>CM060867.1:2753813-3169773 GCA_030737845.1 Acorus calamus
CCCCCCCCCCCCCCCACCCCCCCCCCCCCCCCCCCCCCCCCCCCCCCCCCCCCCCCCCCCCCCCCCCCCCCCCCCCAACAAAAAAAAGAAGGAAGAGATATTATTGTAGAGTTATATTACTATTTACAGTTCAGTTCTTGTATGAAAGCATCACTGTGCGTCTGTGCCCTCAGCATGTTACAATATCTGTCTAATATGGGCCAAATGAAAAAATTTGTTTTCTATCTCACTCGATTTTTCTAGGAAATGAAATGGTTCAAAACGAATAATTTGGAAGTGAAAACTGTCATAATTGGAAACATTATGCATCCTCACAAGAGCTCATGCTCGTATTTGCCTTTTCTTTTGTAACTCTAGGATTTTATCACAGTTGTCAAGCCAATTCACTAATGGTTGTATCACAGTTATCATTAAATCATAGCTAACTTTTCTAATCATGGACTGTGATCCATTTCAGGGTTATGTAAAGAGTGTGACGCCAAAAGGATGTTTTGTTATGCTTTCTCGAAATATTGATGCAAGAATTCTTCTTTCGAACTTGTCCAATGGTTTCATTGAAAATCTGGCGGAGGAGTTCCCAGTTGGGAAACTTATAAATGGGAGGTAACTATACTAAGGACTATTTTCACCAAAAAAGTGAAAAAAAAAAACCAAGGACTATTGGCTTGGAGTATAATCTATTGTATCTGACGATGTATTTGCAGGGTATCATTTGTGGATACTTCATCAAAGAGAGTTGAATTAACACTTAGGACAGCTGATGGTGATAGGAGGGCAAAATCTGACATAAGTGGTCTCCGTAATTTACATGCTGGAGATATTGTCTCTGGCCAGATTAAGAGGATTGAGTCATTTGGTTTATTTATTACAATTGATCACACCAATGTGGTAAGTATGATGGTGAGCTCATATGGTCAATAACAACTACATTCAGTATTTTAACGGCCATTGTTTCTCCTAGGTTGGTTTATGTCACATTTCAGAACTTTCTGATGATTCAGTTGAGAATATTGAAAGCACATACTGCGTGGGTGAAAAAGTTAAAGTTAAGATTCTCAAGGTAAATATCTTTATGTGCAGGAAGCATCTTCGATCTTGAGGTGATTCTGTTTTTATGTTCTACTTCATATCTTTGAATCTCACCGGAATGTTACTTGGTGGTAGAATTCCTACCAATTTCTGAAAACAATACACACACACTAAATTTTTTTTTTTGAATCTACCATTGTAACTGACCATTGGCTAATATATAAATTAAATAAATAATTTATATTTTTCCTTTTCCACAGCTGAATATGAAATTCTTATCTGATTGGAAGTTGAAGTTGAATGAATTTCATTTAGTAATTGATCGATTTGATATCCTTTTTATGATTGGCCCATTTGCATTCACTGAATATATTAGTTTTCTTATGCTGCAATCTTGTCTAACAGGTGGACGAGGAAAAATGCCGAGTATCACTGGGAATGAAGAATTCATATCTGCAGAATAATCCTAGTGATGCAATGCTCTTTCCTTTGGAATTGATGGTGATGATAATATCCATGATTTCCCGCATCTTATGCAGCGTGATGGAAATTTAGCTAATATTGGAGATGCATGTGAGAGCCTTGCAAATGGGGACTGTCTAGGTCCTATACAAGCAGAATCAAGGACATCTGTTCTTCCGCTTGAAGTTCCACTTGAGGATACAGATGGTTCTGATGCAGATGATGTAATAGTAACTGACGTCCATACCAATAAACCTGATATTTTTACTGAAAGAGAGCAAAAGAAAGCAAAGAAAAAAGTTAAGGAACAAAGGTATCTTGAGATTACTCATTTTTCCATTTTCTTTCATTTACATGACCGTTTAGAATGTTTCATATGGATTTTGAACTAATTTCACTTGCAAACTCTCTCTCAGAGAGCACGAAATAAAGGCTTCTGAGGACAGGCTTCTAGGTGATGATATTCCTAGGAGTGAGGATGAGTTTGAAAAATCAGTGAGATGCTCTCCAAATAGTAGCTTTGTCTGGATAAAATACATGGCTTTCATGCTATCTCAGGACGAGGTCCAGAAAGCACGTTCCATTGCTGAAAGGTATTCTGTAAATACGATGATATTAAATGGCTAACCATAGATATCTGCCATGTTGCATGGGTGACTTCAATTTCATCTTAATAAACTCCAGTCTGTCTCTCTACATTCTTCGACTATATAACTTTTGATGATTTGTTCCCTGAGGAAAATGGTTTTTCTGGTCCATATGGGAGATTGATTCCATTATTATTGAATTATTAAAATGCATCCGATGCACCGTTGGACAATGCTAAGCCTCTCACAACATGATACTTTTAAAACATTGAATTAGCAGTATCAAAGTTGCTTATTAAGTTTGAAATGTACCAAAGTGTGACATATCAGGCTTTGATGTGACCTTTTTTTATTTGGCTCTTAAATATTAATGTGAAACATCATGTGGATGGCTTCCAAGCTTCTAGAAGGCAAGTTGGTGTAGTTGAGGGGTCTATCCTGGCTTAGCCAAGATCTGCTGGTGAGTTGGGAACCAGGAGGAACATAAGAAGCACATACAATTCATTGGTTAGCAGTGTCCATGTTCAACATGTATTTGACACGTGACATAACACGAATTTTGTTGGGCATGTGATGTGTGTTTGAAATCCAGAAATAATTTTTATTTTGTTTTATTTTTCATATTATTATTATATATATATTTGGAATCTTACTCTCCGAGACCCAAAAAGAGGCCTATAAAAGAAGGTGATAATGCAGTTTGTTAGTGTTTGCTATCTATGGAGAAAGAAACTGAAATATAGACCCCCCAACAATTTCATTTTTCTGCAATTTTGTGACCAGATAATCTGCTTCCTTTTTTGGTTGACAATCTGCTTGTGTTTTTTACAATTAACGCTCTTGTTTTTTCAAGGGCTTTGAGTACAATAAACATCCGTGAAGAAGGGGAAAAGCTGAACATCTGGGTTGCTTATATAAATTTGGAAAATGAGTATGGAAAACCACCTGAGGTATAGAAACTGAGTCTTTAATTGTGGGTTTATTATTACTGTAGCGAAGAAGTTATTAACTTTTTGTTCTCATTGACTTCAGGAGGCTGTCATGAAAATATTCCAGAGGGCATTGCAGATTTGTGATCCCAAGAAATTACATTTAGCTCTTCTAGGGATGTATGAGAGAACTGAGCAGCACAAGCTTGCAGATGAACTACTTGAAAAGATGACAAAGAAGTTCAAAAAGTCATGCAAGGTAACTATCACCACCACCTTTGTTGTTTCCCAGAACATGTTTGGAAAGCTAAATACGTGTTTTGTAATCGTAGGTCTGGTTACGGCGTGTCCAAAATGTCCTAAAGCAGGGCAAAGATGAGGTGCAAGCTGTTGTCAACCGTGCTGCTCTAAGCCTTCCACGGAACAAGCATATCAAATTCCTCTCGCAGGCTGCTATACTTGAATTCAAGTGTGGTGAGCCCAATAGAGGAAGATCCTTGTTTGAAGGAATGTTAAAGGAGTACCCGAAGAGAACAGACTTGTGGAGTATTTATCTGGATCAAGTAATCTTCGCTTTCCTATTTATCTTTACATTCAAGCTGATGAATATCATTTTGTACAAATCCTTAATGTTGGTTTTTCTTAAAACAAACTTTTTTAGGAGTTCCGAATAGGAGATAAGGATGTGATCCGCGCACTGTTTGAGAGGGCGACATGTTTAAGTCTTCCTCCTAAAAAGATGAAGGTGCTTAGCATATGATTTAACAGCAGCTTATATATATGCATACGCTTGATGTGTCCATCTTTTATAAACATTATCTATCCGTGTTTTGCAGTTTATTTTTAAGAAGTATCTCGAGTATGAAAAATCTCTTGGGGGAGAAGGACAGGTGGAATATGTGAAAAGGAAGGCAATGGAGTTTGTAGAGAACTCAGTCGCATGACAGGGGATGCATTAACCCCATAAATGGGAATCACAGGGCGGCGTGTATTATCCATAATTTGAGGTGAAAGAGTGCAACTGAGATGACAATCACATTCTGTAGTCTTATGATCATATCAAAATTTTGACTATGCAATGCTGTATAGCTAATAGCGCTTAAAATATCTTGTTAATCTTTAATTTGTTGTCATAATTGAACATTTAGTCTGTTCAAGGGTTTCATTGGGATGCCCCACTTAAAATCTGATTTGACGCAACATCATCTGTGTTGGACTGCACTGAAATTGCTCATACCAGTTTTAAGTTAATTGGGTGAACGTCAGTTCTTGCTTGTTTTGTAATAGGAAACCCACTTGTTGCACGGTTTGATTTTTTCAAAAATAGAATATTTCATTTAACGAAGTATAAATTTTTATCAAAAAAATAAAGTATACTGTTCAAGGGGGATATATACATTGTTAGACAGTGATCGTCCTTTGTAATAGGGTGTTATTATATGTGGGTGTGTTTGATTGCGTGATCATAAAATTGATTATGTATCTGGGTGAAAAACTGTGCGTGGGTATCATTTGTGAATCTGTGCAGCTACTACAATAAAATTGTTTAGGTTGCATGATAAAGCAATTTCTTGTAAACGCAGTAGGTGCCTAAACGTATATCTTAAGTTTTGCATTATAGTCCTTTGTGTGTGTGTGTGTAAATGTATAACATTTGTTTTGTAAATCCCTTTTATAGTCTCCAATATAGTCTTAAATATCTTGTTAGCCGTTTGCAGTAACATATATATCATGTATCTCTTAAAAAGAAAAATCATATTTTTTTATAAATGATTTCATTGGATTATATTTTATTTTTTAATAAATATGTATATACATAATAAGATGAGATTATTTTTTTGAAAAAAAATGGAAAGAGAGAAAATCCTATAAAAAGAGATGAGCCGATCAATCACTTTTAAGAGCACTATCTGTTAAGTCAAAAGTACAGATTCTATAGAATTCAGCACAAGGGACCAAGATATTTGAAGTTGCAAAGCCTTCTCAAACTATTTATTATTATTTATTTAGGTGAATGAGTTTGGAGAAGAGTCATGTAATAAAGTTGGACAACATAACTCAATCAAGATGGCAACAACATTGACCATCTTCGCATGCTCCATGAGCAGATGGTCCGCGATCAGCTTGGCAGGCCCTATTGCAATTCATCTCCTCGCACGGACCGAGGCACCAACTAATCGCCGACGGTGTTGTTGATGAGCATTCTCCATTCGCTGCATCACCAAGAATCATGAAAGCTCTCATTACACATAAAGAAAGCAAAATTATATATAATACATACATGAAAAATTCTCAGCTTCTCTTCTCACCCTTGTTCTGACATTGTCGGTTTTGATTTTTTTTTTTAATGGAAATGCCCAAATTTACTCGTATTAAAAAAAAAAAACTTCTTAATTGGGTTCCTTCCATAAGAAGGGATTTCGTTTGTTCTTTCTTGTCAAAGTTTATTGCTTATTTGCTGTTTGGATAGAGACATATCAGTGGAATAAATGATTTTATGTTTAGTTGTGTTTTTAATTATTCTATTTTGAATATGTAATAATAAAGTTTTTTTTTTGTTTAGTTTACTATAAATAAGTTGTTGATAAAATGTGAATAAGATCTTAATGATTTATGAAAGTCGAAAATTAAAATTATTTGAATTGTGGGTCTCCTTTATTTATAAGAAGTAATGATAGTTGATTCCACTGGTATAAATGGGTCATACTCACCTCTCATAAATCATGGGCCCAAAAATCAAATCATTTTTTCATTTTTTATAAATCTTTATTCATCTTTATTTACAACTTACCAAACAAAAAAAAATTCCTTAATGTTTTTCAACGATAATAACTAAAAACATAATCAAGCAAAAAATCACTTATTCCACTGGTATTATTATTTATTCCTAAAATAGTCATAAATCACATAATTGCTTCTCTCTCCAAACGGCACCTTTATTGTTTAGGTGGGCATATGTACCCTCCCACTCCATCTCGTATGCATGGGATGCAAGAATGAAACCACACTACTTTACAGCTATCTAATTATGTCACTTTTATAATTAGTAAAACAACATAAAATAGTTGCTATGAAAAAGAAAAGGAAAAAGATACACATAGCCCCCATTGCAGCCTCCATTGTAGTCCATCCTTTTTTTTTTTTTAATCACACACTCACCCTTTAAAGTGCATGTTGTTATATAAAATAAAGTATATACTGAGATTTAGTGTATTTTTTTCATAGTGAAAAAATGAAAAAAAAATTGGATCATATAGTATGATAGGACTCATACACTATGATAATGCAGCATATACTACGTTATCATAGCGTATGAGACTGTAAAACAGACTGCAAAAAAGATTACATGTATCACTACTCAAAAAAAAAAGAAAAAGAAAAACCAGAAAACAATGTTGCATTTCTTGACATATATAAAATATTAGAGAGAGAGAGACTTGCCAGCAGAAAGGAGGACTACAAGCAGAATCACCAACATGAAAGGTTTATTAGCCATTCTTCTCAACTAATCACTCTATAGCTTAGCTTATAAAGTTGAAGGGATGTGGTGGGACTCGATGTGGTAGAGTGAGGTATTTATAATGATTAGGTATCCGTGTCAAATAAATTCACGGTGATTTCATTCCGTGCATATCTATTATTAATTCATTAATATCCGGATTTTGTGTGATAACTTTATAAAGATCCAGTCCATGATTAGATATCTAAAAATAACAATGAGAACAAGAACATTTATGCATAGTAGATATTGCAGGATATGGTAGATATTGCTGGATATGTACTGTTTAATTTCTATCCATTTTTTATTTCTATTAGAGCTGCAACTTGGGCTGATTGGATTCCGGTTGACCTCAACCCAAATTTTAACCCAACAACTTTAACTCAAACTCAACCTGTAGATCCCGATTTTCAAACCTAATTTTTAACAAAAAAAAAAAAATTACACATATTTTATAAATTTTAATCACTTATCAAAACAATCAAAATTCACAATAAATAAATAAATTATGTTGTGATTCAAAGATAGAGATTTAGGCTCCGTTTGGAAACATAGATTGAAAAGTAGATTTTAGAATAAAGCTGCTTTTTAAGATGATTTTAGACCTTTGACTTTTTTGGGATGCTTTTTTTTTTAATTCAGGAATCAATATTTAGAAGGAGTTTAATATTTGGTAGAAAAAGTTGTTTTTCAATTCAAAAAATCAATTCCGACCAAAAAGCGTTCTTTTTTAGATTTTAAAAACACGGATTTCGAGAGAGAAATTAAAAGGAATCCAGCTTTTGATTCCGCCGGAATCCGACCCGTTTGGTTGCGCGTTTGGGGATTTTCAAATTTTCAAAAAGCGGAATCCGCCTAAACGCGTTACCAAACGGAGCCTTAAAGTAAATAATCAATTCTCAATGGCATGTGGCCCATTTAGAATATCATATGAGTGTCTACACAGGGTTCAGGTTAGGTCGGGTTGTCTATGATGTCAATCCGAACCTAACCCGATTTTTTACTCGGCCCTAATTAACAAACCCGCCATGTCCGAGGCAGTACATGACGATGGACTCCACACACTGGAAGCCGAGACCGAGGGGGTGGAGGGCGTGAGATTTGGTGAGGGTTATGGAGGGGGATGCGTTGGTGGTGGCCTTGTTCGGGTTGTTGTTCTTGTAGTCGGAGGAGAAGGAGGAGGAGGTCCGGTGGCGTTTGGGTTTCATGGAGGAGCTCGGTTAGGGACTGGGGGAGGAGGGGGGGGGGGGGGGGGCTTTCAAATCTAATAAGTAATAATATGTTCCGGGGTGGGTTAGCAATTTCTAAAAAATCTGTTGGGTGAATTAACGAAAGGGGTGGGGTGAATGACTGGTGGGTGGATTTAAACCCCCACTTTATTCACACCGTTCAACTGTTCAAGTGAATGTTTTCACTTGCCTATGCATGGCAATTATGCCGTATTGGGCTGAACCCATTATAGGCCCACATCCAACATGTTTGGAAAATGCTTTACTTAGTTCATTTTATAATCCAACACGAAAATCATGCATGATTCATTTATATATATATATATAATCTAATAAGGTCTCTATTTGTATAGGTCTAGTATGTACTTGAATGAACTGAATGATGCTATTTATATAAAACATAAAAAAATTTAACGAGATATATATATACCTCCGTGAGTGAAAAGAACAAGATACAATCATCGGAGTTCTATCTACTCGGAAGCAAAAACAAGAAAACCTCAGTGAACTATCATTTTCCTTTCAAACGCTCAAACCTGAAAGGAGAAACTCAAAATGTAAATTAAAAAGAATGCTTTGCAATAAGAACCAAATTGATAAAGATGTTTACGGGGAGAAAGAATGGCTTTGTTATGTGGTCGCGAAGGAAAGATGGAGTGGAAAAGCAAAGTGGGTTGTGTGTGTGTTGTTAATGAAAAAACCAGAAGGCATTGTGTAGGTGCCAAAAAATGCACCTCCTATGATGCTGTCATAGGTATGAATATTTTCAATTAATTATATGATAATTGGGGTGATCAATACATATATTTTAAAGATCAATTCAAATCTCAATTAATTGATATTGACTGAGTCCATTAATCTTTCTCCAGAGATTTGTGCACCAACTCAAGGATTAGGGTGTATATGGTGCGAGCGCGAGGAGCTAGGATTTCTTTCCAAGGGGGTCTTATTCGTGTGGATGAGTCGTCATTTGTATGGTTTGTATTTATGTTTCAAGAGATTCAGTAGACATCTCTTCTACTTGATATCTTCTCGAATGGATGTAGAGTAGGCCATGTTTTTTAGTGGCGTGCTTTCTTGTATTTCTTTAATTTGGATGTTTTCTTTCTTAATATTAATTAAGACTGGATGCCTATCATTATCTTAAAAAAAAAATTGTTTGACAAGATACATACCTGGTCTAAATTTTTTTCATTTTTGTTAAAAATAGGTCCATATAATTCATTGAAACATATACTTCATATTTTGTAAAGTATATATCCCATTAGTTGAGGGAAGCTATTTTAAAAAATAAATCAAAGCAGTTGTGGAATGTAAACAGGGCCATAAACAAAACTGCCTCTAACATTTTCTATGACTGTGACATATTTTCAAGCTATATATATATAAAATAGATCAACTCCAGGGGAGCAAAAGCAAAAGTAAAGGAATAAAGTCCACTACTTGTGGCAAGAAAAATAATCCAAAAGGATAAAGGTACCAAGATCATGTCTCTGTATTCCACTGTTAACTTTCCACAGAGGTTATTGTTTTTCTTCGTGTCCACTGTTGAGTTTTTTGTATTCTGGAAACATAGGCCCACTATAGTCTGCAAAAGCAGAAGTTCTCAGGAATAAATTCCCCTACATTTGAAAAGAAAATGTATTCTATTTTGTGTCTAACTTTCCATGGAAGATATCCCGGCCGATATTTTGGCTTCTCAGAGACAGGGAGAACAGATTATTCTCCCACATCCAACTTGGTCGGAATTGAAGAAGAGCAATTCTAAGTCAATGAAAAGTCAAGGATAGAATTAATGCAGAATAGACACAAAAAGAGAAACTGGACTTCAAGGCTTGATTAAAGTGATGATATCTCGTAAACTTAATTATTTCACCCCTTTCCAATATACAACGGGTTGATGGCGCTTTTAGAATACAATGGAGCCCAGATATGCACTATTCTACTATCAACACCATATGCACGCTTCTGGTGTTGGACTAAACACCCTTGAATGGCACATAAAATGCTTGAAAGAAACTTTTGAAAGACTTGTTTCTAACGTGATTGTTATATGTCTCGAATGATCAAGGAACTCCTCAATTTATTGGCATCTAGCACCTCTTGGAAAGACTCTCACAAAGACTCTTCTACATGGATCCATCACATCAAAGGACACAATCAACGATCTTGATCATTTCATCAAGACTTTAGAGGTCCACCATTCATACGATCAATTTTGGGGAAATCTCACATAGGACCAATCAATGATCCTGATTCATCCATTAACATTTAAGTGTGGTCCATATAATCACTTTAGACCTCTCAATCATATGAATTTTAATTTGATAAATCTTTTGATGGATAGTTATGATAAAAAAAAAGAAAATCAAATTCAAATGGGTCATATTTAAATAAAACTTATCTTTTGATAAGAACAATGGGTTAAACGTAGATATCTATCCTAGTTTCCTCGACTATCGAAGTATCCAATACTCATCAGAAATCAACACTCTTCGATGTCAAGATGCTGTGACTTCTGCAGGTGCTTGAACACATTCTCCTCTTTGTCCATAGGATTTATTAACAGGACTCTTGGAGTTCGTTCAAAGTATTCCATTGATCCTTTACTTCTCTTACGTCGCCTTTCCTCTATGAGTATTATGCATTCCTGCCAATATTAAGTTATTGGAGAACCTTCAGTCTTATATGCGTCGATTGAAAATCAATGAAATGTATATGCTCGAGGTATGTGTTTCGATATAAATGTATCCATGCAATTCGTTGAAATATATGATTTTTTTTATTATAAAAATATTTACCTCGTTAGATGAAATATAATATTTTAAAAAAATTCAAAGCACGTGTAGACTGAATTTGAAACTGAAAAATGAATTGCACGTAACATTATCTAAGGAGAAATCGCTTTGATGCCCACCTGCCCTGGGTGCCCACAGTTGGCTTGTGGGCCGGGCGTGGGCCTCAGATTGAGGCGCAGGTCCAGCCATACCTCTGAATGGGCCGGGCCTATCGAGTTTGCGAGCTTTCGGGCCAAATGTTGATACCTACTTGGGTGTTGTTACACCCATATTCATTTTCAGCCTCAATTCCAGCCTTATGTGCGTCGATAGATTTCTATTGACGCATATGCTTATATTAACAAGGTAAATGTTTCGAAAGATTTTTTTTACATTTTTTATAAATCTATCCATACAATTCACTTAAGTATATATTTCATTTTTTATAAAAGTTATGTGTCTTATTAGATAAGATATACTTTTTTTAAAAAATTCAAAATACATGTTCATTGGAACAGATGCTCAAAAATAGTGCTGGATGTAACATTTCCCTACCTAAATTCCCACCGCTAGTCTACTACTCTGAGCAAAATAGTTGTATTGTTTGGTTTTGACAATCATATGGACATGTGGCGAAGAGCTATTGGTCGGCAATTTTTCATCATTTCATAAAGTTAGTTTATTTTTAATATATATTCTATGTGTATGTTAAGTTATTGGAAAAATTAATTCTATTATTTTTTTCAACCCCATGTATTATTTCAGTTTTAATATATATTTAAGCATATGAAAACACCTCTAAATTTACAGATTTTTTTTTAGGTCATTCTGTCCCCTTTCCATTTTACACCATTTTAGATTTCAAAACCACTCTTGAAAGTGTAGAGTTATTAAAAATAGCGTACGAGCGTCCAAGAATGCAGTTTGTTCTTCAATTTATTTAACATTCAAAAATGCACAACAATGTACAGAGTTTACATAATAATATATGAGCCCCTAATTCTGTTGCACATGATTTGCTTAATAATCTTAAGGGTGGATAATAATGTTCGATCCACTATCAAAACATGGTAAATGGATATTTTTATAATCCAAAATGAAGTAAGTAATGTAAATAGAGCGGAATGACCTAGAAAAGTGTAACAACTAACTTAGGGTGTTTTGGTATACTAAAAAATTACATAGATCTAAAATTTAAGAGATTAAAAAAATACTTGAAATTAATTTTCCCTATTTTGTTTTATATTTTACATGTTTGGTGCTCCAAACTCCAAACCATGCGTACCTGCCTCTCACACTATGGTTTATAATATCTTGATTATGGTTTATAATATCTGAATCAAGCTATGTTTATTTCATTTTAAGGAGCGGACAATCACGTACACCACCCTATTAGTCCCACTAATCACATATAATGATAATCTTCAATCCACCGCTATATATATAAATACAAACTTTTGAACTTCTAATTCCACCACCTTATCATCGTCGCCACATCACCACCCCATCCACTCCTCCCTCCACCGAGGTTGCACACCAACACCATCACCCCCTCCACATCTCCTCCCTCCTATGGTGTGTTTTTGTTTCTGTTTTGAGTGCAATGATGGGAATGGATTGGGGTATGTGCTTGGCAGGAGCGACCAATGTTGATATGAGCGAAGGGGCATGCCAAATTGTGGAGTAGATCCTGGGAGAGTTGCTTGCTTATTGGTGCTCAATGCGTGTAGATAAAAGTCTTTTCTCTTTTCTTTTTTTTTTCTTTCTAATAATGTTTTGTTTTGTGTCTTTTTTATCATTTTCTCCCTCCATTCAAATATCATGAATTGGAATAAATATATCCACAATTTGCTTTAAAAAAATTGATGGGAAATTGATTTTGGTTCGATGTTGGTTGGTGGGGAGTGTTTGGATACTGAGTTGAATAATTTTCAAACTAGAACAAGAGAATGATTTTTTAATAATTTTAATTAGTGAATTTAATAACATGGGTGGTGGGAATAACCTACATTTAATCTATACTAAAAATAAGGAAACTCACTCGAGCATGGTCCACAGGCTGCAAGTCTCCTAGTTATGAACTTTGCATTATTTGGCTAAAGAACGAAGACCACAGAAGAAAAGGACGACCTCAACATTTTTTATAGAGAAAAGAAAGACATGCATTAATTTTATTTTACGTGTATTTGGAAGAATTAATTTTGAAATCAAGTGACATTGAGTGCTCAGAAATTTCAACAGGTCCCCACTCCCCACTTGATGAGTTTGTTGAGCTGAAATTTTAAGAACTTTTACAAAAGCGGCCAATCAGAAATGCCAAACGTTTCTTGTTCTAAAACTTTTCATTTCCATTCAATATTTTATTTTTGTGATAGAGCTTGAAAACCATTCATGTTTTCGCATATTAAATACGTGTACAGACCCCAATAAACTAATATAAAGCGACAGAGAAAATCTTTTATGCCTGTTTAGAACCATTTTTCAAAAAGAATTTGTTTTTGTAAATTCAGTTTTTAGATTAGTCGGTTTAAACAAATTTTTTGAACTTCAGCTCGATGATTCAGATTTTTATGTTTTTAAATCAACAAAGACAAGTAATTGTTTGATAGTAACTTTTTCATGATTGAACATTTTAATCAGTTTATATAATATAAGTTATTTTTAAAAGTTGGTCCCCATTACCATATGGATTTTGTTTTTGCAAGATCAGTTTTTAGATACTCATCCAAACAGATGTTTTTGAATTATTGCTTTTATTTCAAATTAATTTTGATTTTTATATTTAAGTCAACCAAAATAACTTTTATGAAAAAATTGATTGATAGTGGTTTCTTTAGAATTGATTACTATAAGGTGATTACAAAAGAATCTATGGCAGCTCGTGATAATGATCTGATGACTCAGATCAGTGACACACCAACAACACACACTGAATAATTTTTAATGTTGTGGTTATATTTTATGGCCTTTTTTTTCATTTGGTATATTTTATGCCTTTTGAGAACCATGGGTCTTCAAAAGTTTCCACTCATCAACTGATAATTAATGACCGTTTTGAAAGTGTTTGTTCTCGAATTGAAAGTGAGGACGATTAGATGACCTTCCATCTTCTGTTTAATAATAATGAAATGGTGTTGCCACATTGAGACTTTTCTGTAGGCTTGAAAGCACCAAGAATTCCAAACAATTGAGCTTACAAGACAATTTTTTATATAAAAAATAATATAAAAGTGGTCGTTTTTCTTCACATTTAATCATCATTAATTAAACAACAAAATAATGATGTAATTTTTTTTAGCAGATTTGTCATCTGATCCGACAATATACCACCTAGCATTTTTTAGTATTTTTTTAAAAAAATTTCATATGCCACAAAAAGAATAATGTTTTCTAAGCCCAACATCACAGGCCTCATGAGGTAGCATATGTCTAATACCTGTTATATCCTTATGTGATTATTTTATTTTTTTGGTAACCGATCCCCACAAAATGAGAAGATAATTACGTTCTACTTTTTTTTTCTATAATCCACATCTTGCAAACCTTCATTTATCATCCTCTCCACTTCTCGCAGGCAAAAAAACAAAAAAGATTTTTCCAATATAGACTACCGATAAAGAAGAAAGAAGACTTCATAAGGAATCGTTAGGTACAGAAAATTAAAGCAAAATCATTATCATTTTCTCAAGGTGTATATTTGACATGGGATGAGAATGACATTCACTGCTTCAAAGGAGGAGATGATGACAATAATGGAGGATGCTGCAAAGCGTTTCAAAATCCTCTGTTTCTTTGTTCTATTGTTTCGAAAGTTAGTTATATTTAATTTATATATGGTTTGTATGATGTTAATATCACATTTCTGACATCAAAATACTCATATTCTAATTTTTGTTACATTAATAAATGTAACACTCTGAGATGTAACATTCATTCGTGTATTGCATTTTTTTCAATATAAATAGTAATTTATATTTGCTACATTTATTAATGTAACAGTCAAGTACATATATTTGTTAAATGTAACACACAATAAAAAATATGCTTGACATTTTCCATAAAATATAACTGACTATTGAAAATAGAATTTTTTTTTTCTGAATTGTTTAAATATTGTATGAAATGTAAAATATTTAGGTAAATGGTAAGTAAATGTAATTATTTTTATGTAAATGTAACAAATCATTGTGAAAGATATAAATATTTAAGAAATGTAATGTGTTTTTTTATTTAAATTTGAATACAATAAATACCTGAATTTTTTAATGTTCAGTTAATAACATTCTTAAAAAAAAATTAATGTGTATAATAAGAATACAAGTTTGAAAAAATAATCTAGGCCATTTGAAGAATTTTGACGAAAATAATTTAGATAACTTTTGGTGTAATCTAGATTTAATTGTGATTTAGGTAAGAATTTCAAAATTCAAAATTTGAAATAGATAAATGAATTATAAGATTCACATGGAAGAGTCGTAACTGAATGGAGAAAATGGAGGGATTTGGGTTAATGGGAAAGATTTTTAATGAATGGTATATTTGTATTTTAACATTTTATCATTTTTGAAAAGTTAACAAACCAATCAATAAGAATCAATAAGGTGATTACACCTCATAGGGCCTGTGAGTGAGTCTTATTTTTTGAGCCCTGGGTATCACCACTACCACAAAATAATACGCAATTGTCTTTGATGATACCGTTGCCATTATATGATATTTGCAGTATAGAATGTGCAATGACATTTGTGGTCTTGTGGGAGAGATGACCTTGGCTTAAATACCTCTTCTAACCGAGTTATTTAGTTCTCCTTGCTCCTGTTTTTTCTTTGCCTGTTTTGATATTTTTATCTGTATTTCCCCCCTCCCCCCCTCCCCCTACTGTTTTGTTCAGAATTTGTAATTTAGTTTTTAGTAATGAAATCGGAGAGCAAATATCTCTCTCTTTCAAAAATGATAATTAATACATTATTATCTTGGCGTTATGTGATATTATAGCATGAAACATCAATGACAATGGTATCTCATAAAAAGCATCAATGAGGGTTGTGTTTATGAAGCCACAGCAAAAAAACACCACCACCTATATTGGTGTTTAAAGCTGCTACTTCATAAAATGTCACTAGAGTAGTTGGTGTTTTTAGTTGCTATCATTAGTTTGTGATAGCAAACTACTCTGGTAAAAGGACTATTCTAGTAAAATTTGAAAAAGATTGATTGGTTTGGTTTTTGTTAGATATGATGATTAAATGGGGAAAATATTATGGAAGACCCCCTTAACGGGTGGTCGAGACAAAAGGGAAAAATATGATTGTCTATGAGAGATGTGGATGGCTTTTTGATAAAAAACATAACAATTGCTAAAGTTACAAGTAATATTAGTGTAAGAAAACACCTTGTTTTCATAGAGATCTTTGAGAAATTGATTTGTTGCATTTCCTATGTAAAAGCTAAATCATTGAAAGATACAACAATTTTGAAAAATTGGACAACTTATTTTTGTAGGAAAGTAAAATTGGTAGAAGAAAATGATTCTAATATTATTCCAAAGAGCGCTATTCATTCAGTCTGTTTTGCAATCCTATTTACAATAAAAAAGCGGTGCCCCAACCACATATACATTTTGATAGTGCAATATACAATACAATAGCATAATATGTATTAACATTATCATAGTATATGAAAATTTAAAAAAAAACTGTTTTTTAAAAAAATGTACTTTAATAAATGAATGTATATTTAAATAAACAGGTGACGAATGCGGACTGACCGTATACAAGGATGACTGTATCATATTTCTATTCGCAAACAGAATACTAAACTCACTTACAAACTTTGACCAAATGTGAATGCTAGCTAACGATTTCATATCCCTTAATTAGTAGAATGACTAGAATCACCGTTACACAAAGAGTGTTCTTCAATGAAGATTTTATAAGTAGTAGGAAAATGATATGTCCAACACCTGTGTAGCCTCATCTACAGTCTATGTTGATTTTTTTTTTAAATATACTCTTTAATTGAAATACATACTTTATACGAAATGAAGTATATATTAAAATACAATAATATATTTTTCATAAAAGAATATTATTATTTTTTATTCCATACACTATGATAGAATTCATACATTACGATAGTGTATACTACGCTATCGTAGTGTATGAGACTACAAACAGGGCTACAAAACCAATTGAGAGCTCTTTAGAGTATATTCACCTCCCTAGCTAAATCTCAAATTCTTCAGTTTCTTTATAATGTTTATCAAAATTCATTAATAAGTATTCTATGAATGATTTTTTTAATTAATAAAGGATTTTTAACTCTTTAATGGACACATATCATCCATCCAGATATGTACTGATGAGATTTTCATCAATAAATACTGATATTAAAATTTTTCACAAAGACTACGCGTAATAGAATCCTTATTAGAATGTAATTATAATCTTGTATGGTTTTATGGGTAAACAGAAACACGATATGTATCTGCTTCTGAGCATAATTACCTGTGCTTATTGTTGTTTATCAAATTACCAATGCTTATTGTTGTTTATCAAAGAAAATTTTTTATATTTTATTTACGATCAATATATATGCTTTTCTAGATTGAGCATATTCTTCTGATATCCATCTTTTTATTTAGGGTCCGTTTAGATTCGCGGTGAAGTGGCTTTGACTATGCAAAAACTGAACATTCTCTATCGTAGATCCAAACAAAAATTGACATTGGACCTTTATGACATATTTTACGCTTTTTAAATAAAAATCTCGGTGATTGAAAAGCTATGAAAACAATATTTTTCATATACTGGATTTGGGGTGGCTTTTGGGAAAACATGCATTGACAACATTACTGAAATATATAGGACTTAGCAACATAAAAATTGCACGCACACATATTCAAGCTACCCTACTTACATGGTAGTAGTTTGAAAATAAATCCCAAATCATTATTAAAAAACTATTGTTATATTTCACAAGAATGTGTTGAATTAGAGTCAATTTGTTCGTTCTCATTACAACCTTACAAAACATCCGCAAAAATTACATTTGAAATTCAATATTACTTTGTTTATTTCTTAACACGCGAGATAAATTTTTCCATTCCTCTTTTACACAAAATTTATCAGAACTGAATTCAACAATGCTACCAAATTTGTCCTCACCCAGACTACCGAGGATAGAATATTGAAGGGGTTATTTTCTTCCACCCAAATACCCAATTAAAGTGGAACCCCATCAAAAAAAAAAAAAATTTAGGGTGAGATGAATGGCAAGGGGAAAAGGGAGATAGAGAGAGGAAGAGATTGACTACCTCCGCCCTCTACCAATCCCATCCACCTAGCGGAGGTTTGTTAATGGGTCGGGTCTTGATGGACCCAGACCTGACTTGTTTGAATATCGGGTCCTTTAGGTCGGGTCACCAATTAATAGGCCTAGGTCAGGCAAAGAGATGTCGATGAACTTTTTAAGGGCCTACTATAACTTCATTTTTTTTTATAGAGTATAGTGTATTATAAATAATTTTTCAATTTTTAAATTTTTTAATGTTTTATGAGGAAACATTTGAAATACGGTTTGAATTATTATGCTTTTATGTAAAATAAAAAAGTTGTAAAAATATTTCAAATGCTTAAAATTTTAAATAGTTATTCAACATTTAGTTATAAATGTTTAGTTGGATCATGGATGTTGGGTTGAATCATAAATAAATAAAAATCACATAGTATTTAAGTTGGGTCAATCGAGTCCATAAGATCGAGTCGGGATGGACTCAAACATGTTAATTATCGGGTCCTTTGAATCGGGTATTTACACCTTTTATTAGATTGGGTTCCGATCGAGTCCAAATTGACCCACGACCCGTTGATAAGCCTAGCCTGGCCCCCTCCCTCTCTTCCCCGACGCCACTCACCCCCTTTGCCCGGCCACTCTCATCCGCCATCTTCCGCCCGCCCCCTCCCCCTTCTCTCTCTTCTTTCTAACCCTCCCCACCCTAAAAAGAAATTAATTTTAAGGGGGTGGGGTTCCACTTCAAATCCAAAAGACATTTAAATCCAAAGGGGTGGGGTGCCACTTTAAATTCAAAGGGGTGGGAGTTAAAGCCCCGAATATTGAATCCAAAAAGACTAAGGATAAGCCCTCTGATCCGTCGATGATCTGATTGAGCGGTTGAGATTGTGCGAAAAGACGGACCCCACTAGTTTTGCTCACAGTACACTCAGTACTATCAAGCTTTCCAAACCACTCACATTTTCTAGACGATCCCCCACCCTACCACCGCCCACGCCTGAGTATCCGGTTAACAAAAGCAGTTCCGCGGTATATCAGTGCAACAAAAATACAAGTGTAATTAAAGTCTTGGAAATACAAAGAGACGCATGAACAGCTTTAAATGTCTCTATTAAGTATTAAAAATCTTTTTTTTTGAAGTGAAAAATCCATATAACCCCAGACTTTTTTTTAAGTTTATAGAACCCCTGAAAATACTTATATAAATCCAAATAATTTTCTGAATTAAACTTCAAAAAGAAATATTATGCGAATATTCTGTTTGATTAATCATGACTAAAAATACATTATACTAAAAACCCTACAATTTGTTAAAAATACATAAAACTTTTGTAAATGACAATTTTATCCTTTCAAATAGATTGTAAACCCTGGAGATGTTATTTCTATATTTTTAACATATTGTAGTATTTTTTAGAATATTTTATTTTAAGCGAAGGTTAACCAAACAGAATACGTAGAATATTCTTCATCTGTAACGAAAATTTAATTCAAGTGACTATTTGAATTTACATAAATATTTTTAAAATGTTATATAGATTTAAAAAATAAATAAAAGAGATTATATGGATTTTACATAGTTTACCCGGGGTTATATGAATTTTTTCTTTTTTTTTTAATTGCTTTACATGAAATCTATTAAAATAATAAGTACATAATAAATCGGAGACTTCAAAAAAAAAAAAACTCAAACTGAGGCAGGGTCAGTGTCTGCCAGCTTGTTGAGTTTCAAAATCTGTCTGGGATTCTCTTCCGCTTTTAGTTTTCCCTCGTGTACCTTTTCATTCTCTTTCTCTCTCTCTCACACACACACACAACTTTGAAGTGTTTTAAAGAAGAGGTTTTTGTTTCTGGAAGTCTCACTGGGGTTTGTGTTTCTGTCTTTCTCTCTCTATACCATGTTTTTTTTAATGCATTTCTACATGTGGGTTTTTGGTTTTATGAAGAGTTTGATGAGTTTGGCCATCTGGGTCTTTGAAATGGGGGGCCTTTATTTCTGTCTTGCATTTCTTTTGGCATTTTTAGATGACAATATGTGTTCTGTTTTTTGTTATTCATTTTAGTTGAAGGAGAAACTTATTATTCATGGATTGCAGTTTTCTAGATGATTTTGTTCATGTTTTGATTTGTTTATTTGGTTTGTACAGTGGTTTTAGCAGTGAACAAAATGAGCATAATGAAGAGGGACTAATTAAAAAAAAGAATAATAGGAAATACAAAGATTGGATTTCAAATGAAAGAAGGTTAGGATACAGATGCTAGACTTTGAACGAAGTACTGTGGAATGCTCTCTTTTGTTGAATTAATGTTTTGTGGGCATTTATATTATGCATCATTTGGGGAGGGGGGGGGGGGGGGGGAATGGTCCCCCTTTTTAATTTCCCCTTGCAAGCTATTATATGGAGGTTTTAGTTTTGTTTTAAATTTATGTGACATTCATCTCGCTGGGTTTTAATCAGCTGATATCTTTGTTTGCGGCATTCTTATTGATGAAAAACAACATTTTCGGGGGAGTGTTACTCTAGCGCGACAGGCTTGTTTGCTTTTTATGTTTCTTAAATGAGACCCTATGTTCTGTTGTTCTTCATGGACTGGAAAAATTTACAGACCTGTTGCAACAAGTCCCACTCCCTTTGATCACAATAATGAATAAAAAAAAGCTTGAAAATTTTGGGTCAAATAGAAAGAACTTGGAGACCTGCAGAAAGCACCTAGCTGTGTAGGGCTGTAGGCTCTACCTAAGGGTGGGCTTAAGTTGTACTTTCCATTTACTCACCCTTCTGTTTGACTAAGTTTGATGTTATATTTCACATGAATCCTCTGTCTGATGAGTTTGTTGTATAATTATTCTTCCAAATTTTACAGATTCACCATTGATAGTCGGTTTGCTCATTTATTGAATTCTCATAGTACCGGTTTTTTCAGCTTGAGACAATGGCGTAGTTTGAAGGCGTGAAGATATATTCTTCAAGATTCAAGCTCTTTGGGCCAAATGTTGCTTGCGAAGTGGCAAACAGCCATCATTTTAGTCCTTACTTGTGTGTTTGCTGAAGTAGCAGGTATTATCCTGAACAAATGTTGACTTCATCAGCTTATCAATGTTGACATTCTTCCATGACTTTTTTTCTAGGTTATTTTGAAGTCTAATAGAAATGTTTATATAAGTACCTTTTTCATCTGATTTGGTTGTACATTACTGAACACCCTCAAATATCATTCTTATGTTAAATGGACAATTGTTATGTCAATTTTTTTTTGTTAAAACAAGAATAAAAAGATTCTATTTACAAGTGGCACATGGGATCCATTATGTATGTACACCAATGTCACTTAAAAGTTTCGAAGGACCATGTAGTTGTCACTTTCTGACTTTTGAAAACATCCTTTGTTGAGCAGTTTATATGGGTTTGGCCCATAATCCATGTGCAGGGAATTTTGAACTTTTTTTATAAACTAAACGAGTTGATATTCAAAATAGATAAATAAAAATTATCTTCATCATATATATAGTCGAAATGATATGGATATGTAAAAAAATGCTGGTTGAGTTGTCTTTTGAGGTTTCCAAGAATCACAAATATTGAATTTAGATTGATGTTTTCAGCAAATTCTCTTCAGGATAAGATTTGAATATAGGATTTTGAGTTGACTAGTTATGGTTGAATGGGTGGACCAGTTTTTTTCTTTTTGTTTGGGTTCGACAATTAAGCCATCTCTTCATATTATGCTGTTACTAACTTCTCTCTATGTTATATCATCCATGTTGAATTTCTTTCCATCCGTACACGGGTTAATTTGCTCACATCTCGAAACTGAATCCGTTTTCTATTAAGGTGTATTTGTTGGAATCAACATCGGCACCAACATGTCCAATGTGCCATCTGCATCAGACGTAGTGGCAATCCTTCAAGCACAGAAAATCACCCATGTTCGTCTATTTGACGCAGACCATAACATCCTCAATGCCCTTGCAAACACAGGCATTGAGGTTATGATAGGCCTTCAAAACTCGAACTTTTAAGAGTGGGACAGTCCAAGACAGCAGCAGCAGATTGGATTACCAAAAACGTAGCAGCCTATGTTCCCTCCACCAACATCACCGCAATCAGTGTCGGAAGTGAAGTCCTCACTTCAATCCCAAACGCAGCTCCGGTCCTCGTCCTAGCGATGCAGTTTCTGCATTCCGCCCTCGTAGCCTCGAATCTGAACTTCCAAGTCAAAATTTCAAGCCCTCATTCCATGGGTGTGATCCCAAAGCCATTCCCTCCATCGACTGCTGCCTTCAACTCAACTTGGAACTCCACAATGCAACAGTATCTTCAGTTTCTAAAGAACACAGGATCTTTCTTCATGTTAAATGCACAACCTTATTATGGATACAGTAGTGCAGGGGGGATCTTCCCGATTGAATATGCGCTTTTTGAAGCACTCACCCCAAACAAGCAGATTGTTGACCCCAACACACTTTTTCACTACAATAGCATGTTTGATTCCATGGTTGATGCTGCGTATTATTCGATTGCAGCCCTAAATTTCACAGGAATTCCGGTGGTTGTGGCGGAGACAGGATGGCCTTCACTAGGTGGGAGCGATGAGCCCGATGCAACAGTAGACAATGCAAGGATATACAATGACAACCTCATTCAGCGTGTGCTGAATGGATCAGGCCCACCTAGTCAGCCAAATATGGTCATCAATACATATATTTTTGAGCTTTTCAATGAAGATCTACGTCCCGGACGCACATCAGAGAAGAACTGGGGCTTATTCTTTCCAAATGAAACGGCTGTGTATTCATTAAGTTTCAGCGGAGTCGAGATACTCAGGCAAACTCGACAGCGAGTGGGGTGTTCTGCGTGGCCAAGAGCGATTCAGACCAAAGCGCGCTGAAGACTGGCTTGGACTGGGCTTGTGGTATTGGTTCGGCAAACTGCACTGCCATTCAACCTGGGAATCCATGTTTCGAACCAAATACTTACTCGAATCATGCATCGTATGCCTACAATGATTATTACCAGAGAACGCAATCAGCTGGTGGAACCTGCAACTTTGGTAATACTGCCATGCTTACAAAAACAGATCCAAGTAAGATTCTTGTTCTCCTTTTTGAACACTCATTATATGGTTATGTATTGGTCAATTAGATAGCATTGTTGAGTTTTATATTATAAAAAAAACAGTTGTTTGAACATGAAAAGCACCTGCGATCTTCATGATTTATCTTGAAGAAGAAATAAAAAGCGTTTGAGAAGTATATATGAGCAGTAATGATTCTCACATTTTCTCTTTTAAATGGTTATACAACAATTTGGCATAGTTATCTGGACTCCGGTATTTTTTGTAAATGCTAATAAGTCTGAAGATCCTGTTCATGCCTACATTTTGTATCCATTCTGGAACATCTCATTAATCTGTTTCACGTGATCCTCTTTGACTCGTATGATTCTCACCTGTAAGATTATTCATAAATCATAAAGCAGTATCAATTTAGAACTCATCAAAAAATACAATCAGCAAATATATTGAATAGAATGGATTTTGTAATGTGGTTGTGGTCCTCTTATTAATAAAAGTAATTTTTAAAAATTCATTGTTACTTTCTTGGTGACATAGGAATGATAGGATACAGACACGATACGATGTGATTGGACACGGTGATTAGCAAAATTAGGACACGGACAGATACGGAAAGACACAACAATGAAAAAATAATGGACAATATATGTTATGTTATGATATATGAAAAAAAGAGCACACAACCACAAATTATAAAAAGTTGACATAAGTATGATATATAAATCATCATTTGGCTTGACATGAACATTAACTTAATAATGGCTATTAAGGGGGGAAATTTATAATGTTGTGCCACCTAAGTGTCGTGTTGCATAATACGTGTCCAACATGGTCATGTCGTGTTCTACATCTGATGTGTGTTGGACACTGACACATCATGTTAATTGAAGTGTCAGTGCTTCATAGGTGCTGTTTTGTTAGACCTTGGTTTATATGATTTTTAATCCTTTAGGTGCTCATCGTCTAAATAAAAGCATGTCTACACAAAAGCGCACCTACGCACAACAGGTTGAATAATTGATTGTAATATCCGTATTAATTCCTGTTGTGGTACTCCTTGCAGGCTATGGTTCATGTGTTTTCACTGGGAGGTATGTGTAACTAATCTCAAGCTTTTCTCTTGATCAACTAATCAATCTTCACATATTTTAAATGGCTTAATAACATATTCTTCTCAACAGCACTGGGTCGAATTCAAGCAGTGGCCTGACAACTCAAGCGTTTGGACCATCAGGTTCCCAAAGCAAAGGCACTTCAAAGTTTATAGTTGATAAGATTGCCTTTTTCATTCCGTAGTGATAGTTCTTGCTCAGTTCTGACTACAAAAGCACACCAAAATTTTTCATCTACCATCAAAACGGAGATATCTCATCAAAGTTCTATATAGAGCAGAAAAAAAGAAAAAGAGAGCTTTAGATTCTGCAGTCTCAGCAGCATGTTCTAATTGCTTTTGTACAAATGTTAAATACATTTTTGGTTTCGTTTTCGATTTGTTCTTAAAATAGGTTCATTCGGTCATTTGGTTGGAATATTGCTTCACTTTTTATGTGGAGGGAAAAGAAAGGAAGCTGTTGATCCCTTTTTGGCTAAAGTTTGTGAAGATACAATTTTGGTGGTGGAAGTCATCACACCATGGAAATCTGTAGCAATTGGAAGAAACAGATGGGGCATCTTGTAGTCTTGCTCTTGCTGGTTTATTTATCATCTGAAATGTTACATTTGAGTTCAATGGGGTTTGAATGAAAGTTCAGACAAATGGAAAAACCTGAGAATGACCCCCCTGTTTCAAACTTGAACATTCAAATTCATAACATCCAAAGTCCTGTATTCTGATTCACACCATCATACATTCAACATTCAAATTCCTTGTTCGAACTTGAAATTCCTAACAACCAGAGAATACTATTGTACATTCATTTGTTCAGCACAAAATGAACTGAAACATCGATCATACATCTAACATTCAAATCTTCTAACATTCAAATCTCAAACATATACATTCAAATTCTCAAACACAAAGACATTGAATGCCTTTGCATCCAGCCTGCTGAGTGAAATCCTCATCATGCCATCATGGTGACCTTCATCCCCTGCAGCCCCAGATGATGATGCACAGCAGCACAAGCAGCCATCCTTTCTTCAGTTAGCCATAACTTCTCTTCACCATCACTAAATCAATGGGAACCTAGACTAGTTTTTCCATTTCAATATTTGCCATATCTTCCAGGGTGACAGACTAATCACAATCAAATGCAAATTTTCAACACAATCAAATGGGAATTGTAAACTTAGATCGGCTCTTCACTTCCTTTAAAATGCATTGCAGAATGAAATTCATTTGATGCTTGTATAAAAGAATGTATCTCATTAGAAGTACACTACTTTTAAAAAATTAAAAACATTTGTAGACCGGAAATTAGGCTGAAAAAAGGGCTGTAGGTAACATTATTTTTGGGTTGGATGCAATGGGCTTTGGACTTGTGTAGTGGGTAGTCTAGGTTGAGTAACAGGTAGTCTAGGCATGTTTTTGGGTTAAAATGTTGACTCAATCATTTTTACATGGAAATGATACGTCCAGCCCTCATTGCAATGAGTCCCAATTGCAGTCCATATTGATTTTTTTTTCAAATCATACACTGTCCAAATGAAGTGCATGTTGTTTTATAAAATAAAGTATATACTGAGATACATTAATATATTTTTTTTAAATTAAAAAAGTGATAAAAAAATTTGGGCCATTTATTATGATAGAACCTTATACATTGTGATACCTCAGTATATATTACGTTATCATAGTGTATGGGGCTACGAAACGGGCTGCAAAACGGACTGAGTGTATCAACTCTCTTTTTACATTCCAAAACTCAAACCACATTTATTTTTATTTTTTTAAATAGTAAACATTATCTAATGTGGTATATGCTTTGATAAAAAATGTATCTCTCTCCATTTCGAGTTGAATGGACTCATTTTTAGTAAGTACAAGAAAATTATTGAAGCATATACATCGTCTATGTTTCATTGGATTTCTAACGGGGTATTTATTTTAGACTGTAAAAAAAATTGTGTACAACACCACCCAAAAAAATGAAAATGATATGTCCAGTCTAGCCCTAATTGTAGTCCCATTCACAGTTCACACTGTTTTTTTTTTTAAATCATACTCTCTCATTGAAGTACATGCTATTATACGTTGGAAAAAAAATCAATCTGCATGAAAAATTGTGATAGTGCAATGAATACTCTACTAGCACAATGTATGAAAAATTAAAATTTATGTTAGTTTATCTAAGAGTGTGTGTGTATTTTATTTTTTATGCATTATATACTTAAATGAATGAGTGAGAGTAAGATTGTACATGTTACTGGACATAACCTTTTGAAGACTCTGCATATAGTCAGTCTTGTCAGTACCGAACTGCATAGTCCTTTAATCGAATATACAATCTATGAATCGAACTGCACATCCAATTGTTGGTTACACATTCTACTCTCTTATTGGATCCAGTTAGTCATTGATAAAAACATGGATTTCTAATCATATCCAATAGGAGAGTGAACATGTACCAACAATTGATTGTGCATACAATTCGATTCATAGGCCATGTAATTCGATTAATGAGTGTACAATTCAGTACTAATGGAACTGACTGAATCTAATCTTGATTGAATCCGGACTCCATTTTGAAATCCTGTTGCATGTGAGTGTTGCATCGTATGTTGTTGGGGTTCCAATACATGCAATAAAAGGGCATCTCCACGAGGAAATTAAACATAATTAAACCCCAGCCAATAAAGCCAGTTGGTAGGTGAAAAATGGTCTATGGTCCATTGTGGGGCATATTACTTTGGAACAGCAAACACCATACCTCAACTTTAATTTATAGTGTTGATTGTTACTGTTGCATTGCATGCTAGCTATATATTGTCCCATATATGTGGTACTAGAGGTTATCTATGCATGCTTCTCAACATCTCACAAAAGTGGGACACAAAACTCATAGACCTAATTTGACATGGGGATAAGGGATGAGATAAGAAATAATTAGATTAAATTACTTGTTATCCATATGACATAAAAAAAAGAGATAAAGTATGGATAATTATCCACATTTTAAGATAAAAAATGAGAATAATTTGTTCTGGTAAAAAGTGGAATAGACTTTATCCCCACTTTTTATCCTTATGTTATAAAACTTGGATAACATTTATGACTGTCATTTTCCAAAAAAAATAAGCAAAAATCAAAAGGAAAAAAGTAGCCAAATAAGAATGTATGCAATGATCAAATCAATTGGAACTGTTTACATAAAAAAATTATTAAAAATAAAAAGTAGAACTATGAACTGTATATATGAATTATGGGGTAAAAATTCAGAATAATAATAGATTAACTGATGTGATGCTGTGCTGAATAAAAGAACTTTGGAATGCCAAGCCTTCTTTAGCGGGCCACATAACATCCACCCATCTGAAAATGATCGATTACTAAATCATATAGTTTACCGGAATTTTAAAAAACCCTAACTTAAATTTATGATCACATGTTAATGTTATTAACAAATAATAATAAGAACATTTTTATAATTAACCCTCTCACTTATTTTTCTATCAGCATTTTTTTGTATTGAATGGGTTGTACACAGGCAATTGCTAACCTGGTACTAACACAAAGGTCAGGCCAGAGAACAATTTTCATTTCTTAATTAAAAATGTTGCCCTTCAATCAATCTATTGGATAAGAGACCTGTAACCATCCAAAATGAGTCAACTCAGCGTGCTCTGAAGTTAAGAAACCTGAAATTCATTGACAATTTCTGAGAACAACTGATGTGAAGCTTGTGTTGAATAAAAGAACCCTTGGAATGCCAAATTCAGGCCTTCTTTAGGGGGGCCACAGAAATTTCATTTCTTTTTCTTGTTGCGTTATGATCTCTTGAAAAGGATTGAATCCATGACAATAGAATATAACTGAATTTAGGTAAGCTCCTTTGATGAATATAGACTTGCTTTTTGAGTTGTACATCAAAATTGTTTGATCTCTCATGTGATTGGATTTATCGTTGATCAGATGATTGACTTGTGATAAAAACTGTCACAATCTCACTCACGTGTTAACCATGTGAGATTATTAAGTAAGAGAACTTGATTCATGTTAGATCCCTCTCAATCAAACACGATTTTTATGAACACCTGACATAAAGTCAGCATAAAGTCCAAATCTTCCATTAATAGTAACCGACACCTTTTGTCATTAAATCGACACCTTTTGTCATTAAATCTTCAACATAAGCACAATCCTTTTTCAAAATGGCACTTTGAAGAAGAGATGCAATTACATATATTAAGCTAGGGAGGTTAACATGACAGTACAGTAGAACCCAACTAAGTCAGATTT
Source organism: Acorus calamus (assembly GCA_030737845.1). Classification (NCBI taxonomy): domain Eukaryota; kingdom Viridiplantae; phylum Streptophyta; class Magnoliopsida; order Acorales; family Acoraceae; genus Acorus; species Acorus calamus. The sequence continues at coordinate 2,782,093 of CM060867.1, forward strand.
TAACTGTCCTTTAGTCTAAATTTTACATACTTTTAATTAAAAAATATAGTAGTAGATAAGGGGAATGATGTGTACATCTATCTCAGAAGACCCGGATGAGGATTCTTTAATAATAAATCAGTCCTCATCGGTTTCAGTGGTCCCATGGGGTATTCTTTTTTCAATTTAAAATTTCTCTCCATCTGATTTTTCAATACCATCAAAACCAAATTGTGACCCAAAACAGTAGTACATCCCCACACATTGTGTAATACAAACGATATCTCCCCCAAAGTCAGTCCCTCATTAACAGATTCCCACACACTGAACTCACTCACAATTCAGTGGCAAAATCACACCAGAGTATATACATCAGAAAATGACTAATGTCTTTGTCCCCTGTACAACCTCTTCATATATCAGAAAATAACATGTCTAACCCCTTATGCAACCGTCTTTAAAAATCAACCCCATTTAACCGTTCACACCATTTTTTAAAATCTCATTTATGGTACACACCGTTTTTCCACACCGTTTTTTATTTTTAAAAATTATACAATCTCTAATCTCATATTAGAGTACATATTTTATATAAAATGCAATATAGATACAATGATGTATCTTTTCTTTTAAAAATATAGAGAACTACATTCATTATATCTCTCCAAAAATCAGTCCCTCAAAATATATTCCCAGACACTGAAAAACTCACTCACACTCGTTGGAAAAATCACAACAACATTTCTTAACAGTAACACTATACTTAACATGAAACATCAACACACACACTAACAAAATAAAAAATCCAAAATCAAATCTCAACTGAACACCCACACAAAACAAACCCAGAGAACTCTCCAGGAACCTCAACAGCCTCTCGCTTCCCACCCCTCACTAAAACCACCCCATTCGCCTCACCAGGCGAGACCGACCCGGTCAAAACCGTGCAATCACCGACCCGAACCGCGCAAGTCCCGACCCGAACCGCCGCGTCCGCATCCGCACACGAAACCACCCCCCTCTCTCCATCCCCACCAACCCCAACGCACCCTCTCGGGCACCGTCCCTCATCCCAAACCCCCTCCACTCTCCTCCACCCTCCATCCCCACCACCCAAATCAAGAACCTCCGCCGACCCCACAAATCTCCCCTGCGCGTCCGTCCCGTACCCACCCACCACCCAAAACTCCTTCCCCACCACCACCCCCTCGCACTCGTCCCTCCCCTCCCCCATATCCGCCAACCCTACCCACACATCCTTTCCCACGTCGTAAGCCGACGCGGTCCGCAACGCGTTCTTGCTCGCGTCGTGTCCACCGGACACGTACACCACCCCGTCCACCGCGCCCGCGGCGAAGAAGGACCTCGCGCAGGGCATGTCGGAACCCCTTCTCCACGACCCGAGCCTGAAATCGTAGACCCAGACGTCCTTCACCGGGTCCCAGCTAATCGGGTCCCATCCGCCGAGCACGATTAGCTTCCCCTCCGTGCCGACCACCTGACAAAACAAGGGGAGCCCGTGTGGGTAGATCGGGATCGGCGGGAGGAGCTCCCAATCGTTGGAGATCGGGTCGAAGACCGTGACGCCGTAGGCGGTGGTGGTCCGGGAGGGTTTGGCGGAGGTGGGTTCGGCGGTTGAGGATGAGAGGGCCTGGACGAGGCAGGCGACGGTGTGGGTTTGGGAGGATTGGCGACGGAGGAGGTAGAGGTCGCGGCCGTCGATGAGGGATCGCCAGCTCTTGGAGACCCGCCTCGCGAGGTGGTGGGATTTGTAGGTGAGGCGGATCAGGCACTCGATCGCGATTTCTTCGGGGAGGCCTGGGATTAGGTCTGATTCCATGATCATGATCGATTAGAAGCTTGTGATCTCTCTGTTTTTTTTTATATTATTTCTTCAGTTGTTGATATTTTTCCCCCTTCTGGTTTTGATGACGAGCTTCCTAGTATGAATTGGGGTGTTTTATAGAGAGGGAAGGTCCACGTGGATGCCAATTATTTGGCTGTTATATGTGTGCTGTGCCCCCTTCGAGTAAGAGTTCAATTTAAATTAAAAAAATAATTGACACTTCACTTTTAGGCTTTTTACATTGGTATGTATATTTTGTATTTTATGCGCAATATTAACAGAGTGTATATTACATTATCATATTATATGAAATTTTATAAATTAAATTTTTTATTTTTATATTATATAATAATATATACTTTAATGGTGTGTATAATTATTTAAAAAATTAAAAAACAGTATAGATTATAAATAGGCATACACAAGGAATTTACTCTATTATTTATTTTGCATTTCATAATTCATGCCATGTGCTTTGATGTTTTTTTAAAAATCACATAGGAAGTGACTATCACCTAAGCCCCCCGTTTGGATACAGAATAAGATTTATTTTTGGGTATTTATTTATCCGAGTATAAGTGAGTATAAATAAGGATAAAGTGATTTTGTGTTTGGTTGTATTTTGAATTATACTCGTTGGGAATCGTAAGAATAAATGTTTTGTTGTTTGGATAAAATGTGAATAAAATATGGATAAGAATTTATAAAAGGTAAAAAGTAATGATAGTTGATTTGACAGGTGATTTATAAGAGGTGATGACAGTTGATTTGACAGAGGGCCCACTTATTCTTTTGGTGGAATAACCCAGGATAACTTTTATTAGGGGTTGATTGGAATCCATATACCACTTTATACCAGTTTATTCTAGCACATTTTATCCGGGGTTATCGGGGCTTTCCAAACGGGGCTCAAATTTTATCCGGGGTTATCCGAGGCTTATCCAGCATCCAAACGGGGCTAAGAGAGTGGGATGAAATAAATGAGAAATCTATATTTGTGTATACACATCCACTCACTATCATGTTATAATTTTCAATTGAGTTTCTTTTCATATATTCCCACATTGTATTAAAATATCCATAATTTATGCATTTATGTGCGTTATTTTTCAAACTCATTTGAGAGGTATTGATGTTATAGAGTTTCAAATGATGAATTTTGACAATGTAGGATCGATTGAGAGGTATATATATATATATATATATATAAAGCATTAGTTTAATTGTAACATTTTCCTTTAATACTATTTTTAATTATGCTGCGGTTTTTTTTTTTTAGAAAATAGAATTCTTACAAATCTATAATATTTTTAAACCCACATCCAAACGCTCTAAATAACCCAAAAGTGTATTTATCAACTTAGAGGTGTTTTTGGTATGATTAAAAACTAAAATAATATATAAAAGGTAAGAGTTAGCAAAAAAAAAAAAAAAATTCGAATTAATTTTCTTTTATTATAAAAAGTGAATTACACACTTAGGTATATTAAATTATTAATATATTTTAAAAAAAACTAAACAAATTTTTTCATACGTACGAAATGCAGTACATTAATCACATTGCATAGTCGGTTGGGATTTTAAACTGCGAAAATGAAATAATGAATCGAGTGTATCGGCGCTTTGAAAAAACAAAAAATCATCTAAAATGGCGAGGATAAGGGTGACACGTGGCGATTGAAGGGGGACCCGATACGTGTATGGATGCGATTGATTGGAGGGAAATGTTATTGTGGTAGGGACATGTTGTGGGGACGTCGTGTCAAGTGAATTGAATAAAGCCGGCTTCGGGTAATGTTTATCTCGGTTTCAGAAAATTAAAAATATATTATATATATATTTTTGTAATTATTGTCACATATGCACTTGGGCATGATGCGAGTTCCAGTTGTCGCCGCCTCTGGTTTTTTTTCTTGTTTTAGAAAATAAAATACATATTTTTTTATAATTATTGTCATGTACATTCATTTTGGCCATTGGGCCTGAATATAATATATATATTTTATAGTTATTGTCATGTATAATTGTCTCCGCCTCTGGTTTTTTATTTTCTTCCTGTTTTTCTTGTCTTGGAAAACTGGCAAACTGCATGTTAGAAACGATCAGGAAAATAAATGTGATTGATTGTTTCGAGGTTGCCAAAACTGTGTACAAAAATGGGTATTTCCAAATTCCAAGATGCATGTTGGTTTGCTCGGTAATGAGCATGAACATGTGTGTCGTAAATAATAGCCCGGCACTCTCTTGGTGCGGTGACCTCTTATTTACTGGGAGATGTGGGATCAAATCCTATCACTCATAGGAAAAAAAGAGAAAAAACACAATATTTTGGGCTGAGTATCGTGATCTTTATAGCCCATCATCGTGTCTTCTCTAAATCCTTGTTAGTCCATGTTTACTTATGATGTGTTTGGTTGTATGATTATAAAATTGATTTACAGGAAGCTCTCCAACTTTGAAAATCATAACTTTTGAATTATATTTATCTAAAATCTGTCTATAGAAAGTTGTTATCATAAATTTGTTTGGTTACATGATTACATAAGCAACTTCTTACAAGTACAAAAGTTATCTAATCGTGAAATCAAATATTGCCTTAGTAGTAGTTTATTGTTATTATAATTAGAAATCATTGCCCTGCGAGGGTCTTTGTACAAAAAAAAAAATGTATGACATAAATAATTGTATCAGAGAAGGAAATATGTGCAACAAGATTAATAAATTGAATAATGATTGTTTATTGTATTTTTAATTTACAAATTGTAGGGGTTAAATTTTTTGGACCTAATCCTATCCCGACATATGTCAGTCGAATGTCCCACATATGACCAACCCACAATTAGCACGTACATGTATGCTAGGAACTAACAATGTCATTGCACGTGCCACCTTCGTCTCACGTCGTCTTTGACTGATGGGGCAGGATAAAATCGTACCCTATCCGTCAAATCACAATGTGTACACATGATCCTATTGTATCCTCCACCGTATATGCCGGATCCCACCGTATTCTCCCAAATTCCACCATATCTTCTCAGATCTCATGATATCCTCCCACCATCGTTGTGGACAAAAGATCAGGAGAGGATCCGAATGGACGATTATGGGCAATACTATAAAAAGGGAACACATCCCAATGAGAAGGTATGTGAAATCCATTTTTATCAAAACCCGAGACCGAATATATACTGGCCATCAGAGGACCTATTGCGGGTGAGATCGCTCATCGGAGGACATTTCCCAACGTTATGACCCCATCAATTAGAGTAGTAGAATGTACATATCCGAACCCGAACCAGGGTAGCCTGTTTCACCTCTTAGTACATAAGAAGTGAACTTTCTTATAATTGAGTTTTTATTGGGCCACATCTATCCCCACTAGCCAACTCATTGAGCCTATCAAGCCAAAAAAATAAAAATCATATGTTTAATTTGAAATTCATTAATCCCACTAACCAATATGGCAGTCGTTCCCTGTCATAGAAGCCACTCTGTCGACCTTTGTTTAAAACATTTGACAGTGGCCCTTGTCAAATATTATTTATAATATTCCACATTATCTCTATCAACTATTCTTTATATCATTCGACATAATTTTTTAAAAATAAGACTTGAAACACAATCAACAACATTCAACATTCATTGTATATTAGAATATCAACCCATTCACATTCACATTTACATTCCACTCAACACTTACAATACATTCAAGGCATTCACTTATGATATTCAAAAAACATTGTTCAAAACATTACACTTTCAACATACGTTTGTGTACACATGAATTAATTTGACTCAAGCCCGACGAAGACCCCAAGGAAGGTCGGGTAGAAAAGGCTTCTCATATTGAGGACTGGCAAGTCATATTTAGGACCTAAAAATTCAATAGTTAAGTTAGGAACTTTTTAGGATGTTAAAATTGTTTTTTTGAGGCAAAGGTAGACGATACTACCATGAATTGCATTAGAGTTTCATAGTATAAAAGTTATTAGGAACATAAAAATGCATCTGCTTATAAGTACCTGTAATTAATTTCCCCTTCAATTTCAATGTGTATGAAAGAATAGAAGGGCGTCATAGACACAACTCCCACGCTGTGGATTATTATAGTAATTGACAAGAGGATTGATAGGACTAAGCCATCAATTCATTTAGCCATTCCTAAATTTTCCACTAATGAATGACAATAAGATTGAAATGAAGATTGATAGAACTAAGCAATCAATTCATTTAGCCATTCCTAAATTTTCCACTAATGAATGACAATAAGATTAGACATGTTGTACCCCTTCTAGATTAAATTATAAAGAATGTTGAAAATATTTTTAATCACAGTTGAAATGAAAGCCTTATAAAATATTTATATAAATAAACATGAGAATCAATTATATTTTCAATTTTGATGGATTGCCAGACATGGATTATCGTCTTCAGATGAAAGGCTATAGTCTATTCCTGTTAGATTTAGAATCAGTTTGATCATTGCTGTACATTTTAGTTAAAATTTTATTTATTCTCCTTCCTCACGGAATCTACTGGAATTAGATTTCTAGAAATGTAGAATCCTCTTTGCATCCTTTATTATTTTTCATTGCTCAGTCATTTAACTAAAAGTCAATTACTTGATTTTCAACAAAAAAATTAAATTACATGAAATTACAACTCTTACGAACCATGATTAGCTAATTATTCTTTAAATTTCAACTAAAATTAATGTCATCACATACAATAGAGATCAACTCTGTAAGATTAATTTTATCTTGTATAACACTCATTTGAGATGGGAAAGCTAGTTCTCTTGAGTACATGTGAGATCTTATCTGAAAATGAACTTAAGATGGAGATGTGAAGAGTTATCTTGAGTCCATGTCAGATCTTATCTATGTTAAATCACTTTATGGCATGCAAAACTGCCTACTTGATTTGGGACTTCGTTTATATCCATTTGAATTGAAAGGCACTGTTTGTGCTTGCAATGACTGACTTCTTGTACACGTGATAGCCTCTCGCTCTCAATGATTCATGCGGAGTGGAAAATTGTGAAAAGTAGGAATGTCATTCTCTTCTCTTTTTTTTTCTTTTTTTTTTTTGGGTAAAAGAATGTCATTCTCTTTGAAAGATAGTTTGTGTGGGCCATTCATGAGAAAAAAAAGTAAAGAAGAGCAAACTCATTTTGATATTGAGTAGTCGGCACTGAGAAACAATGTCATTTTCATAATCCTAGCCTAGTATATGATACTCAGTTAGATGAATATAATAAACTCCTATAGTAAAACTACAAGAATGTAGCTAGTCATTTAATTTAGTTGAGTAAATGCTTTATTTTTTATGTGTGCTTTATTACATAAGTATATAATGTCAAAAAAAATTAAAAAATGATTGCAAAAATGACTGTCACTAGCTAACATCTTTCAACAATAGTAGATTAGTGGAGCCAAAAGAGTTTAGTGCGGAAGTACTCAATATTTTTACAAGTATGTTTTCAGCTCCTATATATATACACATACATACATTTCACTAAATGATTTATTCTATTATAGAATACATACTTCATTAGATGACTTATACATTTTAAAAAATCAAAACATGTAGAAGAGTGCAATTTGACCATCAAAATTAAAGGAAACTATTCCTAACCTTTTTTCAAGCCCCTGTTTGAATGCCGGATAAACCTCGGATAACCCCGGTGAAATTTGAATGCCGTTTGGAAAGCCTGGATAAACCCAGATAAAGTGTGCCAGAATAAATTGGTATAAAGTGGTATATGGATTCCAATTAACCCCTAGAATAAAATTTATCCTAGGTTATTCCACCAAAGAATAAGTGGGTCGACTGTCAAATCAACTGTCATCACCTCTTATAAATCACTTGTCAAATCAACTATCATTATTTTTTTACCTTTTATAAATTCTTATCCATACTTTATTCACATTTTATCCAAACAACAAAAAATTTATTCTTACGATTCCAACAAGAATAATTCAAAACACAACCAAATACAAAATCACTTTATCCTTATTTATACTCACTTATGCTCGGATAAATAAATACCCAAGAATGTGCGCTGATACATGCAATCCTTTTTGCAGCCCCATACGCTAAGATAACATAGTATGTACTACGTTATCTTAGCGTTTGGGTCCTATCATAGTATATGACTCAATTTTTTTTTCAATTTTTCATTATAAAAAAATATATGCTATTGTATCTTAGTATATACTTCATTTCATATAATAGCATGCACTTTAAAAGATGAGTGTATGATTTTTAAAAAATTATAGACTATAAAACGGGCTGCAATTGGGGTTGTTTGTATTTTTTTCCAAAATAAATTTATTCTGTATCCAAACGGGGCTTGTTTACCGGACCTATCCCATCTCCAAAAGTTCCAAATAAAAAAATATCAAGGGGGATCTTATGATCAATGCGTGTTCTTCTTTCTTTAATTATTTCCTTTTTAAGAAAGTTTGATCTAATCAAGTGCTGAAAGATGCATTGCATCACACCCAAATGTCCCCTTGGATCTTGTTTGCTCAATGGTGAGGCCCTTGTTTTGCATCCAATAAAAAAGAAGAAATCCAATAAAAAAGAAAAGAAAAAGTAAAAAGAACTCAATCTATAGATATTGTTCCCCCTTTGTGAAAGGGTACGTCCACATCCTTCACATATACATGATAAAAATTGTTCTTATAAGCATTAATTTTGTTATGCCCAACTAGAATACTACAGCTCACTTGGGTGGAAAAAATGAACTTTCATGATCCATATGATGGGAGAGTGGTCCTTCCCTTCTAGAAGGGTAGGTTTTCTTTTTCCATACTGACTTATGCCCAACCTTTTATTTTTGTGTCTATGCATCATGGCAAAAGACAAAGACAATATGTTAAAATAACACTGTATACGTTAAGAGTCGTATGTGTGTACCAGGCCATGTACACATGCCTGACCCTCCCCATCATGCCCTCTATAACTAGGCGTGGAAGAGTCCAAAATGAAATGTTACAATAGTGACCAGTTGTAAGAGTACTCACTCATGAAGGTAGATGTGTATGTAATGGCTTGTGGACATGACAAGGTGGGATGGATGTGTAATGTCACTCTGGGACATGTTGTCATGATTACACTCAGACTGTGACTAGCTGTATTTCCATAGATGCATATCTGCACCGAGGCACAGATGCACGATGGGTTGATACACACAACAAGAAAGATCTGAACACGCAAGGCAAAGAGCCATGAACACCTATTTAGAAATCGACTTATTGACATGTCTGCCTACAGGTGATGCCAAATTCAGTCGCACACCTAGATGCCAGATGTCAATAGATATATGGGTGCGTTTGATCAGTGATTGCACATCTTTTACGTTTACAAGAAGCTGTTCTTATAATTATGTAATTAAATAATTTTATTATAACAATTTCTTACATACAGATTTTAAACAAATAGTGTTCAAAGCTGTGATTTTAAAAAATTGGGGAGTGTGTTTCTTACAAAATCAGTTTTAAAACCCAACAATCCATATTTGGTTAACTGATTTTGTCCCCTCCATATAGATATTCCAACTTTAGAGGGATCATTATGATTGGACATTTGTTAGAGGCTAGATGCATTTATACTTTTTTTTAAAACACGTATCTAAAATAAAAAATCAAAACGGAAGGAAATTGTAATTTGAATGGTAAAAAAGGTTCCTAACATTTTTCAACTGTGTATTGATCTATCAACACCTTAGACCCAACAATTTAACATGCAAATTTAAAAAAACAAGTAGATCTGCTCATGAGCATCCCAAATCTTTTTCTTTCTTTTTCCAACGAAGTTCGATGTAAACATAATATGCATTGCATCACACCCAACTGTCCCACTGTTTCATACTTGCTCAATGGTGACAGGTCCTTGCTTTGTATTCATAAACAAAACAATCTCAGATCTAGGGATTTTCCCCCTTCACTGTGAAAGGGTCCACACCCTTCACATTCACACACACAATGCCATTTGGGAAGGAGGAAAAAGTCTGAAAAAAGGTGTTTGATAAGATTCCCCATGACTGCAAGCACTGTCTTTATTATGGCCAACTCAAATAATGGAGTTCACTTGGGACAAATTAAATGAACTTCCAGCACAGCTATGCATGAAGCGTGGTACTTTCCTTCTAGAAGGGAGGTGTTTATTTTCCATCATAAGATCTCCGGAAAACTATTACAATTTTATGTGCCCATCATTATAAATGGATGTGTAAAAATAAATTTAAAATTAAATTGATGAAATTGTTCCCAATTTTGTAGGAAAAATTAGTAAGTTTTGTTATTGTTTGTTAAATGAATAATAATTAACATGTAGGATTTTGTTTCTTACTTTCTTTGAAAATTAAGATAACTCATCATTCTTAAATTTGTTATCGGATTGCCAAACTAGACCTATGCATCTTATAAATTAGGTCAATCATTGTGTGGAATGTGTGGCTATGTACACATGCATTCCCCTCCATGTCATTCCAAAAAGGGAATTAAATTCAGTGAAAATCTCCATTTATAAATGTTTTTTTTTTCTGGGCTCATTTATAAATAGCCATTATTTGATATATAATAGTTTATTTTTTAACGCTATTACACAGTCTAGTTTACATTTTCAACTGTAGTCCCATGTACTTCATGGTTAAGCCATGAATGAATAATTGAGAATAGTTTTGATATATCAAATTTTATCTATTTCCACTTGCATTGGTATGCATACATCATTATAGATATGGATTTTTTATTTTTAATCTCCATAAACCATAGAATTTAGTGGTCGATCCCTCACTTCTTCATATTTTGATTTTACTTCCCATATTTTTTGTTTTAGTTTCTGGGAGGGATCTATCTCTAAATTATTTAGTTTTCTTTTTAGTCCCTGAGAGGGACTAAAACGAAACATATCCTTTAAATCTGGGGACTAAAACCAAAGTGTGAAGAAGTAAGAGATCGATCCCTAAATAAGTATGTTTACAGTGATTTAAAACTAAAAATCCCTATTTATTACAAAGGTTAAAAATGGGACTAAAATAATGTTGTATTTGTTTTTGATAAAAAAATAAAAATAAAAATCAAAATGCCAATGCTGTAATTTACCAACAAATGCATGCACAAAAAACTACTAGATGGATGTGTGTCACACACACATATGTACGTGTATGTATACATTGTGCATTTATATATGTCTGTGTGTGTTTAATTGGGCATATATAATTCTTTTTTTTAGCCGAGGGTCATCATTATTTAATAATTAACAAGGACGTAATGCATTATAAGAAGAAAGTTGTGTGTTTAAGAACCAGACAACGAAAAGTAGGTTGTTAGTCATTTTAATGCATAGAATAACTAACTAATATGTTTTTTTAGTATAATCCTTTAAAAATAATTATTTTGGATACTTGGAATCTATATATATTTATCTTTCTCAAAATGAAAATTAAAAGAAGAGATGGAGGGCCCATGATCACCTTACATTTTTTATTTCAACATGAAATTCCCTTTTTTTTAAAAAAAAAAAATTATTCTAATAAATTCTTTTCTAGGTATCATATTAGAGCAGCTCCAACACGCTCCTCAAAAAATGGGCACCTTCACCAATTATAATTGAGATGTAGATAACAGTCCCTCCAACCTTCTCCTCAAAACGCTCCCTTAAACAGGGAAGATGAATTTGCCTATGAGGACTGAGGAGTCCACAAAACTCTTCAAAGGGGGTCCACCACCTCAATTACAAATTTGCCATTTGAAAATATCTTATTTGAGTTTTAAAAAAAGTATTTAAACGTTGTAATATGTATTTATGTTTTTTTACTTTGAAAAAACAGAAAAAATAGAGTAAAGTTGGATTAACACTTAAATACAAGGAAATAAAAATAAAAAGGATGAGTTTTTCTTTAAATGTAAAGAAAAAATAGAGAGTAAGATTAAAGTTGCTCTTACAAGCTATAAAAATGTGAATAATGTTTGTTTGAATTTGATCCTATCAGTTTTGATGCATCGGATTCTATAAGTCCCCGTTTGGATAGCGGAATTGAGTTATTCTGGATAAATAACTATGTCTGTATAGATAACAAATCTACATAAATGAGAGATTTTCTGTTTGGTTGTGTTTTTTTTATTTTCATTGGAAAACGTAAGAATAAATGTTGAATTGTTTGACTGATAAAGAATAAAATATAAATAAATGTAAAAAGTTGATTTGACATGTGGATCATTTGATATATAAGAGGTGTTGATAGATGATTTGATGTGACAAGATGTAAAAAGTTGATTTGACATGTGGGTCCATGGGAATAGATAAACTGAGTATAACTTATCATAGGGGTTATTTAGAATTATTATACTCTCTTATACTCGTTTAAACTGGCTTAGTAATACCAAGTGATACCCTGTAAACAAACAATCATTTTTTCTAGGGCGCCTATATTTCCACCCCTATATTTTTCTAACCCACCCCGTTAGCCTACCCACCCATTCATTTTTTTAGGAATTACAAACCCACCCAAAATAAATGAATGACATGATACATTGCAAACCCACCCCTAATATTTTTACACTCTTTTTTCGCTGTTCCTCATTTCTTCTTCTTCAACCTCCGGTCACGAGTGAGGATAAATGGGCATTCACATTTTTGGTAGCTAAGAACCTGAGTGGGATTTCAGTGTCCCCGCCGAATCTCTCAAAAGCGCCGTCCATTTTCTGTCAAAAATGAAAATACTCACATATTTAAGACATAAAAGGGTCATTTGAACCCAAAATGGGTCACTTGAAGAGGAGAAATCAATATCTTCGGAGCACTCGTAAGGAGGGGAAGAGTTGGTGAAGATCGAAGGTGATAGGAGAAGATGAAATCGAATTTATTTGAAGTTTAGAACGTCGCAGTTGGAGAAAATACCCTAGTTAGAGATAATTAGATCCTCTTGAATTTCTTTTTTTTAATTAAATGGCACTGTATCATCCATGAAAACATGTGATGGATGGATGAAAGGGTGCCACCATGAGTTGGTCGGAGGGAGATGCCGCCGACGGGTAAGATGAGGGGCAAGAGAAACTTGGGTTTGATCTTGGGGGTGGGGTTTCGATTGACATGAGACATGAGACATGAGGGGTGAAGAGTGTATAAGGTGGGTTAACTTTTCGAAGGGTCCGTCGGGTGGGTTCCTCTCATTCAAGAAGTTAAAAATTTTATTTTTTTTAATGGGGTGAACTGAATAACGTAGGGGTGAAAATAAAAGCTCCTTTTTTTTTATCCATTCTTATATCACTTTTATACTCGTCTATTCCGTTTTTAATCGAGAGTAAAAGAATAAGTGTTTTTACAATAATAATAAAAAATACCAGTGATAGCTGCATTGCATCACATGCACCCAATTGTCCTCTCTGATCATGCGCTAAATAGTGCCTGGTCCTTTCTTGTCATCAATTCAATAATAAAACAATATCAAATCTAGTGATTGTTCCACCATTGCCAAGGGTCCACAACCCTTCACATACTCAAATGATGCCACTTAATGGTAGTAGGAAAAGGTTCTGAAAAGTGTTCTAATAAGATTCCCAATTGCCCATTGACTATAAGCAGTGTTTCTATCATGCCTACCTCAAATGAATAAGACTTCACATAGGACAAATGAACTTTCAGGCTACATATGGAGAGTGGTCCTTTCCTTCTAGAAGGAAGATTTTTTTTTTAATTTACATACTGAGACATCTGGCCACATTTTTACTGTTTGTCGATGTCAATGTTTTTTTGTCGGTGAAGATGGCCTTGCCAAGGATAAAAGGGTTTTAAAAAATTTAAAAAAAGACAATGTACTTGATTTTGGGATATATGGATTGATGTAAATTATGGCTGCCATTGATTCCCTCCAACTCATGCCAAAAGGATGGTGGAATTGGGTAGAGAAGTTCTCATTGAACTGAAATGATAAATAATTGTAGCCCTCTAACATTATCATGGTTACAATGACCAAACACAATAAGTGCTTAAAGTTGGAAATTTTTTATTTTATTTATTTATTTTTATTTTTCTGTGTCCTGGTCTCATAGAATTTTTTTTTGAATTTCGTCTAACAAACATGAGGTATAACATAGTGCCAAGACTCGAATTCAAGAACTACCTTTAATACAGGTAAACCCTGAACTGTTGTACTATGACCACTGAAGAAATCTAGGTCCGTTTGGTTTCACGATTTGGGCGATTCTGCTTTTTAAAAGCTAAAATCCCAAAATCGTACAACCAAACGGGTTGAATTCCGGCGGAATCAAAAGCTAGATTCCTTTTAATTTCTCTCTCGAAATCCGTGTTTTAAAAAGCTTAAAAACTGTGATTTTCGGCCGGAATCGATTTTTTGAATTGAAAAACAACTTTCTCTACCAAACATTAATCCTTTTCAAATATTGATTCCTAAATTTTAAAAAAGCATCCCAAAAAAGTCAAGGTCTAAAATCATCTTAAAAAGCAGCTTTATTCTAAAATCTACTTTTCAATATGTGTTTCCAAACAGAGCCAGTTGAAAATGATATATTATAAGATCAAAGACATCGAAGTCTCTTTCAACATATAATCTCACATAATTTCTTATAAATTTAGGGTTAGAAATACTAAAGTTTTGAATACATTTTATAAATTGGTTGTTCATTTCAAAATAGTATGGAAAACATTTCAATACATTTGGTTCTCTCGAAACTTTCTCAAATATAGATTCACTCATTCTATTAAATAAAATTAATAAGATTTGTTATAATAAAAAAAAAGAATTCTTCTTATTATATTAAAGAAGCCAAATGCTTTATTCAAAGATACACAAAGGACCTTAAAATATCATAACAGGAAAATAAGAAAACTAGGAAAGTAATAACTCAACATTGTCAATAATGACTCTTTCACACCTTTCCCAAACTCTGAAGGATAGAACATTTATAGTTTGCACAAAAATGAGACACTGGCAGACACTGGCGGCGGCTGTAGCGGCCGATGGTGGCTGACGGTGGCACTTTGGTCCTGCTTTTCTTATGTCTGTCAGAGTCGTTGGTTCATTAGATAAGATTTGTCACGATGCTTTTCTATAACATTGTAAACGCTGATGGAGAAGCATACCAAAGCCTTTTTGCAACATTGCAAACATTAATGACGAAGCATAACGATATACAACACGAACGGTGACGTGGAC
Source organism: Acorus calamus (assembly GCA_030737845.1). Lineage (NCBI taxonomy): Eukaryota > Viridiplantae > Streptophyta > Magnoliopsida > Acorales > Acoraceae > Acorus > Acorus calamus. The sequence continues at coordinate 2,797,104 of CM060867.1, forward strand.
AGCGACAGATAGCGTGGATAGAGAAGAAGGAGAACACGAAACGGATGACAACGCGGATGGTGCAGACAGCGCCTACAAAGTAGAAGAAGGAGAAACGCGCCATGAACGAGCCCAGCCGAAGGAAGAAACCCCAAAAAAAATCGGCGCTGGGCTGGACTGCACGGGCTGGTGTTGGGCTGGACCAAACAGTGGGCTTTGGTAGACTGCAGCGTATCCAGATGGGCCTGGAATTGATTGGGCCTGGGCCAGATTGGACGACGGGCCTTGGTGGACTGCAGGGCTTCACAGTGCACGCACGCGACGCAAAGGCACGTGGAGGCCGGGCACGCGTGGCTCGGCAGGGGAGCGACACGGGCTCGGCTTGGTTATATGGAGTTATATGGATATAGTGCATATTACAGGGAGTTATATAGATTTTTCCCTTTCTTCTTATTGTATTAGAGAAGTCAAAAACTCAGTTTATAGATACACAAAAAAACTTTAAAATATCATAACAGAAAAATAGAAAAGTAATAATAACTCAATATTGTCATAATAATAACTCTTTAACAAGATAAAATAGTGTGCATTACCTTTGAATAAGTGAAAGACTACTGACAAGGATTTAAGGATCTTATAATATCTTCTTTGATATTCAATTGACTCAATAAGAACAAACTGACTTACGCCTCGATGACTCATACAACGTCTTTCATTAATGTTACGAACAACACAAGCACTAGAGTTTACCGAGATTCATCAAACCAAAACGCTTGCAACATTCAAAATTCTAGATCTTAAAAAATAATTATGTTGTGCGTAACAAACAAATATTAGGTTAAACATAAATTCTTATAATTATCACATCAAAAATATAAACATCAAATATATATTAAATCATGCATACTCTAAAATATATAATAAAAGCATGAAATAAAAGAGTAAGGTATTAGAAAAATGTATCCGGAAATGTGGAAGCGAGTGAAAACACTATGTCATCGGTGAATAAGGCCCCCTCACGCACAGGGTTGAATAGTTCCTACCACTGAGAGATAGTCACAACTGATTTTGTTCTTCCGGGGTGCGAGCTACGGAAAAACCACGGTAAACAGACTACGATCCTTTCAGACGCCCGGATCAAAAAGAATAGCTAGAAATTGATGATAATACAGGGCAGTGACACAACCTTTTTACTCTTGGAAAATGTACTCATGCATAAAATGAATGCTTCTCATTTGTGAATTCTTAAAGGGGACGGATATTTCACACTTAATCTCCCCAACCCATCTCCCCCTGCCGCCTCCGGAAAGAATGAATATATATATGATGAAGAGATGAATGCCTCCGAACTCCTATAGACAGACACTGATCATTTTAGAAAATGCACACCACTATATATATATCAAGGAGGTGGTGGAAAGAAACGTCTGGGCATTAAATCAAATGTGTTAGAATACCCAAACGTTTTAAAACCAATGCAATATTTTTGTAACTTATGCATTTATTAGAAATGCAAACATGCATATTTAAAAGTATGCACCTGTTTGGGTTACAACGGATTAATGCATTTTTGGTCACATGCAACAAAAATCCAACAAATTATGCATATCATATCCTGGACTTTTATTTCTTTCTTGTATGAATTTGCATTAGTCAATGGAAACTGAAGTAAGCATCATCATCAAGTTTGAAGATCGCAACACAAATACATTCTCCCCTATTTTTTTCCTACTATCAAAAAATTCAAGAAGCTCTCTTTCGAGTCTCAACTCTCAAGTTTGAAGCAAGTGGCAAACTCATCTTTCTAATCTCTCTCTCATGTTTGGTTGTACAATAGTTCTATTGCTCTCTATATTAAACTGGTGTACACTTTATAGTTCTTTTTTTTTTAGTTGTTTGTTGCCTATCTGATGATTATCATGGCTCACATTAATCCTCAAACAATAGAGGAATCTAGCTCAAGATTGTGTTTTGCAGATTCGGAAATATCAAGAACAAGTGGGTCATATTGAATTCATTAAAGTGACTGGGGTGCAGTTCTAGCTTCAGAAATATTAGCGAGACATGCGTACTCAACAGCAGGCGATCTCTGTGGGACATCAACATGATACTATCTGAGCTATACTAGCTCCAATACATCACTCTTTACAGGAATGTGTAACAGATATTGGGCTACAAGCCCCATTTGTAAAGGATCATGAATTCGAATAGTATATAATACTTTCCCATTGGGCTTTTACCAAAAAAAAAAATTAAAAAAAATAGAGGAATCCATGCCTGCTTTCTCTTGTTTTGATTCGTACTTTGTCTTCCCTGAAAAAGAATTCAAACACAACATACAAATCGAAACTTACTTCAAGCACTCCCATTCATATATCAGTGAACCTAGACAAATAAGCTCCTATATCTGCTTGTCTTGAATCATAGATAATGTCAAATGCTACTGAATTTGTTTTAAAATTTAAATTTGTAACTCTCTATATACATTGATTGTATATCAGTCACTATACAGTTTCTGTATTGTTTAGCTTGTATCAAAGAAAGATGATTATATCACTTGTTCTCTTCCGAACCAATTTGCATTGGCTTGAATGCAGCCATTACTACAGCTACCTTGCATGAAAGGAACCCTGCAACTCCAACCAACAGATCAAGAGGCTTCAGCACCACAAACTCGCTTCCGAATCCGTACTTAACAGCAATAATGAAAGAAGCTAAAATCAATGCAAGATTCGTTAGTGGTCCCTTAAATCCGCTAATTAGCTGCGAGAGGTTTTCTGATGAAGTTGAAGCTGATAATCCATCAACTGATCTCTGTAATGACAACAGATAGAAGAAGCCGAACATGCCACCAATGAAAAATGCAAAAGCAGTATCATCACCAAAAGTAAAGGCTGCAATTGATGTACCCGCGAAGACTAATGCAACATCATAGACCAGGAGTGACAACTTTAAATTTGAATATTCTTTCATGCTAATCTCATTTGACGTTTTCAAGCCCAATGGCGTACTTGACTGCAAGAAGTTCATGTTAAGCAGGGTTGAGAAATCAATGCCAGCGAGTTCAGTCACAAATGATGGCTTCAATTCCACCATCGATGCACCCATGTCCTCTCCAATTTGGACATCACCCTGTTCAAAGTCGTAATGCCATCCACTGTAAAGTTTTTCTTCACCATTTTCACTAGAGATTGACTCTGCTCCACTAATGATTGTCAAGTTCACCCCACCTAATCTCCAAGAGCCTGGCCTTAAAATTAAGAAAGAGAAATCAACCTTAGCTATTGAAGCATACAATATTTGATTATTTAATGAAATTGCATAAACATGCATAATTGCATATACATACATATGCATGTGCAAAAAAACTTATATTATGAAATTACATAACATGCATATACATACATATGCATGCACGCAAACAAGACAAGACATGAGTGCCATATTATGCGGTTAAGCACCGTGTGTAATGGTACAATAAATAATAATTGACAAGAGAGAAACCTTAGAATTATTAAAAACATCATTGCCAAAATAGACACCATGACATAAAGCACTTTATCTGAAAATCATTAGAGTTGAAGAGCTTGTTTTGTAATAACAGTTGTCCGCTTTTTTTTTTTTAAAGTATTAATAACAAGGTGTATATTATACTTCTCTAAACACGAGGCCACTTGGCAGCACCTGATGGATGTTGCATGTCAAGTTAAAGTTGAAATGTCGTGTTCTGAAGCTACATCCTATCTTCAGAGTAAAACTTGTTAGTTTCATACAGTGTTTTCAAAAACTAATTAGCTGTTCTGCCTCAATTGCAATATAAAATCACTCTCATACTGAAACAAACAAGATGCCATGAAACAGGCATGCAGTGTTAGATTTGTTAAAGTAGTATAATTTTTCCAGCTATTAAACCAGGGATATCAGAAAATTAAAATGTGCATGTACATGTTCATTTAAACAAGAGAAATACCTGATTCAACACCAATCCAAAGTGCTTCAATTTTATCAAGCTGGGGTCCCTTAAATGTGACCATATCAACAGAGCCTCTCTGGAAGTGGATTTGTTCTGAAGCAACCATCCCCGCCTTCACAACATGCTGCACTGACATGGAAGGTATTCTCTGTAGTATTGAATCCCCATTGGTATCTATCAAGCAAAGTAATATAGCGGAATTTGAGTTGCTCAAGGATGAACCAAAGTCACTGCTTGTGCACAGCTGCACCATGAAGAATGAGCAAGATTTGTCCACCTCAACAGTTAAAAGTAAATCCTCCCATGACTCCTTGTAGATCATTATATCGGTTGCTGGTAAAAGGCGTGAAGGTCGTCTGAAATTTTGGAAATCTGGGAATATGCATTTGTTTATTTTATCTATGAAACATTTGTGTAGTGGCTCAAACATAAATTGACTGGACAAAAAAAAATGTGAGAGCATACAATAATAATATGATCTCTATTTAAGGGGAACATGGTAATGCTTAACACTGCAATATGTACAAGGATATTATCATCTGCTGCTCATTAATTGACAGTGGAAACTCAGTCATTTGTTCTTATCTGAAGCTCTAACATGTTTAACAGTATGCACATTCCTGTCATTTAGAACATCAAACCGCATAAGGTTGTGCTGCTTGTTACTTCGTGTTGAACGGCATTTTTAAATTCTACACCTATAAAGACAAACATATGTCCTATACCTATAAAGACTAAACATATTCAGACTTTCCTGACACTTGTGTGATTTCCTTTTTTTATAGGTTTATATGATTCCCTATTGGTTGCTTAACAAATGTAAAAATTAATATTCAGAGAGTTGCATGTGGTATTAATAAAATTAAGGGAGACACTTCCTCAAATGGAAAGCTACAAATTTTTGATATCCCCTAAACCAAACACAATAGATAGTTATAGGCCCTCCATATGGTTTAAATCTGAAGTCCTCTCAAAGAATGAAATTTCATGATTTGACCATGTTGGTAGCCACTATGAAGTATCATTATGGTTATGTAGCCATAGGTGGAGTATTGACCAGGTATTCTTCAAGCTTCACCACCCTGTATGTATGTATGTATTTTTGGGTGGATCCAATGGTCTAAATTGGTTTTCAATTTTTTTGATGATTTCCTGGACACAATCTGTGTTGGAAATGAGTAATTTTTTATTTGATGATACTTCCTCAACTAAGATGTGAACCAAATTATTTCCATTTGAGTTTCCATAAGAATTTTTTTACAGAAGATGACTGTAACACTTTTGTATATATTCATGTTATAATTTCTCAAAAAGAAAAGGAAAAAGATATTCATGTTATAATTGGACAACAAATGAAGGGTCTACATCAGTATTACATTCAGATCTTTAGTTCCATAAGAATTTTTTTACAGAAGATGACTGTAACACTTTTGTATATATTCATGTTATAATTTCTCAAAAAGAAAAAGAAAAAGATATTCATGTTATAATTGGACAACAAATGAAGGATCTACATCAGTATTACATTCAGATCTTTGGCCCTCTTGAATTCATTGAATTTGCAATTGTTGACATAATGACAATGCATGAGTTTCACTGCCTCCTTATAGAATCTCCATGTGCATGAAGAACATTTGAACCATAGTGAACAAGAAAGAACCCAAATTTAACTAGGCAGTCAAGATTCAAGAATCAATTTTCAAGTTACATCATATCCCTAAACTTTAATGATTATTATATTCTCATGTTTCTCAAAAAAAAAAACCCATTTTCATTTCCCGACTAAGCTAGTTAAGCACCAGTTTAGTGACTTAGAGCTGAGGGTCAGTCAAGTAGTCCAGTTGTTGCATTTGAATCATGTTTGATCAAAGCCTTCAATCTGGTTAAAAATAACTAATGAGATTGTGAGACATTATGTAGCAGAAACTCCAAAACCTAATCTGACAAAGCTGTACATAGACATTAGGGTAGGCAGAAAGTTTCTCATATTCAATTTTGATTTAGCAAGTGCTAATTTCTGAAATAGGAAAATCATGATCCAGTTGAATCACTTACATTACTGAGGGTAGTTCCAAGTTCTAGTACCTGACAAAGTACAACACGACCACCATCTCTATATTCGTTGATTAATAAATAAGGAAAATTGATCCAAAATGAACAATTCATTCAATGGGAGAGGAACAAATAACTTCGATGTGATCTACTTTTGAGGCCAATCACTCCTCTAAACATCTTGGTGGGAATATCCTATATAATCGACAACTGACACTTGAATGTAAATAAATCTAGTCCACAAATCATGCTTTGTTCTCATTATCACTATATAATTAGGAATCCGCCACCGGCTACAATAGCAAAGCCAAACTATAATAAAAATGAGAGGATTACCTATACCTGAACAGAACTACATTAATTTTAATGAGAGTACTGGAGTAAAACCATCAACTCCCTCAATCCCTCAAAGTGGCATACATTATCATCACTTTATAAATGCGTCAATGATATGAACAGCAGAAAATGATATTTATGAAGAAAAAAAACGATTCCATGAAATGAAATACCTTGCAAAGCAAGTTCCTTTGATAATGGAACACTGTGCAACTTAAGAATATGTTGACTGGGTACCCTTTCCTTTGATGGAACTCTTAAAACCCCGCCAAATAATCTTTTATCCAAGTTCCATATCTTAGGAAGACCCAACTGAAGTGAAGATGTTGTATGCTTTACCGAAAGCACTTCCATCTAATATTTGCGATTGTAAAACAGTATTGCATTAGTCCATATTAATATATATATATATATAACAGGCATTGAAAGGTAAATCCAGCATTCCAGCATAAAGAATTACATACAGGCTGATGTGGAGAAAATATTGCAAGAAAAATGATACATATTTTGATATTGGGTAACTTTTTGGAGTAAAATTTTCCACTCCATAGAAAAAAAAAACAGTTTCTTTTAGTTCAAAATGCCAGTAAAACTGTTTGAAAAGAACTAAAATAAATTGCCTTGTATCTTCCAAAGTTACGATGAAGGCAACTGACCAGAATGTCTCCCTCATTGTACTTATTTTGAATTTTTTGACTTGATGCTGGTAATGGTAAGCACAACATTTCCTCACCCAAAAAGAACTAGAGCAAACTTCTTTTTTTGTTCATCTTTTTGAGCCATTAAAAGACAGAAAACTCATTTTTTTGGAATGATAACCAGTGGAGGACAGTTATACACAACAAGTTCAATGCAAAATACTTGTAACGGAGAGAAAATGCTAATGGCACTAAAAAAATCAAAGAAAAGAACTCCAAGCAGCAAAATTTTCAGAACCATCATACTGCTTTGATTAATGCATCCGCCATCCATTGATGCTTTGTATGGCAATAATCAGTAAAGTGATCATGGGTAAGATGATAAGGATATTCCCAATGGCCACATAAATATCCAGAGCGTATATCATAAAAACAGATTCCAGTCTCATTCCTCACATGTAGCATTCCAATATTTTACTGAAAAATGGATCAGACAGCATATTATGTTGTACAATCCAAACGGTTCAATCAATAAGCTCGAAATCAAATGATATTATCGGAAATTTTCAAAATATGGCACATGAAGATTTCTAACGCATCAGTGAAATGATACAGCTCCTTCACATAATCCAAAGAGCACATAGTAAGAATAATTACCAAACCAACCCATGGCAGGTTGGTAGAGGTACCCCCTAATCATCAAGTGGTTCTGAGTACGAGTTTTGCTCTTGCCACTAGGTAAAGATTAACAAGGAAAAAGAAAAGTAAAAAAAAAAACAAATACTTACCTACTAAAAAAACACCAAGAACCCTTAAATTGCAGTTATTATGAGAAAAATGAATAACTCAAACTACATATGATCTCTAATGAAACCAGACTTTGCTTTGATCTCCAAACAATACCCATCATCAGCACAAAACTCACAAGAACAGAGGTTCCAAAAAATTAACAATTTGAACAAATTCAATGGTATCAAATCATATTAACGAGTTTACAAGCATCTAAAAGAATCTTTTGAAAGTAACCACATTTTTTTTTAGTACTTGTTCCCAAAAAAAATCCACAGCAAACAAAAAAAAAACTATTAGACCCAAAAACAGAAGAAAAAGTGTTTTGATGCTGTTGTGTTAATAGTGATTGAAACAATCAAGCATAAGATCAAATAAAAAATTCAATATGCAGAAATTAAGCAAGTAACTGACCTCTCTCTGAACTTTGTGAAAAGATGAGGACGATGATGGAGGGGAACAAAACAGTTGAGTGGATGTTAAGGAAGATCGTGCTGTTTGATAGTGGGGCTTCTTGAATCTGGACCCTCGGATGAAACATAATGTCAACATGGACCGTCGGATATCCCCCCCCCCCCCTTTGGGTGGAAGTCCGACTCAACTCAGCTGGCCCGAAGTTCAAGTAAGCAAACTCAGGTCGGGTTGGGTTGGGACTTCGCTTAATTCTAAAATATGTCATTTTTAAATTATTAAAACTCCGAAAAATCAATTAAAAAAATGATGAAAGATTCAAATTTTCTCAAATAAATTAAAATTAAAATATGATTTAGAATATTTTATATTTATAACCGGAATTTAGATTTGGGTTGGTCTTAGATTTTTTAATTTTCAATCAAAATTCACTCTGATTAAGTTCGGATTGTTTGGGTTCGAATTCGGATTGAATCCGAACACTAAAATTCCAACTCAAACTCATTCAAATATCGGGTTAGGCCCGGTTCAACGCATCTAAGTTACATCTCTAGTGATTAAAAGATGATGACAACAATCTCTGAGATTTTATTTGCATTGCCTACTTTTTTTTCCAATGTCTTATAAATGAATGTGTGTGTGTATATTTAAGACATGAGAAATAACTATCTCTAGCTTTTTACTTATAACAAAAACTTCATTACAATTCCTATATAAGGTATTTTAGAATTGAGCAATTCTACACTCTCCGGTTAAAAATTTTCTTTTTAACAAAATATATATATTTCTTTGGATGCAATCATGTAACCTAGCTCTTTATGTGGAGTAAATTCAATTATTAGAATATATTTAATACATATTTTATTATATACTTTTTCATTGGAACCTAAAATTGAGAAGAAAATTTCAGGAAGTTATAATGAGAAGCAATGCATATATCAGCAGTAGATTGCAAAACCCATCTCTTTTTCAGGATAATGTGGTGTGCCTCCCCAAACTATATTTATAAAATGGAAAACACCAAGATATGTTTTTTTTTGAGGAAAAAAACACCTAGATATGTTTAAACAGGATGTCTTCTCCAAACATAAAAATTCCATACCCGGAAAGAAAAATGCAATGCCACTCTACCAGAAAAATCACATAAAAAGACACGTTCAAAAGGGAATAACCATATGCATAACTGATGCAATAACACAACTGGATACAGCACTTGGACAGACTCACCTCACGACTAAAGAAAAACTTGAGATTTTTGAAAAGAGTCTTGCACTCCTTTGTATCTTTGTCATCATCATCCTCCGCCGCAGCATCCTCAATGAGGTGCATCAAGGCACCCGGTTCATTAGACGGAAGTTGATGCTGGAGCTGAGCTAGTCGAAGATCAGACTCGTCGCTTTTTGTATTCACCTTACCAGCCTCAATTTGCTCTGGTCCACTTGAAGAAGCAATTTGTGTTTCAGATGACTGTGTTCCCGAATTAGAGGAGACATACCTGGTTAAAGCATAAAGCTCTGCAGATGGGGGAAAATTAGAACTGGCAAACGTTGCAGAATGTGTATTAAACAACAGAATGATTCATGTAAGTGTGAACATAGTAAGATAAACTGCTAGCCAATCTATGTCAAGCATCAGATAAGACAACTGCAAAAAATGAAAACCTATAGATTAAAAGACAGAAATATATATATTGAAATATTGGTCACCTGCTGCCACGGACAGTCTACACATGTTTTAATTTTTAAAAATAGTAGTAAACACTGTCTAATGAAGTATATGTTTCGATGAAAAATATATATAGTTTAATTTTGAATTGAATGAACTTATTTTTAACAAAATTATCAAGGTATATATACCTTGTCTAAAGAGATATATACCTCAAAATTACTTGTCAACTGTGTCAAGTGGATTTAGAATCATGTTTTCGGTCATTGTAGGACCTCTGGGAGGCTATAGTGAGGATGCAGAAGAAAGATAACAAGAGCAAATTAGAGAGAGTGTTGCTTTCTTTGATCTCGGTTAACGTGTGATCAATTTGGCATTCTCAAATTGATGTGGTTTTTAAAGGGGGAAGGGCAAATTTTATTTCGAGAACCTAGGAGAGATGACTTGTCTAAGCATCAGGGAATGAGGCACGAGGCTTACTAGGAAAGAGTTGCGTGTGAAGGAGTAGCGGGGTGGGGGACGGCGTCGCTGGGACATGCAGGTGGGACGAGAAGTTAAAAATTTCACTAATATTTAATAATTGGTATTTCATTATGTCAAAGCAACCTATCTATCATAATTAATACTCTTTCTTAACTTTATTAAGGAACACATGAAAGAAATAGACACGAAAAAAAAACAAAATACCTTTACAAAAATTCAGATGTTTGGCCCTTGGGCAAGACATTTCACAACACATACATGGTATTAATCTTATTTGATTTGGTTCCATATATAATCAATCATGATTTGCAATATGTTGATGTTATAGATTTTATAACCAAATAAGATGCGCATTAATTTCACTTGGTTCATTTTGGTATAGGCGATATAAAACCGAAATATGTTTAAAGTGGAAATTTAAAACAAATGGATATGATAAGATATAATCATGATTATATAAAAAATATTAATTAATTACCTATTTGATTCAAAATAATCAATATTAATTATTTATCACATTCGGCTGAGTTTGGGAAACTTAATTTAACTCTGGCCACATGATATTTATCTTGTTTAGTAAACTTTTAGCCTGCATTACATTTTATTAATCCGCCTTCAATTCAATTTGATTTGGTTTATTTTTACTCAATTAATTGGATCATCAACCCAAATTAAATTGCATTAATTCGATTTTCTTTTTTGATCAGATTGCTTTATACTCAAACAAATTATATATTTTATTTGATTATAATACATAGGAAGGATATGATCATAATTCATATATATGAAAGATATTCTTAAACCTGTTAGTTTGCATTAAAAGCCAATAAATATGAAGGATATTTTTTTTTATAGTGTAACCTATTTTTTGAAGAATGATGTTTCTTAAGATTTGTTTTATTGATCTCTTTTCAAACTTATTTGATTACATTTAACTCGTTTGATTCAATTTTTGATTTACCAGAACATCAACTTGAGCAAAACCAAAATTTCAGCTTGAACAAATGTATGCTTGGCTTGGTTCATTTTAAATATAATCAACATGTAGAACATATTTGGAACAAATTTAAAAATTAAAATTAGGAAAACTGAACATAATGTGGTCGTTTTCCAATTTACTAGAACATCAATGCTTGTAATAATAAGTTTAGTTTAGCAAGAGGTCAAGCCAAGCCAAACTCGAACTGTATTTTTTGGAATAGAAATTCAAGACTACTATATAACTATCCATAAAAGTAATAATTATTTAATACTTAATTAATTTTTTATTGAATAAATCCAATTCAAATTAATTCCATTTAGCAAAATTGTAAATTGAATTAAGTGGCATTGTTTTATATTATATCAAAACAAGATACTGTGTTTAAAATCTAATAAATAATAATAAATTAGCTTATTTGGTTCGATTAAATTTTATGTGTGTGATAAAAGATAATAATAATTTCGATCATGGATGTCAAATGTGTGGTGTGAATACATCAATGATAGTGAATATTATGTCTTCTCTGCTCAAAGAAATTTGTTCTTTTTTATTATATGGTGTTACTGACACTGCTGAAGGCATTTATTATTTCCAAGTAAGAGCTTGTCAACATCTCAAATGCAAAACGACTTTGCGCATATCAAATTATGTGAATAAATATTAGATGGATTTATTATATTTATGATATTCTATTATATATATCTCTGTTCATAAAGTTATATGTATCCATAATATAATATTCAATGGGTATCCCAATTAAGGGTCCCAAGAGATGAGAACACATTTGGCACATGCTGAAAACAATTGAATGAAAGCAACATACAATTGTGTGGCCCCCCATACATGACTCAAGCCATTCCCACCTAACAAAGTATCTCATCCCATCCGTGCTGCACATTGAATATAAAGACAAAATATACATTCATTTTCTTATTAACTCACATGGAGTTATCAGTCAAACATGATAAAAATTAAGCTTCTTCAATCTTTGTTCCCACTTCCTTCACCACCAACTCCTCCTTGATGAACTTAAGCAATCCTCTGGACCTGCAATACCCCATAGCAAGATACATGGCCACTCCTAACGCGGTCAACCCCGCACTGATCACATAAACCACCCAGCTCCCGATCACCATCACGAAGATCAAGAACCCCGTCGGAACCAAACACATGATGATCAATCCTGGTATCCTCATTGGCACGCGATAAGGTCTCTTCATGGTGGGGTACTTGTATCTTAACCTTATGAACGAAGAGAACTCCAACAGCATTCCCAAGCTGTATAGGAAATTCGCAGAAGCTATGATGTTCTCGAAGCTCATGAAGGAGACTGCGAGAGTTATGGAGGTTGAGAGAAGGATCGCGAGCCACGGCGTTCCAAACCACTTGGACCGTGATGCGAACCACTTGGGGACCAAGCCTAGCTCCGCCATTCCAATCATTTGGTATGCGCAGCTGCTTAGTTGGGCTTCATAGAGTCCAATTCCAGATAGTACTGCACCGACCTCCACCCAGATTTTTAACCAATTCCCCGCGATCATCCCTTCAGAGCGGCAAATTTGTCAGCTATTAGAAATTGAAGTTTAATCTGGAGTTAAATCATTCCTTCATAGACTTGGCTCATTCTCTTACTCATCATGAAATGGGACCAAACCTCACAGTTATAGTATAATCACACTTCAACAAACTAAAATTTTCATTAATTCACAACAACCTACTGTTTGTATCAACATAATCAATAAACACAGACATAATCAATTTTTGAGAAAAAAAAAATAGTGGGAGTGAATATTTCAGCAGAAATTTCACAAACTAGTAAACTGTCATGCCCCAGAAGAATTTGTTGATTCAAAACGCAAACATTATTGACAGATACCAAATTGTGAGAGGTTGTGGATGCTAACTCCCTTACAAGATGTTGTGATCAGAGAGAAAGGCATGCGATCGGCGTAGCTAGAAGTACTTGGATCAAGCATGGATATCCACATTGCAGAGAAATTCAAATTAAACTACAGGACTACCAAGGAAGTTATCTTATATTCTAGAGGATCTATTTAGTGCATCTTCACAAATGAAAGGTACCAGCATTGTTGAACAGAACTACATCTGATCCAAACAAATAATAAATGCCAAAAAAATTCATAACAGAGATTGAAAAGAGAGCCCAGTTTCCTATTTCATTAGAATCAGTCTTAACTCTATCCGGAACCTATTTTCAGAAACAGCTATTCTTAATCAGTTTTTTTCATATTATATTAACTTATAACACGTAAAAACAAAAATCTAAAAAACAAAGCTATCAATTATCTGAAAACTGATTTTGCAGAAATAGAATCAATTTGTAATTCAGCTTCTTCATGAGTTGGATGAATCAACCAAATTAAAACTACTGCATATGAACTGCGTGTGCACGCATACACATCAAAAACTAGAAGATACCTAAATAATTGACCTTCACGAATCACACTTAGTATCTCCACAAACATTTGGGGTATATATTGGTTGATAGTTCATACAATACAACAACCACATTGAAGGACCAAAAGCATCGATCAAACAAGCAAAGCAAAACATACCTGCCGCATCCGCCAAGAACCCAGAATACCAATCATCCTGCGGCACCTCCAACGCGCCGGTGGCGGCGAACAACGGAAGCAAGTACCCAAGACAGGTCAACAACCCCGCCAACAGCAGCGCCTTCGGGACTGTCTTCTGCGGCCTCTCCACCTCCCCAGCAAGCGTGCTCGCGTTATCCCAATAATTCAGATTCCAAAACAGAGTATTAAAGAAAAGCCTCCAATCCTTCTTCACCCCCTTCTCCCCCATCGACACCCACCTCTTTGGCCTCACCTTGGGCACGGCGAACCCCACCATGATCAAGAAGGGCATCAGTGACACCACCCCGAGCGCAACCGCAGCGTAACCAACCACGGTGAGCCCCGTGTAATTCAAGAAGGATAACAATATAGTGGAACCGGTTATAGCGAGGTCGCGACGGTACCTGTTGATGTATCACACCTATGAAGTTGGATCTCAACACTCGTAGAACAATCAAGAGAACAAATTACCACACAAAAAATATACAGATTTACGAGATTAGACAAAATAACGATTCTCTATATCAAATATATCAAATATATCAAATAATCGGAATACAAAACTCTCAATTTCTCTCTCTTCAGCATTGTCCCTTACTCTCAAAGATGAAACCATAGAACGGCCGTCTCTCATGTAAAGTCTCTCTATTCAACCTTAACAAGGAAGAGACTACCCGTCGTTGGGCCAATAGGTGCAATAAATAAAGAGAGTACAATAACCAAAATATCGGTGCACGCTCAAGCCAGGTTGGGCCAATAGGCCCGACCTGAACCTTCACGAACAAGCTCTTCATGCTAGAATACAAGACATCTCACAACAGTACCTACCCGTCGGCGAAGGCGTGGGGGAGGACGCGCTTGAGGTAGTCGGCACAGAGGACGGGGTAGGCGGCGTTGTTGATGACCCGCTTAGGTACTTCCAGGACCCCATTAGGGACCCCCAAAAGGGGCCGAAGGCAGAGGAGGCCCAGATGACGTAGCCGGCGTTGGTGTTTGGGTAGGCCGTAGAGAGCTCGGCCGTGACAAGGGCTTCAGGGATGCTCCATATGAAGGGGAAGACCAGAAAGCCTATGATGGCCAACAGAGGACCCGCGGCGGCGACGGCGGGTTCTTCTCCGTATGGGCCGCCGGAGACCTCGAAGTAGATGAGGAAGATCAGGGGGAGGAGTGTTATGGGTTTCTTGGCGTTCTTGGGGGTGTGGGTTTCATGGCTTGGTTGTTCCTGATGTTTGGGTGTTTGGGGGGTGTGGATTTCTCTGTTCATTTTTTGTTTTTGGGGATGATTTCTTGTTTGGAGAGTTGGTTTGGGTGAAGTGGTGGGTGCAGTGTTTTGGGAGTGCTTTTTTTTTTTTTTTTTTGAATGATTGGAGTACGAGGGTTGTTGTGATATTGTTTTGAGGAGGATCTTCTTTGGGAAGTGTTTTTCTTCATATTGATTTTAGGACTCGGAGACTTTGGAGATTCTGAGGATGGGAATCTTTTGGTGGTTGGAATAGAAAGTGTAATTATTGGAAAGTTTATGAGCTGGATTGGGCAAGGATTTTTTTCGTTTTCTTGGTTTGTGTGTGCAGTTTTTAATTCATTGAAAGTAGTGAAGGGAAATTGAGTAATTGACCACATGGGCTTTAGTTATATATATTTTCTTATTGGAATACTATTTTATTTTAATTTATTGATTCATTCTTAATTCTAAATTCATATCTTACTTTTTGAAGGAAACTAATTCTATGCATTTTTTTTAAAAAAATTGTTAGAGCATTTATTGGCTTTAGTTAGGGGTGGTAAACGAGCCGAACGAGCCGAGCTTTGACATGTTCAAGCTCGGCTCGTTTATAAACGAGTCGAGCCGAGCTCACGAGCCTCAACGAGCCTAGCGTTCTTCTTCATTTTAGGGTTTTTAGGAATTGAAAACAAAATTTTGGTCTAAAAAGAGCCAAGTTCATGAGCTTAAACGAGCATAACTTTGTATTAATTTAATATTCTGATTTTATAAATGAGTTTAGTCAAGCTTCAACTAAGTTTTAATAACATAAACGAGTCGAATTTGAACATAAAATGAAGCTCGATACAGGTCTCGAGCCTAACCGAGCTTTAAAATTTGTTCAAGCTTGCTTATTTATCTAAACGAACGAGCCTGAACGAGCTCAAACCGAGCCGAGCCCGAGCGGCTTGGTTCGTTTACCAACCCTAGCTTTAGTTAATTCTTTCAATGGGTGGAGGGGAGGTGTTTTTGCCCCGGGTAGACTTAAGGAAGCCGGTGGAGATGGGATAAAGCCAAGGGAGGGTTGTCAAGGGTCGGTATCGACCGTCGGTCTTTCCAGCGACCTCAAACTTAAAAGTGAGGTGGCCCGGTCCTCGTCATAGCAGTGGGAAGGAAAATAAAGGGACAGGGGTTATCAATCTTGAGGACCTCAACTCACCTCAACTTTGTTATGTAAATGAAAGTGGAGATGGATAACTGAAAAGGACCTCCTTTGGCGGCCCTTGGTGGATGCTCGTTATGGACGGGGACGACATTCCACGGGCCACTTCCCGATAATAAGTCATAGACTCTCATATGCGGAAAGGAATCCTTGCTACCACGGAGCTCTTTCATATGGCGGTCTACTGGAAAGTGGGAGATGGACAGAATGTGTTTTTTTGACACGATATATGGCTTGGGGAGGTCTCATTGCTGGAGAGGTTCCCATAGGTTTTCTCTCAGTTTGTGAATAAAGGGGGCAGGCCTGTCAGTTCTGGTTGATGTCTACTTCCGGAGGTGTTTGGTACGTTCGCACACGGCGTCAGTTGCATGCGGAGGAGGTGGCTTCTCTTTAGACCCTACTGACTGAGCTTCAAGGGAGGGTGCTGAGCGGGGATAGTGAGGTTACTGTCCAAGTTTACCTTTCACTTTTATTAGGTGCTATGACTAGGTGGCACAGCGAGAGACCATCTCTCGAAATCACAGCTCGGAAATACAACGAAATATAGCGGACCAATTAAGGCCCCTCTCAAAATTCGCGTATTTTTTGTGGTTGATGTTCCAGAACATACTCCTCACCAAAGCATATCGGCTAAGTGGTCGAATGAGGATATCCATTGTTCGTTATGCCTCCTCACCACAAAATTTGTGTCTTTTTGTGGTTGATGTTCCAGAACAAACTCCTCACCAAAGCATATCGGCTAAGTGATCGAATGAGGATATTCATTGTTCGTTATGCCTTGGTGGAGAGGAAACTTCAGAGCATATCTTCATCCACTACCCTATGGCCTGACAGGTCTGGTCCAAGATGGGTGTTGCGTGCGGAATGGTGACTATCTTCCACTCTTTAGAAGATATGTGGGCAATGGGAAAATGGTTGAAGCACGCTCACGACAATAGTGTCAAAGCAATAATTACGCAGCTCTTCGTTTCGGCGGTGGCATGGGCTTTGTGGCTTTCGCATAACCACTTGATTTTCTGTGGTATGACGGTATATGTGGAAAATGTTTGGGATATGGTGACCCACTTCATACACAAGTGGGGCATAGTTTGTGTGCAGGTAACATTTGTTTTCAATCAGGGGTGTTAGTTATTGAAGAATGAGGGAGGCGATGTCTAGAGGTCAGGATGGTAGATAGCTCTTCTACTAGGCTTGACCCTCCTTTTCTTCCCTTGCTTATGTATTTGTTTTACTTTGGACACTTATCTTTGAAATAAAATTTAAAGGTAGAAGGCCTACCAGTTTCATAAAATAAAATAAAAAAGAACCCATCAATGATCAAACCCAGATATCAATTGGAACTGCATAATTTTTAAAATGACGTTAGAATGAGACGAAAATTTTCAGATAGGCCAGTGCCAGTATCAGAAGAACAAATATACAGTCGAATTTTTGAACTAAGCGCTCAAACTTTTAAATAAATACAAACACGATTTGAAAAGTGAGACAAACATAACAATTTAACCACATGGATTTGTTCAATTTTACAAAGGGTTGCCCCTTTTGGCCTTTTCCTTTTTAAAAACTTACCACATCTTATATATCCATTGAAAAATTTAAATAAAAAAGAGAAGGAAAAAAGAAGTCATTTAATCTATCATTAAACTGACTATGAGTGTTTTTGTCTAATTATTCATCTAAACAAGAAGTTAAGATGGTTTGAGGTCTCTTTTATCTTTCAAATCCTGTATTATTAGTTGCTATCCTCTCATTTTTTTCAATCGCATTGATTCAGAGACAATCATTCAAATGCTTCAAAATACGAAGAACAGCCAAGGACCATTACTTTATACATGTATAACAAATTAATTTTAAAAAATTAATCCATTTGAATGATGTTATTATATTTTTGTTAATGATTTTATTTAAAATTGTTCACATCATTAATGTCAACGGCTGTTTATGGAGTTTTTGTTTTCTATTTTTGAGTAATAATTTGCAAGCCTTTTTTGAAAAAATTCTGGGCCTGCCATTGGGTATCTCAATGTCATCAAACCAACAAACTCCCCTGAAACCAATCCCAATCGACGCAGGAAAAAAATGTGTGTAAGCAGAAAAGAGTATCTGGACATTAAAATGAACCTTTCATCCATTCCATATGAAGTGAGAGATGAAGTACAAAATCAGTTCCATTAAGTTTACATACAACTCCCCATCACTTTCTCACATTGTTATTTCAGTAAATCAAATTCACTTCCTCCATATGATAAACTTATGAAATACTTAGAGCTATAGACATAGATGTTATTTTAATAAATAAAATACACAATTCAACTCAAAGAGAAGCAAAGAACACACACACAAAGTGCAAGCACATAATGGGCAATATTACCCCCAAAGGATATCAGACATTAAGCAGTACTAGTACTACTGCTAAGGAATTGATGCACATCCCCCTCCCTTTCATGACATGTTGTCTTAAGCCATTGATATGCACATTAGTAATGTAGTCCTCCCAATCAATTCCCCTCACATTAAATCCAAAGCCACTCCTCTCTTCCTCAGACATCTCCTTCATCAGCATCTCTGTATTTGTGTTATCAAACCTGGAAAAAAAATTGTTAACTCATTCATTATGCAATTCATTAATCGTTATCCAAGTAAATACCGAAACACAGAGTTCTAACCTTCCACCATAGAATGTATAAGGCTCATAAATGTCAGCCAAATACTTCGCTTGCTCAACCGATTTCATGCACATGTTTTTAATTCTCTCTGATACCTTCTCATGTGAAGCGGCCTTGGAGAGTCGATTGGTCCTTTCCATGGCGTCCAACAACACATAGGAGGAGAAATCATCCATGTCATGGAACAGCTTCATCAGGGAGACGTGAATCGGCCTCCCCTTTGAGTCCATGTAAGGCGAGGACTCGAAATGCTCGAAAAGAAACTTTGAGAGGTCTTTGAAAACTAGAGGATTCACGACCGATGAAGCGATGTGGTAGACATTCATCCCTGGTTTTCCAACACTCCCATGTTTTGCCATTGCAGCTAAGGTGGCGTTCACAACCATATCTGCCGGAACCTGTATTTGAAGTACCATTTTGGTCTAAATATATATTGCATGAAGAGAATCAAAGTTATATGTATACTTCATTGAACGTAAATGAGACTACATGCAGAACTGTGTGTAAATGCACCCATTAACTAAACATAACTTACCACATCAAGGACTCCATTGGGGTCAGCCAAGAAACCACTCAGCTGGCCTTTACCATAACACAAGATAATTGGGTCCATCATCCTGAAAGTCTCTCATGCAAAAAGGGTGAGGCAAATGTAGTTAGACACCATATCTTGATTGACTAACAAGAACAAGTAAATTTTAAGTCAAGGTTAGGTGATGCATTCACCTGTTCCCTTCCATCCAACCAGGGAATGGTTCATTGAATGTGCTTTCGATCACGCTCGGGCGAACTGTCACCACTGGAATGTCCCCCCTCATATTATTTAAGACCATCTCTCCCATGGCCTTTGTGAACACATAAGTGTCTTGCCACCCATGCATCTTTGCTCTGTCTAGTTATCTTCTTTTCAGTACAAACATTCACACACAGAAATGAACATTATTTGTATGAAAATTTTACCTCTTCAGTCCCAGTTCTTTCATTTGTTGAGCTACTGAGCTGTCTTGGCTGGCATTTATAGAATTGGAGACCAAATGCATCTCGGCGTTGGCGTCCAATGAAGGATGAGATAACATTGAGGATTCTGAAGCAGCCTTTTCCCTTGCTATGCTGTCCCCCATGCAGAAAGGCATTTCCATGATCTTGCCTTGTCTTTCACCATTCACATAGGCTATTAAAAAAACAAAAATTATATACAAAAAATGTTCCTGAATTTCTAACACAAGTAGACTGAATCGGCATGATTGAACACCTGTGGATACTTGAAGGAAGAGCTTAAGTTTCTCGCACTGCTTTGCGAAACGCATGAGCCTCATAGGGCCTCGCGTGTTTACATCAAGAGCCACATCATACCTGCAGTTTCAAACCTTCAAATCCACACATTACATGATATGAATTGAAAGTAAAAGGAGATGGAAAAACCTTTCATCAAAAGTGGTGTTTGCAGCAGAGTTGATGATGATATCAACTTCATTTGCAATCTTATTGGCTACATCGGATTCAATGCCAAGACCATCTTCCCTTACATTTCCCACCACAGGAACTAATTTGTTCAACATGAATGATTGGTAACCATTGCCATGCATTTCTTCCAGGCATTTGAACAGCTCTGAAGCTACAATCTGAACCAAAAAAAGACTAACATGAAAATATATTGGAACACCACATCCATTAAATGTACAACATTAGTATTGCATCACAAGTAATACATTGAAATTCTTACTTCACTTTTTAGTCTCTCCATTGCAGCTTCATTACTATTTGCTTTGATCAAGAGAAAAATCTTGCCTACATCAGGGACTGTCCTTAGAATCTTCTCAACAAGAACTGAAAGAACAAACACCTCATAAGAAACATATAACAAATCTCTTTTTACATCAAAGTAATAATAGTTCACCTTTGGCGAGAAATCCGGTTGCGCCTGTAATGAATAAGTGCTTCCCTTTGAGGAAGCTAACAATCCCAATCCCGCCATTTGACTCCGCCACCACATCACCATTGCTTTTCAAGTTCTTCATCATGATTTCATCTTGGGCTACTCCATTTATCGGAAAAGCCGATCTCCTCTTCCCCATCTCCTTCACACTATGGCAACACATGACTACCTTCTTTTTCTTCCATGAAAACCCATCTCCAATGCTGCAAAGTCTGTGCCTCTCTGACGAACAAATTAGTTTTGGGGGACCAAAGAAGAGTGAATTTGGAGATAGAGACCCCATTATTGCGTAGTAGGAGATGGAAGAGATGGAAAGAAAAAAAAACTGCGTGGAAAGCTAAGAAAGTAAGTGATGTTTGTTTTTAATCACTTCCTAAATGAGAAGAAGGTGAAGAGAAAGTGTTATCTAATCACTTCCTAAATTACAAAGAGTGGAAAGCAAGTCAACCAAACAAAAAACAAACACATTTAGGAGAGGTGAATGGAAAGGATGGTGAGGAAGGTTTTAAAGATGTTTGGGGGTATTTGAATTGTAATGTAAACAAGGCCCTCTTTTTGCCACCCCCTACTCATGCTTTTTGAACATTGACACTCTTTGTGTTAGTATCCTAAAGAGTTGGAAAGATATAAGAGTGAAGAAAAAAGAAGGCGAGTCACACTGTCGTGCATGGAATCTTTTATATTCATATGATATTCAACTTATGCAACAGGCATATATATATATATATATTTTCGATAATATGCGGTCGTGCGATCGTGTAAAACTGCGTATGTATATATATATATATATATATATATATATTTTCGATAATATATATATGTATATATATATATATATACAGGGAAGTGATTCGGTGCGGGAATGCGGGAAGTGATCACGGGCCGTCGATCACGGGTCCATCGCATCAGACGGTCGGGTGCGATTCACATCGACCGTTGGATGCGATGGACCCGCGATCGAACGACCGACGTCGCTTCTCGCATTCCCGCACTGAATCACTCAGACTATATATATATATATATATATATATATATATATATATATATAGAGAGAGAGAGAGAGTCGTGATATTATACGGTCGTGCGGTCGCGATTCACGGGCCGTCGATCACGGGTCCATCGCATCGGACGGTCGGGTGCGATTCACGTCGACCGTTGGATGCGATGGACCCGCGATCGCGACCGCACGACCGCATATTGTCAGAAATATATATATATATATATATATATATATATATATATACATACATATATATAGGGATGCGATTACGTGCGGTTTACGGTCGGTGCGGTGCGCGATCACGGGCCGTCGATCACGGGTCCATCGCATCGGACGGTCGGGTGCGATTCACGTCGACCGTTGGATGCGATGGACCCGCGATCGGACGGTCCACGTCGTAAACCGCACCGACCGCATACCGCACGTAATCGCGACCATATATATATATATATATATATATATATATATATATATATATATATATATATATATGGGAAGCGATTCGGTGCGGGAATGCGGGAAGCGATCACGGGTCGTCGATCACGGGTCCATCGCATCGGACGGTCGGGGGCGATTCATCTCGACCGTTGGATGCGATGGACCCGCGATCGAACGATCGACGTCGTTTCCCGCACGGCCGCATTCCCGCACTGAATCAGTCGCGTATATATATATATATATATATATATATATATATATTGTTGAGCGATAATGTATGGTCCGGTATGAACTGCGTATATACCTCCTTTATAAGAATATATGTTTAGTAAAGAAAACATATACCTCGTTGAATATATAATGTAATTTCAAATGATGTATATAATACTTCCATGAGGTATATGATTTATTTACCGACGCATATACTCTTTTAAATGATGTGAAATACCTTCAAATGAAGTGTAGGTTTTCTTTATCGATGCACATATCTTTTTAAAAGTACCTTTTTAAAAGATGTATATGCTGCGATCCGCACTATCCGCATAGACTGCACCGTATCATTACTCTCTTTATATATAGAGAGAGAGAAAGAGAGTAATGATACGGTGCAGTCTATGCGGATAGTGCGGATCGCAGCATATACATCTTTTAAAAAGGTACTTTTAAAATAAACGAAAATTCATATTTTTAATCAGGCTCACATGTTAAATTATTGTTAATCTTTTTAAATCATTACCTATATCGTATTCATTTTTAATATATAAATTATCCATGATCAATCAAACGATCAAAACTTTATTATCATATTTATCAAAAAAAATAATTAAAAAAAATACAACAAATTAAACAGAAATTTTTTTTTTTTGTTGTTGGACGAAATGGCAAGCAGATCTTCAGTGCCTAGAATTTATTACAAAATTAAACGAATACCCAAAGCATACAATAGAAAGTAAAAAAAAAGGAGAACCATCGAGGAAGTGGTGACCGGAATTTATTACAAAATTAAACGAATACCCAAAGCATACAATAGAAAGTTAAAAAAAGGAGAACCATCGAGGAAGTGGTGACCGGTAGAAGAGAAGTCTACCAACCCGGGTCCTATGCACACCAAACCAAATACTTATTCCTCAATCTCCATAGATACGAAATTCCTTAGATCTTCTGTGTGGTCTCTGTGATTGATTGTCACCCAGAAGATCTCAACTGTTAGGATGGTACGTGGTACACACAGCAAAAGTAGCTAGGTCTGCAAAGAAATTAAAGTGAGAACGAAGAGCTAGCACAATAGCCGCGGCGATCACGGAAACGATATGGACTAGCTAGCAGGGGAGGGATGGTAGTAGCTATACATAGCAGTGTACGTCTGCATGGCAGTCAGAACGAAGAGCACAATACCAGCGAACACGGAACACATGATCCAGGGGTCCCCGCAATAATCACGACATAAGGTCGCCCGATACTTGTTCAGCGGGATCTCTCGATACATATTGATCTGATTATACATGTCCGCGAATTTGTCCTTGTTGGTGCCGACGATCTCGCTGCGCAGCTGCTTCAAGACAGTCAAGACCTCTTCCTGGCTCCCCAACCAGTTGAGGACGATCCCTTTGTCCTGCAGTGTCGAAATGTCGGCGCTGCTGCCGACAAGGAAGTCCACGAGGATGACGTAGTCTGAGATGCGCGTCAGTTCATTGCATCCCGCCCCGAAGCACTGCTCGAAGGCGATGATGTTGCGCAGCGTGGTCTGCGTGTAGGAGTAGAGAATCAGTGGCGGGATCTTCATCTCCCCCTTCTGGAAGTCGAACGTCACGTCCAGGATGGACTGGGCGTCTTTGTTTGGCTTGAATTTTACCCCGCTTTTCTCCAGCTCCGTCACGCTTGGGATACCCCGTCTTCGGATGTTCGGACACCAACATTTGTTCATCATTTTCGCCATTAGACCACCGTCATGAGTACTACTTTTGGACTGGTTAGAGACTATGGTAAGGTAGAAGAGATGGAGAAAATGATGGATCCTAGAGTTACTACGTAAAACAGGTCCATAGAAATACTGAGTCCCGGGGTATAATAAGAGGAGCGTATACGACGCGAGATCCACCAGTTCGTCAAAATAATCATCGTCGGACCTTAGTAGTTTGAAGAGTTCATCGAGGACGAAGAAGGGGAGCTGATTTTCAAGCAAGAGAAGGTCCGCCAGCAGGGATTTGCGGATGGGCCACGCGGGAGGTATCGCGCCGTCGTTCTCATTCGAGCTTGCTGCTGCAGGTTGTTGTTCATCATCCGGATGCGGAAGAAGTGCGATGTCCTCCAAATTGTCTTTTGGGATCAAAAGCACGAAACACCCGTCGAGGACCATCATCTTTGCCCAGTCATTGTCAGAGATGAGTTTGAAAGTTTTGGAGTAGCAGCTCCGCGCGCGGGGTCCGAGCTCCTCCATCTTGTTGAGGCAATCATTGAGGGTGGCCTTCTCCTTGCTCTTCGAGAGGAGGAATTGGACGGCGCGCCACTTGAACTCCTCCATGTCTTGCAGTTGACTATTCTCGCGGTGGAACGGGTCGATGGAAACGAATCTGGGATCGTAAGGTCCGTAACTTATCTTCTTTGGATTGTAGGGTTTTAAACTGGACCAGCGGAGGAAAGTGGGGACTTTGAAGATGGAGCAGGGCTCTTTGCGCCAGCGGTTGCTTTCGGCATTATTCTTCATCTCCTCCTCCATGGAATTGATCTCCGATAAATCTATTTTCAACTTATTCTCCCGGCTAGTCACGGATAGATAACAATACATCAGCTAGCTAATGGAAAAAATCATGTTTCGCTTGGTCGAGCATGTTTTAAGTCACTCTAAGAGCTGGTTTTAGCCATTGTCTATTTTAATTTTTTTTTTTTTTTACAATTTTAACCATTGTCTACAATTTCTCAAAAAAAAATAAATAATAAATAAAATACTAAAAGTGCATTTGAATGTGAGATTAAAAACGATTAGATTCTTAAAATCATTGTTTTGCTAACTTTTTAATTGCTAGATTTTTTAACTTAAAAATATAAGATAATTGTTTGAAAAGCTAAACGCGAAAAACATGTTTTGATCCACGTTTGAAAATCTTTAGCTTTTCAAACGCAGAATCTACCAAAATGTAGATCCAAATGAGACGTAAGAGGTTATGCATATATGCATACTCTTATTTCAAAAGTGAAAAAAATATAACCACTAACGTGTGGTGTTTTGATATATTAAAAAGTTTCAGGATTTATTAAATAAGAAATTAATAAAAAAATAAATTAATTTTTTCCTTTTATCTTACTAAATAAATGACATTTTAATGCTATCTCTACTTCTTTTACTCGACCGTATTAATGGAAATTTTGGATTACCTCATGGGCTAGTTTTGACATATGTTAACAAATAATAAGTTACATGTAACAAGTAGCTCCTCAACTAGGAGTGACCATAGTATATATATGGGACTCAGGCATACTCGAAATCATTCAGACCTATTAGCTAAATTAAAATAATGTTAGGACAATATAGCTTGTTTATTTTTACATATAACTAAGGAAAAAATTATATGTTTCATCTAGTAAAACATTTTACTATTATTACAGTCGGGAGAACATAAAAGATTGCATGAAAAATATTTTATTAGCTAGTTTGGGTAATAATATTTTAAAGGTTTACAAAAAAAAAAAGGTTAATTACCTGTGTGGGGTCAGTTTTGGGTGATGAGCTGAGCTGGCTTGCAGTGAATCCATGCCTCTCCCCGAAGTTGCTGCTTTTCTCACACACTGATTGCACACCTTCTAAGCTCTGATTTTCCCTCCCCTGTGATGATCCAATAAGTTTGAGAGGTTCATATATATATAGGAAGGCCTTGTATCACAGGTGGAAAGTTGAGATTCATTGCCCTTGATTAGAGAAACTAAGATCCTTACCTTGCTAATTGAAGCGTATAAACAGTCCTTTCATTCCCCCATTATTCTAAAGCTAAAAATGACAACCCACGCTCAACAAATTTTAAATTTTAAAATTGTAGAATTTGATATTCAAAATTTAAAATTAAGATAAGATTCAAAATTTAAAATTCATATAATAATATTTAGATTTTAATCTTATAAAACAATAATTGAAAATTTAAAATATAAAATTTAAAATTGAAGTTTAAGAATATGGAAAAAATCGTAATTACAAATCCAAGTGATAAACAAAGAAACTAAGAAAATAAAACATAGAGAAACAGGCAGGTTAAACTTTATCCCACCAAATATCTGGCTTCACCTTTATTTTGTTTTAATAGGTGAGCGCATTTCTAAACACTGTATTTCAGTGGATTCACATGTCAAATTATTTTTTACATTTTGTAAATTTATATTTATCTTTTATCCACATTTTATTGCCAAGTACAAACAATGAAAATTTTATTAATTCATTTGTCAACTAGAATAACAAAAAACATAATTAAACAAAAAATAATTTATTTTGCTAGTTTGGATATCTGTACGAGCTAAAAAAAATTGACTTGGGAATAAGTGTGAGAGATGTATGTGTGTAAACGTTGTTAGGTGAGATAATTTTTTTTTAAATGTTATATAATGATATTTTTATTCATATACATAGGTAAACTCAAGACCATCCGTTTGAATAACGACATAAATTATTTCATGATAGCTAACTATCATGGTAAAAATCAGTAATAAGTCATTTTCAGTTTGATTTTATTTTCAATTATTCATTGAAAATATAATAATGAGTTATCGATTGCTTGGTTGAAATTGAATAACTTGTAAATAAAATATGAATAAGAGTGGATTAAATTTTTTTGTTTCAAAATTATTTTTTTACCCTCCCACCACAAAAGAATTATCAGTGAATAGGAACAAACAATTCTACTGGACCCTGAAATACTAATATCATTTTATTAATTTATTCCAACTTATTCTGATATATCCAATACCGTGTTATTCCACTCACCCAAACAAATCATAATAAACAATTCCAACACTCTTATCACAACTATTCCTAACTTATTCAAACATAATTTTATTCAGATAATTTTCTTTCTTATTCCCCCCATGAGTCAATAACGTATTTATTCGTCGTAAAAAAATGGTTCTTTTTGTAATAAAAGCCAACACTCTTATCACAACTATTCTCAACTTATTCAACACTGAAATTCAAATATATTATTTCACATTCAGATACATTATACGGTCTCTGAAATCTACATATTGAAATTCAGATATATTGTTACAAATTCAGATACAATATACAGTCTTTGAAATTCATATACAACTTCCCAGATTCATATATAATTTACATCTGAAATTCAGATACATTCTACCAGATACAATTACAATATATAAAATCTATTACATTCGGGGAGCTCTATTAACAATCTTCCACGTCATCAGATGCATTATACTCAATCCTGTTTTTAGTTTACTTTACATTCATACAAACATTAGGTGTCGATTCATATAACTGGACGCAAGAATAGCTGAATGTATTTTAATCCATGAACTTATAATCAAGTACTAACAAAATTAAATTTAGAAACACTAACTTGTTAATGAAATTTTACATAAAAAATTAGAAATTTTAATCTCTCTCAATCATTTGGGAAAACTAAAAAGCTTTGTATTCGATCGCATTTACATCTTCTTCGCAAACACAATGTCTCGTTCTCTTTGGAAACAGCAATCCCTTCTACGAACCAAAAGCATCAATGCATCCATCATCATCGCAACAAAAACCCATCAGTCTTTCCTCCAAAACCCACCACCGATTCTCAGACCCATCTCTACTACATCATCATCTGATACAACCATTGAAGACCCAAAATCACTGACCCTCTCTTGCCTCACAAACACCCTCGGTTTCTCCTCAGTCGCAACTCTGAAGGCCTCCAAACCCAGCCCTCGCGTGCTTCAGAAACCACGGATTCACCGACGCCCACATCGCTGCACTCTCCCTTCGCTTGCTTCATAAGGATGTATTTTGTTTTTTTAATTTTTTTTTGTAAAAATCAAACAGACAACCAATTCAAAACTGACACCTAGAACGGGGTTTGTCAATAGGATTTAAAACTTAGGCCCACGTAGCAGGGCTCTTATTATAATCCATATATATATAAGTGCTGCTACACTCAGTCACATTCACCAATCAAAACACAGACTTTATATACCTCGTTACAGATTTAATTAAACATATATCTCGTTAGATGACGTATATACCTAATTGAAGTTTTTCTTACACTTCCTAAAAATGGGATCATTCAATTTAAAATTGAGCGATGTGCACTTTTTTATCAAAGCATATACCTCATCAGATGAAGTTTACTATTTTTTAAAAATTGAAAACACTTGAGGTCTGAGTTTTGGTTGGTGAATGTGACTGAGTGTATCATTTTCCTATATGTATTTATCATATTTTTATCCATTATATATTTTAATATTTAAATTGAAAATACCGGGTCAGAATCTTATAATCCATATATACCTATCATGTATTTTTTCATTATATATTTTAAAATTTTAAATTTTAAATAAATAGAGACATTAGTAATTGATAAACTATTTAAAGGATAAAAAGAAAAATGAAAATACTGGATCAGAATTTTTAGATTTTAGAATTTTAAATTTTAAATTGAAAATATTGGGTCAGAATTTTATAATCCACGTTATATGTATCATATATTTATCCATTATATATTATAAAATTTAAATAAATAGAGATATTAGTAATTAATCAACTATTTAAATGATAAAAAGAGAAATGAAAATATTGGGTCAAATTAAGTAATAGATAAGTGTAAGCCTGTCAATGGAGCGGATACGGAGCGGATATGGTCATATCCGTATCCGTATTCAAAAAAAATTTATATATCTGTATCCGTATCCGTATCCGACGGATATTTAAAAAGTGTATCCGTATCCGATCCGAAATTTCGGATACGGATTCGGATAATTATCCGAAATATCCGAAATTAATAAATAAATAATTAAACATAATTCAAAAATTGACTTAAAATTAAAAATTCACAAACACAAGTCCTAACTTTAAAACTATTAGAAAGAATGTGAGTCACTTGATCAAAATCTAATGGTAGATATTGAATACTAATATTAACATTTTTTAATGCCATCGGATACAGATATTTTTCGGATCGAATAGGGGTATATCCGTATCCGATCCTAAAATTTTCGGATACGGATTATTTTTTCGGATACGGATACAGATTTTTTAGATATCGGATATTTTCTGAATTTTCGGATACAAATTCAGATCGGATGCAGATATTTTTTCGGATAATGACAGGCTTAATAAGTGCGACAATAAAGACAAATTTGAAATTTGACCAATTTGGATATGTTGGTCATTTCCTTAAATGAACAAGGGTTATCATGTAATTCATCATATTATATCTTGCTATCTCATGTGTTTGTAGATAGCCCCCAAGGTCTACCAGTTTCACATTCAGACCCCTATCAGTATTACAAACAAGTCTCCCAGAGTTATAATCAGGTCCTTTACAACATGCTCATTTTGGATCCACCAATTTCACAACCAGACCCCTATCTATGTTATAAACATATCTTTGATCCATATTTTTAGATTTATAACCAGATCCCTTACAAGTTACAACATGTTCATGTTAACGAATATACCTATATATTCGGCCTATATGCAGATCGACCACCAGGGTCTACTAGTTTCACAATCAGACTCTTACTTGTGTTACAAACAAGTCACTGATCCAAATTTTTGCATATTTATTACCAGGTCCCTTACAAGATGTTTATTTACAAATGTGTTTGAATTTACATTCCTTTGCCTAGGAGTGCGATAATGTTGTAGAATCACTCGATTCTTTCATTTAGCTTACAATATATAATACAAATATATATATTTATAATATATGTTAGATGTTGAATATTTTTCAGATCGGATAAACTAATATTGATATCCGCACTTCGAATCTTCGAAGATCAGATATTTCTAATTTTTCATATACAGATTCGAGTGAGATTTAGATTTTTTTCAGATAATTGATGGGCTTTTAAAGAAAGGAGAGGGAGTGTGAGGTAATTATGTGCGAGAAATTGTTATATTCTTTTTCTATGTTCATAGAGAATTCGATAGATTTAAAATTTTATTCTAATAGAATATCCCCATAATACTCGTTTACATATAACATAAATTAGATTAGGAGACTAATTTGACTAATCATAGTACTTTTAATTGAATTGCATGTCGATCTACATTTTGCAATGAATTTGGGCGATATTCAGGGCCGGCCTGAGATTGATGATTTTAGAGTGGCCCTAGGTGAATTTTTAATTTGGGGCCCTAATATATTTAACTATTAGTTAGTGAGTATCACATAATTTAAAAAAAAAATCAAATAAATTCTCTAAAATGGTGACAACTAATCATATCTTTTTAATTTTTTTTTCAAGCATGTCCTGAACATATGCGATTTTGAGTCACATGATGTTTTAATGCTCAATCTTTTTTATTTTTAGAATAAAAAATTTATTTCCTCCAATAGTCACAAATGTCAAAAATAAAAAATACAAATAAAAAAAATACAAAGCATATACCGGTTTCATAAAAATAAAAATTAGAAGAAAGAAAAAAAACAAAAAACAAAAAAAAGTTCAAAAAATAAAACCTCACCGAAAAAGATAATACGATATCAAATTTTTATTTTAAAAAAGTATAAGTAAACACCAAAAATTCCTTAAATCTTGGATTCATTTTAATTTATTGATTTGTTAAAAGAAATTCTTATAGTATTAACAAAAATAGTCCTATAAAATGGGAACAAAATAAATAAATATTATTTAAATATAAACGGAAATCAAAATAAAGCAATGTATAAGTTTTTTTAAACCTAATACAAACCTAATACAAAAGTGATGAATCATAAAGAAAATAAAATTAACTTTCAATTAAATTTAAGTTGATGATGTAGGATGCATATTAATTAAATAAAAATATTTTTAAATAAAATTGTTAAAACAATGATATGATCAATTTTGTAAATAAATAAATTTAAAAATTAGTTTTTTTAAGATTTTTTTCCCCTGACTTGGGGGCCCTAAATGAGGTGGGGCCCTAGGCAATGGCCTACTCGGCCTATGCCCAGGTCCGGGCATGGTGAAATTATCATGTTTTTAGAGGTACCAATGTTTTTTCACCTTTTATGATTCTCTTGGCTCTGTTTAAATAATGACATAAGTTATTCTAAGGTTCTTTACGATTACAGGAATAGATAATTATACCAGTAAAATAAATGAATTTTTTTTTAGCCGTGTTTTTAGTAATTTTGTTGGGAAACATAATAAAAATTTTGTTGTTTGGTCTATTGTGAATAAGATATGAATTAGAAGTTATAAAAGGTGAAAAAATAATTTAACATGTGTACCCCATGATTTATAAGAGATGATGATAGTTGATTTGTCAGTGGAGCTCATTTTATACCTATGGAATTGGGTGAAATTACACAATCCTGAAATTCCGAGGGGGGACTTGAAATACAAATATCATCTTATTCTCATTTCTCACCTATTCTGACATAGCCATACCAATCTATTCCTTCCAAACAAACAACTTTTTTTTGTTCATTCTCCCTAATTCCCTTGTAATCTCCCTTATTCTCTCCTACCCAAAAACAGCCCAAATATGTGCCCAACAAAAAGCATATGTCACATGCTGCCCGTGTCCCTCCTCCCTTTTAAATTTTGGACTCTCTCCCTGTCATTTTCAAATCCCTCGCCGTAAAACAGAGTTAAAAAAGAAAAATAAGGTCTCTCTCGGAAAAATCATGTTCGTAGAGTGTGTTTAATACATATGACCTGTGACAATTGCATTCACAAAGGATGGTTGACAATGCAGAGTAATTTCAAATTTCAAACTCTTAAATATACCCACCAACCATTACTCATTAATTCAATAACCATAAATAAATAAAAATTTTAAAATTTAATTAGGCCTAAAAATAACGTCTTCATTTATTTTCCTATCTTATTATGTCCCATATATCACAAAAAATCTGTATACTATTAATTAAGAGATATATATACCTTATTAAAAGAGATGTAATCTTTGGTATCTTTATTTATTCTCTTTCTTTACAAGTTATATATGGAAAAATCTTCCACCACAATTATTATCAATGAAAAGAGACCCCTCTCCCACCACCACTACTACCTTCACACTTTGCCTTCCTTTAAAGCCCCCTCTTCTCTTCTCGTACCCTCTCACCACCAAATCAAGATAATATATATTAAGAATGTCTAATATTCATTATCACCACCAACTAACCTTCACCTTTCATTCCATTCTAGTCTTTGCATGGTTTATTTAAGTGTCATCCATTCCTTCTTAGACAAATAAAAAACACACACAAAGATAGAGAGAGAGAGAGAGAGAGAGAGAGAGAGAGAGAGAGAGAGATGAGTCATCTTCCTCCTCTCATGGAGGAACCTATAGATGAAGAAGAGTCCATGAGGATGTCAAAGAAGAAGAAAAGTCAAAAGAAGCAGAAGCAGAAGCATCATCAATGGAGGGAGTGGATCAAGTCACAGCTTCCTATGATTTTCCATAAGAGATCTGATCTGAAGCTTCTTCTAAGTGTTGTGGCATGCCCTCTCTCCCCTTTTTCTGTTGATATCCAGCAACCTCTCGATGTAAGTGTATTATAAATGAAGCAAATAAGTTCACAGTGTATATATTAGCCTTAATGAGAAAAGCATATATAAGAATGAAATCGATTTCCTTGTCATTGATTTTTCCATGGATCGTTTTAGTGTGTGTTTCTGCATTGCATGCAGTAATCTAAAAAAAATGAGAAGAAAAATAAAATTTAATTTTACCATTTGAAAAATGTTCTTTGTTTTTTTTTTTTTAGAAGAATGTAGTTAACTTTCATACCTTATCCTAGAATTGAATTTGAAGTGAATTTGAAGGAAAGTGATGACATCAATTTTTTATCACTTCTTGTCACAATCGCAAACTAGGTAAAGACAAAATGTTCTACCTGTTCAAACAAGTGGAAGAAAAAAAACATATCTTTCATTTTTCTCATCTTGCTTCTTTAGAGGATGAAGTAAATTTTTTCACCTCTTCTTAGGATTGAATACGAAGGGAAGTGATGATATCAATTTTTTTTATCATTTCTGGTCCAATTTTTATATGAAAAATTAAACTCGTGAAAAAATGATATATTTTTCATCACTTCTCATTGAACAAATTACTTTTCTTTTTCTATTTTACACTCAGAATTAGAATTATGTACAAACACAACCTCTAATTTGGTAAGGGGTTAAAGTTTTAAAGATAAATTGTTCTAATTATAAGAGATAAAAAGTTTATTAATTTTTAATTACATTCACATTTGTCAAAATTAAAACAAAATATGAAGATAAATGTTATCACTACCTTAAGATAGAACAAAAAATCATCATTTTCATTTCAAAATCCGGACAACTATCTGTATTTTATCTCAATTATTTTTTATACCAACTAGGATAAGTTGTCATCCCTTTTATTTATCCACACAATTATATCTTACTCCACCACTTATCCCATGCCAGACTAGCCCCTAATATTCTCCTTAGGGTTTTATATTGTGAAATCATAAATTACTTGGGATAGTGTGTGCGTGTGATGTGTGAACGTTAATTTGCGTTTATTGAATTTGAATTTGAACAGAAGTGATGACATCAATTTTTTAATCACTTCTTATCACAATCGTCAAAGAGAAAAGTATAATTTTAAGTACAGTTCTTTTTCCAATTCAATTTCAGAACTATCACATGTTTTGATTTTTTTAAAACAGTATCACTCATTTAACGATGTATATTTTTATATAAAAAAATAAAGTACATACTCTAAAAATTGTATGAATTCATCTATAGAAAATGTGAAAATTTTATAATGTATATGTATCTTATTAATGTGAGTATATGATGCTAACGAGGTATATAGGATATAGTACTGAACAAATGTTGTGTGTAATAGAAAAGAAAAAAATATTTATTTTTCATCAATTCCCATTTGAACAAATTACTTTTCTTTATTCTATTTTTCATTAAAATTAGGTACAAACACACCCATGATACTCTCCTTTCGGACTTTTGATGTCATTAATATTTTTTAGTAAGAATGCACTAATATTTTTAAAATTAAGGCTCCTTCAACTATATCCGTTACACATAGTTATTTTTTCAGCTCTAATTCCAATCTTATATGCGTTGTTAAAAAATTATCGAGTATATACTCACATTAACAAAGTATAGGATTTAATAAAAAAATTATATTTTTTATAATTTATTGGAGTATATATTTCATTTTTTATAAAAGTATGAGTCTCGTTAGATGAGGTATACTATTTTTAAAAGAATTCAAAGCATTTGTATATTAGAATTGGGACTTCTTGTACATTATATTATCCTAATTTGTAGGTGTCGTCGAAGGCGCAATACGTGATAAAGCAATACAAGGCGACGACGGGGTGTCAAAAGATGGAAAACATGAAGAGCCTCTATGTGTTGGGGAAGGTGAAGATGTGGAGGGTGGAGGAGGAGCCGCAGCGAGGGCTCATCGCCCCGTCGTCGTCATCGTCATCGTCGTCGTCTCCGTCGTCTGTCCAAAAGGGATGCTTCGTGATGTGGCACATGACGCCGGATAAGTGGCATGTGGACCTCGTGGTCGGCGGGCTCAGCGTCGCGGCGGGATGTGATGGAAGCGTTGCGTGGAGAAGGACCCCTTGGCTCATGCCTCATGCCGCCAAGGGACGCGGTTCTCGCCCTCTCCGTCGCGCTCTTCAGGCAAGTTTTACTGATTTTTCGTCCCTTTGGAATTGAGTTTTAAACCCTCGCTTTTGAAAAAGTGCATATCATTCAATTTCGAGTTGAATTAATCCGTATTAAAAAATATTTAATGGGGTATATACAACATTTAACGAGATACATGTTCATTAAATTTCTAACATGATATATAAGACTATGTTTTGAACCAAGAAAAAAACTAAAGACAGCAGCACTCATTTTGTAAAACAATTTTTTTAAAATACATAAAGCTTTCACTGTTGATCACTTGATTGAAAATGTAAGTAACGAAGTACAAAATAAAATGATAGTCCCAATGATGATCCCAATGATGATGGGCAGTGTTAGATGAATAATTCATCTTAGCCAAAGAATATTTATGGCAAGAGTGAGAACAAAAAAAATAAAGAATTACATTAATTTTTATTATTAAAAAATGATATATCATCTTATATTTTTTAAGTGTTTACTGCTTTTTAAATATGGGAATTGTCATTTTTAATTGATGTAGGTCAAATTTTTCATCAAATTTTAAATAATTGAATATTTTCCCTTTTGTAAAATCTAAAAAGGAATAACCTATTTTCTAAAGTCAAATATAAAATAAATGTTGTCATAATTTTCTCTCTATAAGAGTGAATATTGCTTGTCTATGAATCACGTGGCTTGTAAGCAATGTTTTAAAAACCAAACCGTTAGTTCAACTCAAAAAATATACGAATAGGTCACTCATTCAATGGTTATGTTCATCAAATTTAAACCGTAACATTATTATGACATAATAAATATATTAATTGATAATAATTAATTGATTTCATTTTTTTTAATAATTGATTAATTGATTAATTTATTCATATAAAATATAAAATATTTTTAAAAATCTTTGTATAATTATCAGCACAACAGAAATTTTATTATATAAAATAGTATAAACTTTTTATAAGATTGAATATTTTAACAAATATTTAATCATATTTCTATGAATAAAGAACAGTCGGTTTATTTAACCCGTAACTGATTCTCAAAAATCGTCAGTTCAACTGATAGGTTGATTGATTTCTAATTACTGGTTTTTATACTATCAGATTCTAAGGTAAAATGAACCAGAATTCAAACGAATGAAGTTTTAACATTCAATCCATGGGTCGGGTCATTTTTTATTTTTTTTTTTGAAAAATTGTGATGATTTCTATTTTATAACACAAAATAGTGAATGTCTGAAGTGGCATGAGAGGATTAGAGTACATAATACATGAAAAATAACAAAAGTATAGAAAGAAGAAAAGGAGAAGTCAATAGAAAAGGTTTCTAGTACTAGTTCTAAAACGTCATACTCGCCTCCCAATATTTGCCACCCGCTTCCTCGGGTCATGTTTTAAAACAATGGTCATGAGCGCATGTATTTAATACGGGCATTGTTACACTCAATTTTTTTTTTACAATCTAAAATACAGTCCTATATATTTCATTAGACAATATATATATATCCGTAATAAATTAAGATTTTCTCACACTTACTCAAAATAGTTTTATTCAATTCAAAATGGAAATAATATACATTTTTATCAAAGTACATACCTCATGATGTTTATTATTTTTAAGAAATAAAAACATTCGTGCCCTAAGTTTTGGTTGATAAAAATGACTGAGTCTAATCTTTTTAGTTGAATATATCAATGTATCCATGTTTTTTCATGCGCAGGGATTGGATCCTCTAGCAGTGGCATCCATGTTCAGCACAGCGCAATACACCGGAGACCGTTCCATCTTCGACCAGGACTGCTTCGTCTTGAAACTCTCCGTCAGAGACGCGACGCTCTCCGACAGGAGCGACGGCGCTGCGGACATCATAAAGCACGACATGACCGGGTGGTTCAGCCAGAAGACCGGACTGCTCGTGCACCTGGAGGACTCACAGTGGACCAGGGTCCAGTCCCCCGGGTCCCCGCCGACGTACTGGGTGACCACTATCGGTTCGAGGATCGAAGATTACGGGTCAGTGGACGGCGTCATGATTGCTCACTCGGGCCGTTCTATGGTGTCGCTTTCGAGATTCGGGGAGGAGCTGAGGGTCCCCCAGGTCGAGATGAGGATGGAAGAGACGTGGAACATAATTGATGTGGCGTTTGATGTCCCCGGATTGTCCTCGGAGTGCTTCATCCCTCCGGA
Organism: Acorus calamus; assembly: GCA_030737845.1. Classification (NCBI taxonomy): domain Eukaryota; kingdom Viridiplantae; phylum Streptophyta; class Magnoliopsida; order Acorales; family Acoraceae; genus Acorus; species Acorus calamus. The sequence goes on from CM060867.1 coordinate 2,834,472, forward strand.
GGAGGTTAGGAAGGATTGTGCACTCGCTCATCTCTCCAATAGTTAACTATAAAAAGAAAAAAAAGTTTAATAAGGGTTGATTATGTGTACATAGAATGTTGCTTGTCCTTTTGATGTGTTCTTGGTCACTTTCCAATTGAATGTTTGCTATTTGAATTTGGAATTTGTTTTGTTTTCTTTTGGGATGGAATGCAGGTCCACACATGGATGTCATTGGATATGATCAGTCTCAAATAAGATTAATTGGGGATAAAACAATTAAGTTGTGTTTGTGGGTAAAGAAATAAGGAGAGAAGACAGTAGAATAAGTCCAAAAACATGTTTGTTTACATGGAATGGGTGAGGATACATGTGTCAAAATAGATAAAAATAAAATGATATTGGTACCGTCCAATTTATAGCACCTAGTATTAGGGCTGGTAAACGAGCCGAGCAGCTCGGGCTCGGCTAGGTTAAAGCTCGTTCAGGCTCGTTCGATTAGATAAACGAGTCGAACTTGAACAATTTTTAAAGCTCGGTTTGTAAACGAGCCGAGCTCGAGCAGAGCCCGAGCCGAGCCCGAGCCTGGACGAGCTCGTTTACTTAATAAAAAAAAGAGAAACGAGCCGAGCCTGAACCGAGCCTGAACCGAGCCCGAGCCGAGCCCGAGCTTATGTTATTTTCACATGTATAAGGTGTTGTGATTTGTGAAATGTGACTTTTCAAATGTTAAACAAAGTTTTTTTTAGCTAAACAAGTTCGAGCCAAGCCTTAATTCGAGCTTCGGCTCGACTTGTTTAACAAACGAGCCGAGCCGAGCTTTTCACGAGCCTAACGAGCCGAGCTTGAACACGAAATGAAGCTCGTTCCCGAGCCGAGCCTGCTGCTAAATGAGCCGAGCTGAGCCTGAGCAGGTCAAAGCTCGGCTCGTTTACCACCCCTACCTAGTATAAGTGGGTGCCACATGTCAAATTACCTATTATTACTTTTTATAAAACATGATAAAATCATTTTTTCATCATTTTTAAATATTTATCTATCTCTTATTCATCTTTCATTTACACAACTCATGATCAATCAAACAATAAAAAGTTCATTATTACATTTTTCAACAAAAATAATTAAAAACACAGTTAAACAAAAAATATTTTATTCATTATCTATATTAAAATAGTTATATATATCTTAATAACTTACGTGGCTACCAAATTGAGACTCAAAAAGTATCACAATATCATATCACAAGTTAGTTTCCTATTAAATGTGCAGGTCGGTATGCATTCAAAATAATTTGTCTGTGTTTTGTTTTGAAAGGACCAGAAATAGCAGAAACACAGGTGACTCGGGGGGTTGAGGAAATGAATTGTTGTTTATGAGTGTCAGATTTGGGTAGGAAGGGCAATGACAATTAATGTCATTTGTCTATTTGTCTATTCCCAATTTTTGAATCAATGTTGACCTGCAAATGCACCCGGTCCAAACATTTTGCTCCAGAAATCTGAATCGATGCATCATTCAATGCTGCTTCAATTCAAAACATATCTCATTTGGGCTCCACTTGTTTTTGAGGGAGTAGGAATGTTTGACCCAATTGCAGTAGGGTTTTGATTAATGTCTTGAAAACCAACCTGGTCCATGATATTTGAAGAAAGAATTTTAAGACAGTGGCAGATCCAGAATTTAAAAAAAAAAAGAGACTTGAAGAAATTACTAAATATAGAGGAACAAAAAATGATGAATCGGATCCCGGTCAAATGATCCGTCCGCTCCCTTCTTCTAACAGATTCCGCTAGATTGCCGGTGATCCTCCTCCTCGAGCGTCGTTGGACACAGGGTGAGGGCGCAAAAGATCATCTGACGCTCAAGTCAAACAATAAACAATTTAAGGTTTTGTAAAAAAGATTTTTCACATACCTCAAGAGGGAGAATTAATCTCCTATATATAGTAACGGTACTCTATAATCAATGATGGATCTGTCTCTCATCTAACAGATGGGGAGAGCGATTTGATTTAGGGGATCAATATGTATATTTAGGGATTTGCTGAATCAGTCATTGATTATCCCTGGTCAAATACATATATTGTTGGGATTTTAGGAATCAATTAATGATGCTTCTTAAATATTGTGATTTAAATGATCAGTTAATGATGACTCTAAATCTAATATATTATTATTATTATTATTATTTAAAAAATCAATCATTGATCATCCCTTACTCAAACATTTAATGTAAGACCTAAAATGTGTTGGTCGTTGGATATGAAGGGTTTGACGGACCGGATCCACGTATGATGAGCTATCGGGTCATGGACTTTCGCTATTCGGGTCTTGACCACGGGCACACAAATCATAGTTAATGAGTTAAGAAAATGGCCCTTACAAATACAATGCAAAACCTCTATAAATATACATATTTATACAAATTAATTTTTGAAAGATTAATTGTTATACACCTCTGAAACAATTGTCCTTGACCATTCTTCATTATCTAATTTGTAAGAATAAAATTTAAAATTTAATTTAGATATGAACTAAAAGGAGTTCTCTTATGATATTATTTATTTTTTCCTCTTCTTTTATTATTGTTTTATGGTTTAGATTTACTCTTTTTTTTTTTCATTTTTCAGGGGGATTAACAACAACCCCACAAAACACACACACACACCACTAACACGAGTCCCTTGTTTGATATTATTATACACTAAGAGCACATGGATCCCCCACTGGTTAAAGATATTTACGTTTCCCGTAAACATAGATTATTCCATATAAATTTCTAATATAGTTAGAGAAGATATCTAAGTCTTTAAAAACCCAAAATAAGTGTATAATATATTGCAAATATAGTTGAGTTCATAACATTGTTTCAAGTTACTTTCTTCAATCTTTCTCTCTCTCTCTCTCTATATATATATATATATATTCAAGTTTTTGGGAATTGTAGTACCTCGCCTGGATATGTCTGTTCGGATCAGTTTTTCTATGACTTGCACGGTTTTGGTAGAGGTTCGCCGCACAAATTTGGATTGCCTGCAATGTTTAGCAATATCAATACATGGTCCAACATGTACAAAAAGAAACAAAAAAATAAAAGTGGGCGTTGATAGACTGCCATTCATGTTCAGTGGAGTATATAATACAGGGGGAGTTTAAATCAAGAAAAATGTTATACTCACTCACATTTATCAACTAAAACTCAAATCTCACATGTTTACATTTTTTTTAAAAAAAAAAATTATCTAATGAAATATATGATTTGATAAAAAAGTGTATATCACGCCATTTTGAATTAATTAAATCCATTATTAATAAGTATAAGAAAATATTTAAAGAGGTATATATAACATCTAACGAGGTATATAATTCACGGATTCAGATTCACTATTTTTCATAGGAACAGAAAACAGGTTTCCATTCAATAAATGGACTACCACCTATACAATCAAATAGGAGTTCAAAATTTCGTCCACTATGTTTACACGACATCAAAAATTAAACACGACGTCAAAAAAGTTGTTTACACGACGTCAAAAGGTCCTCTCAATGGTGTGGTTGGTGGATGTCGTTCGTGATCACGTCAGCGGCTTCAAATTTTTATTAAAGTTATTGTATAACAGAAGAATTACAAACTAGTCCCTCTAATTCTTTTTTTATATATATAATCCCTCTAATTGAATCAAACGAGATGCCTTCATTCACTCTGACGAGATATATATACATTTTTTTTTATAAAAGATATCATTCAATTTATTGGGCTACATACTTTAACTTTTAAAAGTTCATAACATATTAGATAATGTACGTAATTTAAAATAAATTAAAAATGAGTGAAATGTATTTGGGACTATAATAAGATCAAGTGTAACATTTTATATTTAAATCTCTGTCTCCTCATTACCTTCGGACATTATTCTATTTGAAATAGTAATGATCATATTTATGTTTAAAAAAAGATCGAGTGTATCATTTTCCTTTTATTATTGGGAATGCACATCCACCAACCACATCATTTATTGAATAAAAAATAGTTTTTTTAAAAAAATTGAATAAAAATTTAGATGAGCTTCAAACAATATCCACACAATTATGATTACGAACCAAATTAAATCATAAAAAACCACCATCAAATTTAATTAATAACATTCAAGCCAATCATACAACATCTTATGTGATCTCAACATGTAGGTTTTGCTTGGAGTTGTAAGATTATGGTTATGATTATCTTCAATTTTTTTTTTTGATCGGTATTATCTTCAAATTTGCTAACATGATACCGCTTTGTATGCATAATTTTAACAGACATAAATGCATTGCAACCTATTCTTGTTTCTAAACATGATTGTTTCACCACTTTATCTCATATATCTTGTTCTCAAGAAAACCATGCTTTGAACAAACAAATACTCGGCTTGTAACAATATTTTCATATTTGAATTTGACATTTGATTTTTGAATACCAATACCTTATTTTTCAGCATACTTAATATAGAATTGATTTGCCACATCTTCATCATCAAATTACATATCAATTTTTGGCACCCCTCTTGCATCTTCAACTTCTACATTAGAAACATTTAATTCTACTTCTTCGGTCAAATATTAATAGAGGATTCAAATATATTTTTTCACTATAATATTTCACATTACTGTTTAATTCTAATTCACCACTGAACCATTTAAATAATCATTCAACTCTAATTACATTATCATATTCTCAGGTTAGAACAAATATAATTCGTCAAATTCAATTGTTATCTTGCAAATACTTAAAAAAACAGCTATAACATATTTTGCAGATAATATATAAAGTAGGATTCAATTTTATATAAAAATTAATGCTTTTTTCATCTTTCCTTCGTAAACTTTTTTTCTCCTTTTTTTTAATCCATTTTTTCACATACAAATATATAAAAGATAAAAAAAATTTATACTTAATAATCAAAATTTAAACATTAAATAAGAAATTGATATCTTCGTATGAGTCTTTGAAGTATCTTCAACCAAAACCTTATCAGCCGTCTCGTAGCGCCATAGTTTTCCTCTCTCGTCAATTTCTTCTTCTTTTTTGTTATTTGGGCTCACGTGAATAAATTTTCCCCTCCCACTCCTCCGCCGACAACACAAGAACAACCCTGACAAGTGACGACCCACCACCACCACCACCACTACCGACCCATCCCCCTCCATAACCCCGCCGATGCCCTCCGCTTCCTCAGCCTCCTCCTCCAGTCCGTTGTCATGGACCGCCTCACCAAGGCCTCCGATCTCCTCCCCCTCCTCTACAAGCTCTTCTCCCTCTTCAGCCTGTCCTCCATCGACATCGAGTGCGTGTCCGCCAACTTCGCGCACGCACTTGACTCCCACATCGTCGCCTCCCACATCTCTCAACATGCTTGGTCGGGTTGGTCTGGACGTAAATATTGTAATGATCATGACAATTCACATCCTAATCGGTCCAAGAGAGGTCAGAGGAGGAGAGGGTGGCGCCGCGGAAGAGGCCGAGGACGCATCGCGGTGGTGGGGATGGCCAAGAGGGTCTTTGGGAGGGAGTATGTGAAGGGGTGGGTTAGGATGTAGAGGGGGTGGGATTGGTTTGTTTCAAATACATTAAAAAATAATTTAATATGAGATGGGTTGAAGAGCTCATGGGGTGGTATTAACTACCCCTAAAAATATAGAAAAAAGACGTTGGATGAACATACAATATTTCATGATAGGTACTAAACAATGTAATAAAATACCAATTTCATGATGGATTTTCTTGTTTGACTTTGAAAATATTTCAACACACTTGTAGCTTCTTCATGAGCCAAATTTCTTCTTCCTTTCAATTGAAGAAAATTCTTTTGATCTTGTTTTGTAAAACCAAAAGACTCATTTCCATCAGCCTGCTTGCCCATCAACTCATGCAAAACTAAAAGGAATTCCTGATTCTTCAGTTAATTCCACTTCAATACCCTATAGAAAGCTATTTTTCACTAGGATGACAACATATGGGCACACTCTTCTATTACAAGAGGGTGATTTTGCATTTCTACAAAATTATAAACCACACAATTATCATTCATTCTATTCAATTTAATAGCCATTTGTGCATCACAACATGTTCTTGTATCTACTCTGCTATTTAAAGTCAAATGATCTTGCTTGTCGCTAACTCGAAAATGCTCCTTACAACAAATGAATACTTTTGAAGTAATTTCATTTGTATGCTTATTCTTATTATGGGTATATCTTCTAATGTTAAATCTCATTTTTCTTCCATATTCATTATAAAAATCATATGTAGCTTGTTCAGAATCAAATACCATGTCATAAGTAGAGGAATCACTCATTATCTAAAAAAATTAAGAAAATATAAGATGACTTTAAAAAATATGAGAAAATGATCCATTTTATCTCAAATACTAAATACAATAAGCATAATGTATCAAATCTCACACATAAAAATTACTGCTGGCATAAGAGGTAGTATAAATTATAGACGTCATCTTTAGATTTTGTTCACTAGATCATCACGTAGACAAAATAATTTTTTGTGAGTAGGATTTAAAATTTAGGGGAGATGATGAATATTACCTTCAAATATCAACTTGTTCTTTACAAAGAGCTTGGACGACGAAGTCGATGACATACACTAGAGTTTGGGACAAGCTTCGGCAATGAAACATTCAGCACAAAAAACAGAAGAAGAAACCAAAAAAACACAAATGAAAAACCTTAACATACACAAAATGACTATTACACCAGGTGAAACCAAGTAAAAAAGATTGTGGGACTCAGTAGTTATTCAAGTACAAACCAATCAAAAGCAAACATAAATGTTATAATGGGTTGTTGTCGAGTACAAATAAATCACCACAAGACTTTTTTTTTTGAGAAAAGGTAGTAATTTGCTACCCGATTCCATTACTGAATATCGAATCACCACAAGACTTATAGTTGAAAAAAAAGAGGTGAGGACCACCATAAAAATATATGTGATTCCCAACCGTTGGATTAAGTGACTAAAACGTGGCAGGCACCAGGCGAAACCACAGCTCGATCACAGCACCGAAAATCACACCAGAGGATACAGACACAAGACTTCCAAAACTAGAAGAAAATTAACACACCAGGGTAACCAGAAGTCAATTTTACATGTTCGAAAGAAGGGAACACGGAAAGAAAAAAGAGGGAGCTATGACAATCTTTCATTTATTGAACAAGAATGTGAAATTTCTCTTTAAAAAGTGAGATTCTTTCAACTTGGGAAGGTGACACTGAAGAGGATGGAATAAAGTTGAAGAATGTTTTTTGAGCTGAGGAATGTTGGCGAGCAGCCTATTAGTATTTTAGAGATGTTGTATTATGTGCTTTTGTTGAAGAGGTGTATAACTTGTCAATTAAACGGAGATATATGACGTTTTTGATGAGATATATGCCTTTCCAAAAGAGGTACACAAATTTTTTTCAAGAGGTGTATGTTTTCAATATATGTTTTCTCCAACCAACAAGCACGCCATCCCTTTTGCACCATTTGTTGCAGTAAACCATCAGAGTTAATTAATTTTGCTTGATTATGCTTTGTTGTTGAAATGAGACAATAGAAACACATATATAATTAAAATCATGGTTGGCTTGTATGGGAACCGCCCTCCAAATGCAATAATAATGGACCAATGCACGTCAATTAGCGGTGGTGATATCACAAAATTCTAATATTGACAATAATTGATTCATTTGTATTCTCATTTTTAACAATTCAATTATATAAGTATTTCAATTATAGTTGTATAGACATTTTGTTTGCGTTAAGTTAAACATTTTTCATGTTATCCCTGACACTGTTTCCTTCATCCTTCTGGTCAAATCAATAGAAAATTCACTCACCAATGCTACGGGACACACAACTACACAATAGTTCTTAGGATTGATACCATGCCCACAGGCGAAAATATAACAACAGCTAATTTTTTAAAGTTGCAGAGGCAGCGAGAATGCCAAGTCTGTCGAATTGCGTGGTCAGTATTAAGAATCAAAGCATAAACATATTCAAGAAATGCCTGAGTTTTTTTTTCTTTCCAATCAACTCTTTAACACAAGCATATCTATCAATTTAGCTGTCCTTGCTCAATGTTCTCCAAGTTGCATTAATGAGCTTTTGTTGCACCAAAATCCTAATCAAAACACAATCATCAATTAGCAAAAGAAAATGGAGCCGCATGTTGTTTAAGTGCAATCCTTGCTCAATGCACCCAATACCATTGTCTGCCAAATCCCATCATGGTGATCAGAAGGAAGTCATCTCAGTAACATAAGCTAATTCATCAGACAAACCATAGATCATGAAGGAATATTTAGGAAAAATATGGTGAAGACCCCGGACCTTTTTAAAAATAGAATTCCATGCCTCTACAAACTCAAATAAACAACCAACAAAAATAAAAACAGATGGAGGAGCAAAAAATAAGACGACAAAATACTGACACGTTCTTTTCGGAAAATGATACATACTGAGAAAGAACCAGTGGCCTCTGCCGCCTCCAAGAGAGGGGTGCCCGAGTACAGCTACTGCTAAAGGAAAAACCAAAGGGAATGCCCTAACCTGCACTATCAAACTTGCTTTGCCCCCTACAACCCAACAACCACAGCAGCTTGAATTAATAAAATGTTAATCTGATAATTAGAGTATGACCAACATCATCTGCAATGGCATCATCGTTCACCAGCAAACCATATATACCATATATGCTTGCTGCCTCAAAGTGTGGTCTTCAAAGCTAAAGGCTCAGAGGAAGTAATCTGGGGTTCTGCGGGTGACATCTGGCTCTCCTCTCCTTGGGGCCGGTTCAAACTGTAACACAGGAAACAAATTACCCAAAGCTTGTTCATGTTACACCAGAATTAGTATGTCATCAAAAGTGTTGATTAAAATAGCAGCAAGAGGAATTTAAAAAAAAAAGATTCTAACGTATCTGGATTGATAAAAGGAAAGGAAGTTCCTGGAGATTTATAGTGAAAAAAAATTTGAGAAGCAAATATTGTACCGGCTACTAAAAGAAAATTCTATGACTATTCCTTTAATAGAAATCCGAAATGTAATCTTGTTTTGCATTTCCCTTTATATTCTACCTCCCTCTCTTCTTTATTCTTTTATGTTTATTTCCCCTACATCAAAGTGACTAATCATCATGTCAATCAGCGAGTTGGATTCAAACTTTCATGACAAAAGCTTCTCTGTGTACATAAGCAAGCATATGTCAGGAGGACGGGGAAACCTGGATAAACGTGTGCCCTTTGCAATCATCAACCTCCAAAATAGATGCCATGTTCCCACACCGATAGCAATAATTAGGAGCACTAAATATTGTTACAACCTTTTGTTCCTGTATGAGAAAAAGACCAAGTCAACATTCGGAACCATGACCTTCTGATACCACAAATAACAGCATTCAATGCAACTAACAGATCAGTACATGTCCCCAGTTGAATCCCTCCATGACTAGTTGGTGCGCTCTAGCTATCAGCTTTAGATTGTTGGTATGGTTGAACTGTTCTGATATGTCCTGTAAACAAAATCACAGTTAATAACAGTAAGCACCAGCCCACAAATTTATAACATCTAACCAACAGATATACAAGTTACTTGGCCAAAGGTGTATCCAGCTCCACGCGGTGAAATTCCCCAACCACAACGGTCATCGGGGTCGGACCATAAGAGATCACACATTGGGCCTTCATGGGGTACTTCTTGTACACGATCAAAATTGCGTATGTTATCAAGGGTCTCAATAGATGGTGACAATCCACCATGGAGACAAAATATTTCTGATTCAACCTTAAAAAAAAAAGGAATGAAAAGATAATTAGAAAACCTAGCAAGCAGAAATATCATGCAGCAAAACCATATGAAGAAAAGTAGGGCAACGTATAGTCTGAGGAGATGATTGAAAGAATAGAAGGTTGTGGTAGGATCAGATCAGAAAACAAGTGTTCACTCCGAATCTATGACTTTATAATCAAATTTCCCGTGGAACCAGAAAGTTCAATAAAAGGAAAAACAATAAAGGCATTTTCCCCTTTAAATACACAAAAAAAAGAAGTTGAGAGCATTTTTTTAACCTTCAAAAAAATGAGTACATTAGTACTGTAATTTGGGGGAGAGGGGATCCTGGTTATTAACGTGGTTATTATCAAATTTGTAACATATTATTGATAGTATTTTAGCCATGGTAGGAAACTCAGAAACAAGGACATTTTGTGGGCCATGTGATATTCTTCCTCTCATATTAAATAAAGATGGGATGATGTAATGCATTTAATCAACTGGACTTGTTCTTTCAAAAAGTTTGGGGATGATCATGGCCCCCCTCGGACAGCCCTTTGCCTCTTCGCCATTAACACTGCTCCCAACGACAATGAATAAAATCATACCAGGTGTTCTTTGTTGAGTACAAACTGTAACTCATAAATTAGTAATTGATGAAAGCCCAAGTCCCCAACAATAAATATCTGAGCCTTTAAAAAGACAACGAAAAGGGGAAAAAAATTACAGTAAATCAAAATTGATAAAATACAAAAGTCCCCAAAATGTTAGTAATGGAGACCCTCCCATTAATTATTGTTCTTACTAGCATGGTCTCCTCTTCCCTCATACATCTCAAAAAGTCTAAATCATAACTCAATGTTTTCAAACTTCACTCATATGATTCCATTCAAACAATCTAGACTGAAACTACATAAATATTCCCATTTTGAAGCCTAAAATTGTGGACTCAATTCTAACCTTACTTAGGCTCCTATAGGCAACTCCACCAGTCAACACCTTTGTGTGGATTTCTATACTCAAGTAGGGCAGTTGAACACCATCTAAAACATCCTCTAAAAGTGAACATCTCACCAACTGATACACCTGATTTACATAACATAGCTTCATCTTAACCACCCAACAGAATACCAAACGCACCCTGATCATCACTTCAAATCACTGGCTTTCACATGCCCCAGTGTTATTCAAACTGACATCTAACCTCAAAATTAAATAAGCAAGCCATTTCAGCACAACAGGAATAAGAAGCGGTAAAGGCACAAGATACATGCAAAATATAAAAACTATACAAATTAGACCATGCATTATGAATACTAATAACCAAGTCTAGCACGATAAGAAAAGTGATACAAGAAAGAAGGCACAAACCAAGGCTGTCAGAGGAAAATAGTCAAAAAGATCTGTGAATATTTTCCATACACTTGCATTACCATACCTGCAAATACATGGTTATCAAGGAGCATCAGTAAACATATGAATGGTTGATAGAAAAAAACACAAACCCATTCAAAATTAAAGAAAAGAATAGAGTAGAATGAAGCAAAGCTTTACGTTCATAGTTATACATTATTATACGGTACAATGACAGCAAATAGATTGAGAAATATTGAACTAATCACTTTCTTATAATAACCTTAAAACCAAACCTCAATATTAAATGCAGTCAGGCTTTAGAAGCTAATTGGATTGCAGAGCACTCTACAAAAAATTTGCAATGAATAAAGGAATAACTATGAAATACATCTCTGAAGTGAGGAACTCGTCAGCCCACTGAATTTCAGTACTGGGAACTTTTCATGATATGCCAATAAAGTCTATAACACTGGAATAAAATGTAAACACCTGGTCCACTTAAAACCATTAACTTGCTAACCTTTATCAACAGGGGAAGATCTCAGTAACAAAGATCTCCCCATAACTAACAAAGCAACCCCCTGCAATATGCCTAGATGATAATTGAAAAGGAAAAACTCTAGAAAAATTCTAACTTGATTCGCAATATTCCCAGCTACTAAGCAGTATTAAAACTCTCTTTAACTAAATGATATTAAAACTCTCTTTAACTAAATGAAATCATGGACATCATCAAGTGCAACACTTTAAATTTTGAACATATAATGAATGAATTTTACATTTACATTATAGGCTCAAAACATGCCTAATTAGATATCTAAAACCTTCTCTGCCTAATATTTCCCTGTGTACAATTACTCATTCAGTCTTCCCATGCACCATTCGAATCATAAAAAGAGAGATTCCCCGGTTGTATTTTTTCCAGTGCGAAGTAGAATCAGTACTCCAAAACTCATGCCAGAAGAGCACCAGCTTGTCATCTGGATTGACATCATCGACCAACATTATAATGATTTAAACCTGGTAAACTGTACATATGCATAACTGATTTATCATCAAATAATGAGGAAGAAGAGAAAAACTAGAACTTCCATTTATATCAAATCCGGGATAATAGGTTTTAAATGGAAAAAACAGCAATTTGCTCTCTCAGGCATATCAAAGTGTAACATATAAAGCAGGCTTAAATTCCTTATACCATGTTTCGCAATAGAGAGGAAGATCAATATTTATTTATTTTTTGAATAATATATTGGAGCCACCTTGTTAGAAAAGGAATATCAATATTTCAAATGAAAGTAAAAGAGATGGCCTGAGAACATTGTTTACATTTTCAAAAAAGTAAAAAAGCAGCTCAATCAAAAAAGTATCACAGGATAAAGGTCAATAGTATTACGAAGAGAAATAGGAGACCTAAAAAGACATGGATGGGAGTTAAACTAATTAGAAGCATACACTGATGTGAATTTAAGGATTCATTCAGCCGAACACAATTTTTGGAAAACAAGCCATATCAGTGTTGATGTTAAGCATAGAAAGCAGGGAAAATCTTCAACTGAGGCTTATCTGGAAAAAATAATCACAACAAGCATCCAGTTTGAGAGGCACAAAAAACATCCATATTTAAGTGAATGCACAAGACTCACTTCCGTAAGCATTCGTCATAAAACCCATATACTTGAGTGATCTGTAAACCAATAAAAATAACATCAGTTTTTTGTATAAAATCAATCAACTACATCAAAAACATTGCAACAAAAAGCACTAAATTATCTGTATCAGATCACTTCCAGATTTCCAGTTCAATGCTGGTTGTTGGCAGGTTAGGACCCCTCAAAATAACATATAAATATAAGATTCATAAGTATCTTCTAACACTTAACCTGGCGACTTTCATGGTTCCCTCGGAGAATGGTGATTCTTTGGGGATATCGCACCTTCAGAGCCACCAAGAGCTGAACAAACCAAACGAGTTAATGATGTCATAAAAGAAAACTGCAAGTTTCACCAGCCACAAGCTAATATCATGTGAGGATCTCAGACTAAGTTTCAAATGCACAATCATGAAAATAAAAATAAAAAATATATTAAAGGGCAGAGGACATTTAAAATATAATTCTCTCTGAACTCATAAGATCATATTTTCCTCGCACTTACTTTTGAACCCTAGTAAATCAGAAGCTCACATTAACTACCGATTCATCAAAGCAAAATAGTCAGTCAAGGACTCAATCTGACACTTCTAAGACAGAAAATATATATATAATATAATATATATATAATATATAACTTTTTTAAGCATATGAATTTTGGGTAGCATATGAATGACTTAAACAGGAAGAAAATTCAACACACAACAATGTAAACGACCATCCTCCAACGGTCCAACCCTTCAAATCATAACTGACAACTGATATGAAAACAAAGGATGGCACATTTTTGTACAGTTCACCCTCATCCAACATGCCTCGAAAAAATAGATGCAATAATGACGAATACATTACAGATCACAGTTTTTTTGCCAAAAAAAAAGGAAAAATATATGCTAATAGTACTGCATATAGCAAAACAGATCAATAAACTCATTTAATACTTACTGTGACAGTTTCAACCGAATAATACCCACGATCAACGTAGTCCCCCATGAACAAGTAGTTCGTATCAGGACACTAATAATCAAAATAAAAAAAAGAATGTGTAAGAATTCAAAGAAGAGCATGGAATTGAAAGAAAGGTCAATGATACATATGAAGAAAAAACGAGGAACATGTTCAGCAAAACTCAACTATCACCAAGTTCCTATACTTAAATTTTAAGCTCAAACAAATTTTCAGGCATAATGAGAAAGAGCATCTCTATATTCTGGTTTCACTATTGACTATTTTAATCCACGATATAGTCTTCTCATTAAGAGCCACTTCTTCATTTTTCTTTGAAGAAAACATGGGATGTCTAGCAGATTGTGTTCTTTATATACTTGTTAGCTTTAATGTTAACAACACTCATACTACAAAATGTCATACCTTAATCGTAAGTGTACACCTAAGGCCCACATCTATCTACTACATTCTACATATATAAGCAGAAGTAGGGTTAAACAATTGTCCATGTGGTTAACATTTAAGTCAATACTAGTCCCTTATGGCTCGAGTGCCCAGCTTGAGAATTAAAATACCAAGACTTTAACCTAGACAAAGAAGTTTTCTTGATGTCGAGGGTGCTCCAAGTCCGACTATAAAGGTGTGAATTTGATTTCTTGACAGCAGCAAGGATCGCAAATGCATTTCACTAATATTAATGGTTGTAACTTATTTTAATACAAGGCAACATCCAAAAGCAATTTTTTGACAAATAATTTACCATTAGCATCATATAAATGCACTCTTTTTTTTCCTATATCAAATGAAAATAAATTTGTTAAGTGATTAACATCAAATATGATTTAATTGGGATGGTACACAGGAAAAGAGCAGAGCATTGCGGGATCCTTGAAAAGAAAAAAGATTTTTTAGAAAAGAAAAACTAACATATCATGGAAGAATATTGCATACTAGCATCTATCTATTATTTTGTTCTTCACTATCTGTTTGATCTAATGTCCTGTTTGGCTTGTACTCAAGTATTAATTTTGGACCACTTTATTAGTCTTTTTTTCACTTATCATCTATTTATCAGCTGTCATCGCCAAGTTGTCAAATGCTTACATCAGTAAAAGATCCAAAGAAATGAAAATAAAGGGTAAGAATCAAATGCCGTGAATGGCATAAAAGATAAGGAGACAGAACCACCATTGTCCATAATATAATTAGCTGCAGCTGTATAATCAAGAGCTAAAAGGCTGGTTTTAATTTCAAGCCCACAATAATAATAAAACAATTACACCTCAGTTTATAATGAAATAGACTGTGAAGCATTGCAGCTCAAAATCAAGAAATTGGGACTGGAATATTCAATTGACTCATAATATTAGAGGAGAACCAAGTGATAGAGATAAAGAGGACAGATCATAGAACATTCCAAGTTTATGATGCTTTAAAGAGGGAAAGAACTACTCATGAATTTCAACCAAAGTTTTTTTTTTTTTTTTGAAAAGTGATAGGAACTTTTATTCAATAAAAGCCCCCGAACAACGGAGACAAGGGATCTCCTTACAAAATAGAAGGTAGCAAAAAAAGGAAAGAAATAAAGGCCGATTAGGAGAGATCTCCCAATCGAAGTATTGGACAAGACAAGAGTTGTATACTCAACACTAAAGTTAGATGGACAAGAGACATTCCCACAAGATGAACTACTGAAAATAAAATAAAAATGCCCAGTAGAAACAAATACCTTCCCACCAATCCGAAATAATTCCGCAAGATCATGAAACTGCCCGTGAATATCCCCACAAATGGTCACAGGACTTTTAACAGGCTGCACATGACAATTACAAATGGATAAGAATCCCCTTCATGGGTAAAAGATGAGTCATATTACTAGCATTCATTAACACCTCACCTCAACAGTAATACAATACACCCAAACATAACATTTTCATTAATATTCTTTCAGGAAAAAGGTGGAGCTACACATTTTCATTAGCATTAACTACTGATAAACACCAAGTTAACCTTTGCAAAGAATATTTCCACAGAAAGATCACAAAATGCAATAAGGAAAATTCAATGACAAACAAGATCTAAAATAAAACAAATACAATCAGGCTTCATGGCCAGCTCAAATAACCAGATGAGTTGCTTCCTTATTTCTCAATTCCTATTTTAGGAAAACTCATACTCAACATTCTAGCAAACAGAAGTGGTAGAAAATAATTATGTGGTTTTAATATTTATATATATATATAATAAATGTGGCACATACTGATTAATGGATTTCAAAGAATGATAACTTAATACAAACGGTACTCCAAAAAGATGACTGGCATGTTCAGACCATAAGGTTGCTTACTCAATAATAAAGAAGTCATTATAAGTAGACAAGCCATAATATACAGGCCATATTTAGAGCGAATGCTGCAGCAAGGTCCATATGGCATCATAAACAGTAAAATAAAAATGAGGAAAATCTACCGAACATACATCCAATTAAACGCTTATAAGTCGTCAACCTTATACCAAAACCACAATTATATAATATACATTTTTTAGTTGGTCTGTATCATATACATTGACAAAATGAAATCATCTTCTACAAAGAAATTCGAAGGAGGGAACGACTTCGAACACCAAAAGAAAGTTATAATTCTAAAAATAAAATCATCACATCCTACATAGGTCTCGACGTAAATAATAGCGTTAGATGCATGATACTCCTGAGAATTTACATTGTGATAAAAAAAAAAAGAAATTCACCCTTTTAAAAAAAAAATGCAGCATTATTGTGTCCAACAAGAATGCATAAGACATAACTCTAACCTCCAGACCATAGTTCAAAACCATGTGCGGACATGGCATATGCGACCGCATGTACCGAACATGCGGTTGCACATAGGGTAAGACAACCGTTCAAACGGCTTTCGAACGTTATGTTGCCGTTCGACGGCAATCTAAACCCAGAAGTAGATTTACCGTTCGAAGTCCGTTCGAACTGAACTTCGAACGCTCTCTTACCGTTCGAATTCCGTTCAAACAAGAATTCGAACGTGCGCCACATATTGGAGATAATGTGTGCCCGGGGGCGAGGGCGCACATCAGCATGTGCGGCCGCACGTACCGGTACGTGCGTCCGCATTTCAAACTATGCTCCAAACACATCGTTCAAATCCACATGAAATCCACAACACACCCCCCCCCCCCCCAATTTCAGTTCCATCCAGTGGTGTATCACCCATATATTTCAATAAATATAGTGTGCCCACTCTTCAATTGTATTAACTAGAAAATTAGCTAAAGCATGCATGATGCAAAGAAATAAAAAAGAGGCGAGGCGAAGGAAAAAAGGATAATTTGTTGCACTTGAAATACAACATTGGCAACCATTCAACTATGCCCCCACCCAATTAAAAATAAATAAATAAAAAGACTACCCTTTTCTTATTTAGAACATTATGGAGGGTATCTTTGGGGCCCAATGTTCATTACAAAATGCGGATCAAATGTGAAGGTAAATTCAAATCTGAGAGAAAGGACAGAGTAAGCACACTAAGTTCATCGCATGTAGATCCCACAAGGTGTGCTGGGGCATGTAGCTTATGCATAATGAAGTGATTTTTCAAAGTAGGAAAACACATCGGAAGAATATGTTGTCATATACTGTATATATCGTCGATTAGGGAAAATACATATTGGGAGCTGAAAATATAGTTTATGTGGTGGGACAAGATGGGTGCTGGTATAATAAGTGCAGCCGAGGACTATATTTAATGGGATTGGGTGAGCAAATTTGTTGTTTTGTTTTAATTTGCTGTTTTTTAACTAGCATTGGAGATCCCTTGTTTCCTCTATACAAGGGGCCATTAATATCAATGATATATTGATATAGATTATATTGCATACTTTTTTTAATGGCGAGTATATTGCATACTTATGGCCAATAAGTTTGAATAATGAGTGTTATATAATGATTGCTAAGGTATTAGCAAATCGATTGAAAAAGGTGAATCACTTTCTCATTGAGGGTGCTTTTATTCCAGGCAAAGCTCTTCTAGATGGCTTCATTGTGGTGCAAGAATCTGTTCATAAAAATAAAAGGAAAGGTATTTTCTACATGCAAGATTTCAAAAAGACATCACAATGTGGTCTGAGGTTTTTTAAATCATACCCTAGTATGTCATGATTTTGATGAAAATTGGCTCAAAATAGTTTTAGAGTGCATCACAACAATGAAGACTTCGGTGTTGGAGAATAATAAACCATGGGGATTTTTTCACCTCCACTAGAGTCTTCGGCAAGGGGTTTGGTTGTGAGACTGAAATTAGGGGACAAAAAGGTCCTAACAACAAAGAGCATCGGAGGGAACTAGTGAAGTGGTTATGGTTTCATCGAACAACTGAATTACAAACTATTAGTCAACCAAATGAAATCAAACAATGAAAAATGTGTCATAGACCTATGTAGTTAAAAAGAATAGGACAGAAATTTGGAAGCGCCACATTTGTCCTCAACGCTGCACTTTTACAAACACTATCATAGATGATTGATTCATTGAATAAGAGAATCATACAGATTCCAAGAATTTAATAACACAAATAAGTATAGATCAGTACTTATATAAGATAGATGTTATCCGAGAATTTTAATTTTCTTATCCGTTAACGATGACCAATTAGCAGGCCTAATAAAATTGCTAATTATTTTTGTATTTGAAATCTGTTTTTCTTGTTCATATGGGCTGGACTGTACTGCATTTTTGTGTAGTATCAGTATGTGGGCTCTATCTATTTGGTCAAATTTATTTGTAGACTGTTGAAAATACTTTTGTTGCTTCTAAATTTTCAATTTGAAACAGATTACAGGTCTTTGTTTAGTGAAGTAAAGGCTTTTGACTTTCAAATGCTGTCTAATTCATTATGAATTGTGAACCTCCAAACCATAAAGGTTTCTCTGTGTCTTTGTTTTTAGAGAACAAAACAAATTGAATATTTTTATTATGCATGCCTCTTATGATTGGAGTGTCCCAGTCCATCCTAATTTAGGGTTATTTAAATAGATGAAATGTGTTTACAACCACTGGCTACCGGCTTTCTTATGGAAATCTAAAATAGTAGTGTTTGATTGGACATCTAGATTTCCGTTCCTCTTTATGCTTGCATTCATTTATATAGATATTAAGATGAGCATATGACACATTTTATATGCACAGGGCCTTCTTTGAATGCTAACTCTAACCCACTGGTGAGCTTGTCATATGTGATTGGTATCCTGTTATTTATTAGTTTATTTTGGCTTATGCACTGATTTGGAAACTTGACTGTTAATTTTTAAACAAACGAGAAAATTTCACAAATGTCCCAAAAACAATTTCTGAAGCTAATCATCTAACAAAGAGGGCACAAAATGATAGTTAATGCAAGGGGAAGGCTAATGTAACACACCTGGACATTGCTCTCTTCCATCAGTATTTCCTTGGCCTTCTCGCATAGTCCTCTAACCTGCACCAGTAATAGCTTAAGAATGGAAGACAAAAGGCAACATTTAAAATAGTTCTGTAATTATGATTTTAATTAATGAGTACACAATACTCTGAAAAAAGTAAAGATTACAAGAGCCATGGTACCAAAAACATTGTTTGTTCATTCAAAACCAAAAGAGAGGTTCTACACGGTTTTGAGGAATGCCTATAAAGTTTCTCATAAAGAGCTAAAGTGGGAAAAATAGAGCTAAAATTATATTCAGAACTGGATTAAATAAAACACGTGCAAAAGTTAATTAAATAAGAAATTGACTTATTATAAAATAAAGCCATGATACAACATTAGCTTTATTGTTTAATTTCTAATCACATGAAAATCTCATAACCTAGAATTTCTCATTCAAAGATCACATGAAATCACATAAATGAAACTTAAGGGTCTGGGACACTGCTGGTGTCCTACCAGCTCATTTCTTTGTTCATTTTCTTTTCTTTGCACAATAGTCATTTTTTTAAGCAATAAAAGTTGGTGACACTGCCTTCTCTCTCAAAATACTCAATCATTAGTCAGATTTAAGAATGTTATAGAAAACAGGAATCTTCTTACAACCTGAGAACAAACACCATCAGATAGCAAGATCAAGCAGCTATAATTTTTAATGTTTTAATTGATTCAAGAGATCCACATCGAGTGGCTTCTCATCATATGATATATTGCACATATGTATTCAAGAGCTCCAAAGTTCTTCATCAAGAAGCAAACACAAAACACCGTCACAAAAAATAATTGCAATACAGGTTTCAATTCCCATCTATTTTTCCAAATCTTTATATGAGGTTCACAAAATTGTAATTTTTATCAATTCCCATTTCTCAACCGTGCTACATTGCACCTCAAAATAAACATAATAAAATATTCATCTTTCTTCCTCCTTTTTTAAGGATTTACTCCTTTTCTTGATTTAGAAAAATGAAACCAAAAAATACTGATCACTGTCATAATTCCATTTCCAATATTTTTTTTTTCTTTGAAAAATTTGTATCCTTCATATTAAGGATGATGCCCCTCAAACAAAAGGAGAAGAGGCATCTCCAATAATAAGCCACAATTGCTTCCCTTTTCCTCTGATCACTCACCATTTTTTTTATTTTGAAATAAGGAGAACGCAAGAGGGAAAGAATCCGCATCCAAAGATGCCACTGAGCTTCATAGTGTCCACAATGATGAGCTATTCATCAAATGATCCTCCACTCCATTGACAAGTGGAAATCCATTTCAAATATCGACAAACATATAAGTATGGGACACATACATATGTTATACACACCGCACACCATGATATATGATACAAAAGCACAACACAAACTTGATGATACACTATTTATTCTGAACTATAATATTTTTCCAATTATATCAAAACAACCTTAAGCAACCTAACTTTCCGTTTCCAAAAACCAAAGAAACACAAAAAAAGGAACTAGAACAATCATTCCAAAAGCACCAATCAACATTCCTACTACAAACAAACACAAAACCTATTTTCCGAAAGCATCAGAAGCAAATCCCCACAAAGGAGATCAAATTTTGAAAAGGATCCAAAACATGTGCTCCAAAAATAAACAACGGGGCCCAAGAAACCCCTCACAAATCCATTCCCGCCGTCAAATAAAGAATCCCCAACTCTCCAACACAACCCAACAATAGATCTCCGCCAAATGGACAACAGTCCCTAATCACGAGCCCCATTTCACCCAAATCAACCGAGATCCGTCATAAAACGAGCTATTCAACAACACAAACACCAAAAGAACCACAAAAGCACAGATTTAAAAGAGAAAGAGAGAGAGAGGAGACCTCTTGTTCGGAGAGCGGCTTGCACTGCATGAGCTGCGCAATCTGCTCGTCGAGGCTGCCATGGGGGGTGTTCGATGGTACCGAATCTGCGCTCATCTCCTCCTCCAAACCCTAACCCTAAATTTCGCTTTCAAAAAAAAACACTTTTTTATTTGTCTCTCTCTCTAGAAATCTTCGTTAGTGAGAGAGCAAAATCGAAGAGAAAAATCAAAGAGAGAGAGAAAGGGAAATGGTCGGATCAGAAAAAATGGAAACCCTCGATTTTGATGTCCGACGTCAATATATCTGGTGAAAGATACTACCACACCATAACCTAATTCCTCGCTCCATGGGAGCCAGTCACGAGGCCGTTTATTGGGAGGAGATCCGCTTATGACCGGCCATTACCGGTGAAATGAACGTGGTGAATGGATAAAGAAGGGTAACAATATAATCCTTGTATGATCTGATGCAGACTTAAGTAAATGACTTCTTTACCCCTATACCGTTTAGGACGAATGCGCAGGTTTTGATGTCATTGAGAACTTTTG
The DNA here is from genome assembly GCA_030737845.1 of Acorus calamus. Classification (NCBI taxonomy): domain Eukaryota; kingdom Viridiplantae; phylum Streptophyta; class Magnoliopsida; order Acorales; family Acoraceae; genus Acorus; species Acorus calamus. The sequence continues at coordinate 2,856,072 of CM060867.1, forward strand.
TGAGGGTCTATATGGAATATTGGTATAAATTAAATATACGTGTGTGGACCTCGCTATCCCTTTCTATTAGATACCGAATTCCGAGTATTCAGAGGGGTTACATTAAATTGGGTGGGCTTTTCATTTTTTTCCTTCTTATTATCGGATTTTGAAAGGGTGGGGTTTGTTTGACATATTTACCCTTTTATAGTGGACCTCTTTTGCACGTGGAAACAACGATGGTCGTTCATCGCATGATCTTTTCGCATCTTTTGTGATTGTTTGAAAAAAATAAGGGGTAATTTAGGTGTTTTGGAGCTACTTGTCATACATTATGATTTCTTCGGATTTGTTCACGTCGTTGAGCAGAAACATAGGCATATTTACTTGCAGCTGGTGTGCCGCATTCACTCCAATTGTAAGTTAGCATTTAAGCCCTATCTCGATAACGACATAACCTATTGTGACACAAATAATTATTTCAGGATAGATAATAATAAAACGTTTTCATTTAGTTATAATTTAGTTATTCTAGTTAAAAAATATAATAATAAAAAAAATATTATGTAATTGACTATAGATAAATTGTGTGAATAAAATGTAGAAGATGTGGATAAGGAATGAAAGAAGTCTCTGACTGGTTGTCTATACTTGAAGAGACAACTCTATATATTGTTGATGAAGGAATGTATGTCTATTGCAGAACATCTTAATTTATTTAGTAGATTAGTTTCTGAACTAGAAAAAATAGATGAAAAAATGTTTGATGAAGATCAAGCTCTAATGCTCTTATGTTCACTTTCTAATTCTCTTGAGCATCTCATGATGACGTTGCTCTATGGGTCACGAGATGCTCAAGGGAATGACATTATTGAATTGGAGACCATCGCGATGGTGCTTCTATAGCATGAGATAAGAAAGAAGAATTCTGATAGTGACTTACAGGCGGATGATGGTCTGTTTATGAAAGGCAGAACAGACGAGAGAGAATCTGGAAGGAATAAATCCAGATCCAAGTCCAGAAAGCAGGAGATCAAGTGCTACAAGTGTCAGAAGAAATGACACATGAGAAAGAATTGTCCTGAATTTAATCTAAACAACAAGGGAAAGACGATTGAGGAGGCTAGTGTAGCTGAATCTGGTTCTAATGATGCGGAGAACGTCTTGTCAGTTGTTTCTGAAACACAGTCCAAAGATGCGTAGATCCTATACGCGGGCCGCTCTTACCACATGTGTCCCAATCGGGACTGGTTCATCTCTTATCAGAAGGTCGATGATGGTTTTGTTTTGATGGGCAACAACCAGGGGTGCCACCACCCTTTCAATGGTGGGGTCAAATGACCCCATCAAATTTTATAAAAAAAAAATCAGCCCACCACCAATGGACAATGCTGATCAACCAAGGGCATAAAGAAGCAAAGAAATAATACAAGTGTCGTTGATCCCAACATCTCATCACAATACAAACTACACGTGGTGTATGAGATGAGGCATGAAATTATCAAAATATCCTATCAAGGTAAAATTACGAAAGTGTTATGTTAGATGATTTTGTCCCTATTGCATTAGATTATAGGATAAAAAAAATAAGAATATTGAAACGCCAGCTCATCATTGATCATCAAATGATGCCTCAAAAATCCTACAAACCTGGAGTCAGCGGGAGCTTCTACAGATCATATGTGCAGAGATGGGAAAGGAGAGGAAATACACAGGCTTGACAAAGATTAAAATCATAGAACAGCTTCTCAAGTTGAATCTTGTGGCATGTCATGCCATCTTGAATATGCTTTGAGGAATGAAAGATCTGACATTGTCAAGATGGGAAGCAATAGAAGACTGGAAGGATGATGTAATTTCTGTTGTTTTAAAGAATTTTATTGAGTTTGAGAAGAATAAATGATATATTTTACTTATGCAATTTGAGATGAATTTTATGTTTGAGATGAATGACATATTTTACTTGTACCTTGTGTTTTTTTTTTTTTGAATGATGAATGAGTGTCTTGGTACAATTTCCCTTCAAACTGTTATTTATAGAATGAAAAATCTATATGAGACTTGGACATCACACAGCAGGTTGGGATTGTGAATCCTCTCCTCTAGAATTTCTTCTAAACAGAGTAGGCTTTTTGTGGGTCCTGTAAGGGAGATTTGGAGCGCCCAAATGACAGACACATGAAGCAGCTGAATGTATATATTAACAGTACAATAAATCCAAGCTTAAGATATGTTCAAGTTGAAATGTTATGGACTGGCAGTGAAATTTGACGCTTCAATCAACCTGTTATAACACCTGTTATCATAGATTGAGGACTTAAACATCAAAGTATCAAACCACATTACCAGTGCATCTTTCAAATATAACTAGTGCATCCAGTCTCTCCTAATAGCTCCACAACAATCAAATAGAACATAAAAGTATTCAACACACACACTACAATATTTGATTAAAAACTCCACAACACCACACATTGCAATGTTTGATAACAAACTCCACTCTACTGATTATGGAAATAAATACAACTTCAAGAAACAAAAGCAGTTTAGGCAACCTTGAATTGTATAAAACTTCAAACTCCATCTAACATCTGTGATATAAATTGATCTATGTTAATGTTGCAATGAACTCAGTTTGTAAAAAAAAAAATGAGTCAAGCATACATGGATAAAAAATGAAATCAAAATATATAAAAACTCTTACAATCAAGTATTCCATACAATACAACAAAGTGAATTACAAAAACCCTAACAAAAGAAATATCAACTTTCCATTTCAAACAAACCCCAATATAAAGATAATAAAAACAGAATAAGCTCTTAACTGATGCATTAAAAAGTAATAATAAGTTTCCTTTTTTCTAACTAAAACAAGTTTTTTTGAGAGGTTTTGACATGAAATTTTTTTAAGAACCATGAATCCATTATGTAATAATGCAGATCATTTGGGGGAGAAAGTTTGAAACTGAGAAGCATGTACCCAAGCCTATTCAGGTCATTCAGACTCTGCCAATGACAGGCTTCAAAGCAGCTGCGAGAATGGTGATTTTTGCGATCAGATATTCTCCTCTAGAGGAAGACGAGGTGTGGCTAGGGATCTTGGTTTCCAACATGTTAGACGGCGTGAAGAGATGGCTTAAAAAACATAGAGACAAGGTAAAGAGATGGTGTAACCCCATCTTCCATTCTTTGTTTTTTTGGTAAGTGAAGCACTTGAGAGACAGGGACATATGACGCGTTTTGGATGACCATTACATGTTGGCCCTATGTTGCTGGCACAAGAGTTCCGAGCCCCCTTCCTTGGACCTGTCGAGCAAACATCAAAATGATATTTGTGGAGATTTGTTCTTCCCGAGAAAGATTTTGCACTTGTTCCTATGATGATTATCTGTGATTCGTGTATTTTTTGTAAAGATATTATTGATGGTATTGTTTAAGCATTTTGCTGGTTTTTAATAATAAAACTCTCTCTTTAGTATAGATTTGATCAAATTTAATATTTGTATAATTTTTTCTTATAATTCGAAAATAACACCCGTTCTTCTTTTTTGAGATGAAAGACCCTTTAACATGGTTTACAGAATTTGAATATCAAAAGAAGAGGTTACAGCCATATGATATCATATGTATATATCAGAGTCCATTATACAAAGAAAATGACACTATAACTTGGATTAATTCATATAGAACTAGTGATCAAAATTAACCATTGTAGAAATATTGAAGGTTTGAGCTTTATTTCTCATTCAAATATAATATTTTAATATTCAGAACTGGGGAAAAAATCCATACAACGCCCTTGTAAACTAACTAAAATCCATAAAACCCCTTGGCTTTTCTTAAAATCCAAATACCACCTGAATAAAATTTATGTTGACATATGATAAATATTTTGTGAATTTTCTGTTTGGTTAACCCTGGATAAAAATACAGTATACAAAAAAAAACCCTACAATGTGTTAAGAATACAGAAAATTATCTATAAATGATAATTTAACCTTCTAGATAGAGTTTTATAATCTATTCAAAAGGGTAAAATCATCTTTTTCATATAAATTTTCACATTTTTAATACATTGTAGGTGGTATTTAGTATATTGTGTTTTCAGTCAATATTAACTTAACATAATATTCATAAAATATTAATTATCTGTCAACAGAAATTTCATTTATGGGGGTATTTGGATTTAATAGATATTTTCAGGGGTTATATAGATTTCAGAAAAATCAAGGGGTTATATGGATTTTAGTCAGTTTATAGGGGGTTATTTGGATTTTTCCCTTAGAACTAATACAATAAGAAGTAAAAATTTGATCATAATAACATTGATTTTTTTTTAAGTGTACATATTCAATTGTACTATGACAATCTTAGAATTAACGGTATCTTTTTTTTTTTTTTTTGTCTATGAACTAATAAAGATTTTTTCAAAAGGCTTGAATGACATGATGGTTTGACACTTGTTCTGTAAGTTCTAGTCTAAAAGTAATGTTTTAAGGTCTTTTCTTCACATCACTAGAAGGGTAAATTCATGATACATATATGTTATTTATTCAAATCTTTTTACTTTGGGAGAAGCATTTTTACTTCTTGTCGTGTCTAAATGAAAGATTGTTATATATACTATTTAACTTTATATTTTCATTCCCAACTCTCCCCCTTCAACTATGTAGTTTCATTCCCCATGTCAGCATGCAGGTTAATGACATGAATATGAATTAGCACATGTATTTATGTAGTAGTAGTCTATCACCACTATTATTATATGTGGATGACTCATTTGTATTTGAGCTCATTGAATGCTGGAAACTGTGAATCATTTGGCTTAAATGACACTACTCTTTGTTTTATACAAGGGGATTGGAGAAAAGAGAGCCACCATTGACATATCATCTGGCTATGTTGACTGGGTTACATGATTATTTTAGTAATTTTTTTTAAAAATGACTAATTTGATCATTTGATAATTAATGATTATTATTTGATAAAAATGCAAAAACATTAATCATTATGTTCGGTCCATAATCTCTTTTGTCTATTGAGATATCTATTCATAATCGTACTACGAAAATATAAACAAAGTAAAAGATTTTTCTGTTGAGATACTTATTTGTCCCTAAATCACGACATATATTTTATTTGTAGCTATTTAAACAAACAAAATAAAAACAAATTGAGGGTTTTTGCGAAGGCCTCGTTTCACGACAGGTAGTGCTTTCATGAAAGATTTTTTCCTCTCCCCTTCAATGTTGCTCTCATTCCCATTTTTCTTTAGATCAAATTCCAATTTTTCGTACGCATAGAGGGAAAAATCTGCACCATATTAAAAAATGATACATGTCAGAACCTAGACGGGTATGAGCCGCCATATTGACATCTGAGAACCCAAACCAAAATTCGGGATACCAAACCAGACACTCCCGAGCAGGTGAGACTTGACCAGATTAAAGGTCTGGTGGGGAGGTCTTACATCTCGCGGGCGAATGTCCCAAATAGGTGAGACACGACCAGATTGAAGGTCTGGTCGGACAGTCTTCCACCTCGTGGATAAGTGGATGGGTATGGGCCGATTAAGATCCCGTGTACCGACCAGGCCAAAACCATCGCGAGGAGAACCAGAGAAACGGTCAGACACCCATAACACTTGTAACTGTGAGGTGGGTGGTTAAAACCCATTACTTGCGAAATGTGGGTGATTAAGGGCACAATTAACTACAATTAAGTATTTTACTATAAAACTTGCCCACTGAACAACCATTCAGGGAGAATTGTTATAACGGCTATGGAGCCAGAAACCACGGCTATCTAAGTAAAAAAAAAATCCTATAAAAGGGAAGGTGATGGACAATTGAGATAGATAATTTTTCATTCATTTACAAGCCAGGAGTGAGATTCTTTTTGAATTCCCTTACCAATACATCTCTGGAGGCTTCAAAGGCGGAGGAGTCTGTTATTGATTGCGGTGTGGTGTTGGAGGAAGGGTATACGTGCGCATCAACTAGTTTTTTAGAGGTACAATTGCAATTAGTAAGAGGTGTACTTTCAGGAGGCATGATTATATAAGTATCACGGTTAGATCAAAGAGGGTAATTACTACAAACGGAAGGCCATACATGTATTACCAACAAGATTTTGTAAGGGTATGTGTGCAATTAGACTTTTAAGCGGGCTATAAGATCAAAATAAGATTTTTGTAGGGGTTTGCACGCAAAAACCAAGTTGACATGTAGTCGTGCGGAACCAGTCCCAGAATCTCTTTTTCCATAAAAAATCCAAACAAAATCATATTATTGTTTTTGTTGTGATTTTGTTGAGATATTCATTCGTCCCTACATATTCGAAGTATGTATTCTAAAAATACAAAACAAAATTGAGGGTTTCTGCGAAGGCTTCGTCTCGCGACAGGTAAATCCCCTTCAATGTTGCTTTCATGTTAGTTTGTTCGCTCATTATGTCAAATTCGGATTTTTCGCAGATGTTTTAGGGTTTCTTTTCGTTCTTTGCTTTGTCGCGCTTAAGGGTTTAATCGAATTATCGGTTTTTGCAGTGATAATTGTTTTTGGTCTCGAAAAGGAGAAGCTTTAGGTCTTCATGAACATGAGGACATCCTGGGCGGATTCGGTGGTGGACTCGGCGGCGGAGATTCCCTCGTCAGGCACTTCCGCCTCTTCCACCGCCACCGCCGCCCCCCCTCCAGGTCTTCCTACGTCCCCCCGCACCTCCGCAATCGCCCTCCGACAGCTGAGCCACGCGTCCCTTCATACGCTGCCGATGCTGCCCCTCGATCCATGGCTCCCACTGGCGGTGCCCCCCGCTGGGGTGGTGGTGGCGGCCCTGCCCGTCCAGGCAGTGGGGGTGGATGGAACACCCGGAGTGTTGGTTACAACCGCCGCGAGAGGGAGGTGAACCCGTTCGCGGCTGATGAATCGGAGCCCTCCTTTGTGGAGGAGAGCACGGCTATCAACTTTGATGCGTACGAGGATATCCCGGTGGAGACGAGCGGGGACAATGTTCCGCCCCCTGTGAATACTTTCGCGGAGATCGATTTGGGGGACGCGGTCAATGAGAATATAAGGAGGTGTAAGTATGTGAAGCCAACTCCGGTGCAGAGGCACGCCATTCCTATCTTGCTCGGGGGAAGGGATTTGATGGCTTGTGCCCAGACGGGGTCTGGTAAGACGGCGGCATTCTGCTTTCCGATTATTAGCGGGATCATGCGGGGCGAGACCCATCAGCAGAGGCCGATGAGGGGGGGACGTACGGGGTATCCGCTTGGGCTTATATTGTCACCCACAAGGGAGCTCTCATGCCAAGTATGTTATTTTTCCTCACCCTTTATGTGGTTGTTCTTTGTGTCAGAATGGTAAATTGATGATTTTTGGGCATTGGTTGTGGTTTCCTTGTTTGTTAGATACATGATGAAGCAAAGAAGTTTGCATATCAAACAGGCGTGAGGGTTGTGGTTGCTTATGGAGGAGCTCCAATTCATCAACAGGTTAGTTGTTCAATTTCTTTATTGAAATTAACTTTTTTTGCTTTTTGTGGGTGGGTTGTTTTTTTAATTTATAATGTGAATGACTTCGGATAGCATTTTACTTTAATGATTGGTTTGTTAGGAAGTTAGATTTGCACACTGAATAGATTTGATTTGTTAGGATGTGATTTGATTTCGTATGTCAGGATGCGATTTTGTTTTATTATTTACACAGTTGTTTACCCTTCAGGGGATCAATGAACATTTTTTGGAAGAACTTGATAAACTTGTCATTCTCTCTCTTCTGTCTTATAATTCTTATTCCTCTATCCTGCATCACAACCTTCTTGAGTTGCTCCGATAAAATATATTTGGAAAATTAGAAAACTCAAAAAATGAAAAAGGTTGGAAATTAGGAAAAATTGATAAATAAGCTATTTCAATTGCATAGTATGAAACAAAAGAAATTAAACATGAACTCAAAAGCATCAAAATACATCTTCATTCTTCTCTATCACAAAATGTACATAGTACCTAACTTACATTTTGTGGTTATTAGCCTTTGGGAATATTAAGTTTTGTCTGGACAGATGGGCAGATGATGAGCTTTCAACTTGAAGTTTCCTTCCATTTTTGTTGTTTCTATGAATTAAGTTGGTAAATGTTTACGTTCATGAATTCTGGGAATGAACATAATATTTTATTATTTATTTTGGGTTGGGGGTTGGCATCCTATTTTGAGAAGGCGTCTTGTGGATCTGAGATTCTGGATCTGCACTTTTAGATCCATTGCACTATCTGGATGCCCAGACCAAGTGAAAGCGTCTATGTTGTTGCTGCTTTTGGCTGAAAAAGAATTTGGGTTTCAAAGTTTTTCCAAAGTGCAGTGGCTTTATCTGGCTCCTATACAAGGAAGGGCTATTGATGAAGGTTTATAGAGCTCAATTGGCCAGCGAGGATTCTATTATGTTTCCCTTTGCAATCTAGAAATGAGTTTGTTTTGCATTTATTTGACAAATTTGGGTGAATTTTGGTTAGATTTAGGTTGTAAATTCTGTTTTGCATGCTTTTGTTGAACTTCTTAACGGTGAAGCCATGTCAGGGAGCAAGTTTCCAAATCACTATGTCTTCCTCTTCCAAGTACATTGTTGCCCCTTGAAGAAAATTAGAAGAGATATAAATCCCACCGCTTCCTTACCATTTAAATTGTGACAAAACCGAGGACCCAAAATTGTTTTTTATGTGAAGGATCACATATGAAATCATTTTGGTTTGTTGCCACCCTACAGAGATTTGGGAAAAGGGTTGTTGGAGATGCTCAATTAAGCCATTTGTCTTACGAGAAAGGATACCCATGCCATTTTTCTTTTTTGACTATAATGGTAATGCCCATGCCATTGTCAAGCTTAAAATGGAGTTCCTCCCACACTGCGTTGGTCAACTGAAGGATGTTCTTTCACACCGTTGATGTAAAAGACCTAGCTTGAGGCTCCAACTCCACTCTAGAGCAGTCCATACAGTATTTTTTCATATAACCCTTACCCATAAGGGAGATGAATCCACCAGAAGCCTCCAAAGACATTTTCCTAAAAGAGTTTTATTAATGCTTTGAAGATGGGCAAGGCTCTTGAGTTCCATTGCTTGTTCCAGACCCTAGAAGATTTGCGGCAATGGTTTCGCAAAAGAAGGAAAAAAGGTGATCGTAGTAGTCTTGCCAAATTTTAATGGTTAGTGCCACATGCGGTATGTTGGAGTATTTGGCTCACTTAGAACGAATGTGTATTTCAACAAGGGTGGCTATTTTCTCGTTCCTAAGATATTGGGTTTCTTTAATTTTTGAGGTTGATAATCTATCATCAATTATGGGGAATCATTGGTTTGGGAGGTGATGAGCAAGAGGCGTTGCTTGAACGGTTTCTCCTTTGTTGTATCATTTTATTCTATAGTTAACTAATTTTGTATGGGGATCAGTTGTCTACTTTTTTTCCCGGGAGCTTTTTTTAATAAAACTGCTCCTACCTCTCTCTCTCTCAAAAAAAAAAAAAACTTTGAAGGTTAAGCACATCCAAACACCCCTCCTTGGAGCAACATACATGGTTCCATTTCACCTAATGGGTGCTTCTCCCATTTTTCTTGCTTCTGATTTAAAGAAATTTCCTTCTAATGATTTCCATTTTCCTAAGAGTGCTCTTTTCATATTTTAGTTAACCACACCCAGAAAAAAGTGGTGGTGTTTTTTTTAGGGGAAAAGGTAGACTAGCTGCCAAAAGAAAGTGTTAGTGGTTGATGGCATTGTTATGCCAGTATGCTGGTCTATCTTTAACTTGGTCTTCTGGTGGTCTTCCTAAACTGTCAATTACCTTAAAATGAATAAAGTTACTGACTTTTTCTGCTTCTTCATGGTTTTTTTATTTATGAAGTGAATTGCTTATCTAAGGTAATTATATGACGGTAAAGAAAGGTTGGAGAATTTAAGATTCCAGTTTGACCAGTTGCATTCCTCTGGTTTTGGAGATTGCTAGTTTTTTTTTAAATTCTAGCATTTGAAGGCAGTTTGTGTAAGGTGATTGGGTGGATTTTTGCCCCTGTAATTCTGGTAGTGAATTTTTTTGCAAATTTCTTCTTTTCATGCAAAGTACTGCTGGGTCCTGATTGTTTTAAATGATTTATATATCTTCCCTGTTCAATGCATTCATGCGTATAGCCGTATACCATTATATATATATATTATTTATGAATAATCACAGTAATGCTACATGTACTCATAAAAGAGAATATAAAAGGTATGGTGCATCTGTTATGTTATTTTACCTGATAACATTTAGATGATAATTTCTTATTAAATTTATCTACTGAACACAGTAATACAATTACAACAAATGGAGGATTTTCTGTTATTTGACTAAAGCACTATTATTTCCACTAGGCTAATTCTGCACCATGTATGTTTACATTTTCTTTTGTATAACGTGTTGGCAGCTACGGGAGCTGGAGAGAGGTGTTGATATTCTTGTGGCTACTCCTGGGCGATTGGTAGATTTGCTGGAGAGGGCTAGAGTTTCATTAAAGATGATCAGGTATTTAGCCCTAGATGAGGCAGATAGAATGTTGGATATGGGTTTTGAGCCTCAAATCCGGCGAATAGTGGAGCAAATGGAAATGCCTATTCGAGGTGTTAGGCAGACAATGCTATTTAGTGCCACATTTCCTAAGGAGATACAGGTTGGTTGCCTTCATACGATATTTTGGATTGATTTATATTCATAATAAGAACTTTTATCTGCTGAAAAGTTTCTTATATCGCTCATCTTCACAGGCATTGTTTTATAATATATATATGGGAAAAATCTTTTTAACTCCCTGAAATCTTGTTGAAATCACAAAAAGCCTCTCTAAAATCAGAAATCATCCTAGATCTCCACAAAATGTATATGATTAACGAATTTATTCCCCCGGTCAAGAGTATATTGGAATAAATCATTAGAAACTTACTAAAATTGGATTCAGTCCTACAAACTTTATAAAATCAGATTGAGTTCTTTTGCAAGGCCAAAATACCCTCGTCAATTTTCAACTTCTCCATCTTCTGAAATGTCATCCTCATCTGTAAAAAAAAAATATCCGTCAAACCTCAATTGATCTACAAAATTGAGTCATTTTTCAACATTTTGCCCTCCTCCATCTCATTACAGAGACAGCTACATCAACTCCATTACAAAATCAGTAGAGAAAACAATTTAAAAACTAAATCAAAATTCTATAATACATTCTCAACTCAAAATTACTTGCAATAAAAAGCATAACACCTTGACTATAAAACTATAATTTGTTTAATAAAATTTAAATACATCAGTATATATTTTTAGATAATCACATTGATTTTTTATGATTTTTAGAAGATTTCAGGGAGTTAAGACGATTTTTAAATTTCACAGGAATTTTTTTCGATTTTCATAAGTTTTCAGGGAGTTATATCGATTTTTTCTAATAAAGAAATAAATTTTAAAAAGGTATAATAATAATTTACCATGCATGGTCAGGGTTAACCACACATCTGGTTAGTTATAGGGACTAAATAAATATTATCTAATAAGATAGGGACTTGAGGGGATTTACTAATTTTACAGGGGCTTTTTTTGATTTCATAAGTTTCAGGGAGCTACATCGATTTTTCCCTATATATATATATATTTATATTTTATATTTATAATATATATATATATATATATATATATATATATATATATATATTTTATAATTTAATTGCAAATCCCTACTTATAACAAAAAAAAAACTTTAAATCCCTACTGTACAGCTTATTGTTGATTTTCTTTTGTAGCCTGTATAACAATCTTTATTAGTTTAACAGTAGGTCTTTTATGCCTCTGAGATGTTTTATTTGGTGTTTCTAATCAAGGGCATTGTTCTTGATAGGAATTTAGAAGTGCTGTAGGATTATTTAAGTCACCATTCATCCTTTGGAAAGTTGGCTTTGGCTATGTTGGTCTTGATGTCATGGAGCAGTACTCCTTTCCAATTTGAGTTATATGAAATTTAACTGTTATATTTTTTTAAGGATATAGTAGGCATCCTGCCTTCATTTTATTAATGGAAGTGAAAGGCCCAATCTCAGAAAAACATAAAAGAAGATAAAGAAAAAAGAGATTCAAGCATGAACTGACCACAGTAGAAGAGTATTCTACTGGAGGCCAGTTTACACACCCAAATCACTCCTTACTCTATTACATACTGACTGCCTGTATACTGACTGCCTGTATACATGACCACACTAGCCCCTATATAAAATCCACTATAGACTTCGATGAATAGCATCACCATCTCCGAAATATTTTCCACATACAGCCTTGGCTCCTTGAGCAGCGCTTGATTGTGCATCAACCATATCGCCTACACCGCCAGGACGTAGGACTGCAAAAGTTTAGCCTTTGCACTCCCATTCTGTCTAAGCCTTCTGCCTGCCTCCCACATCCCCACAAGAGCCTGTTTGCTTCTTCAAGACGGACCCAAATACCAACAAGTGCGTCTTGACCTTGCCATTGCACATAATGCAAGCAGTACTATCATTCAGTGCCCACTTTGCCTTGTAGGTCTTGGTCAGAAGTCTGTCCTGATACATACATGAACACTTTAAATTTTAGGGGATCTGTATTCCCCAGATCTTCTTTGATTTTGAGGCTCTGTGACATCTTGTCTTGTTCCTCCAACAACCGGAATAGATACTAACTGAAAACTCTATCTGGGATTTGGCCTCCGAAGCACAGTCCTGGAGTGACTCATCTATTATTTCAGAGAAGTAAAATTATTTTTTAAAAAAGGACAAGTCCAAATCCTAATGTGTAGATATTTTAGTCAATGTATATTCTATGAATAATTTATGTATGTTTACTAGTGAAAACACCCTTTTTTGTTGGTGGGTATAGCTGGGACTTATCAATACTATCTGGAGTCCATTCGAGATGATCTGAGTTTTATTCAGTGTCACAATGTGCCATCTACCTTTATGGTTGTGCTTGTATTTTGGGAGTGATTGGTTTTACTTGAAAATTGGCTCCCGATTTATCTTGTTGACATGCTAATTATCTCGTACTTTGTTTGAATAACCATTAAAAGTGAATATCCTGATACCTTTTGTATGCAGAGATTGGCCTCCGATTTCCTTGCCAACTATATATTCCTTGCTGTGGGAAGGGTTGGTTCAAGCACTGATTTGATCGTTCAGAGAGTTGAATTTGTTCATGAATCTGACAAGAGAAGCCATCTCATGGATCTTCTTCATGCCCAGAAAGCAAATAGTGCTCAAGGCAAGGTGAGAATAAAGTCAGGCATATATATCTGTTATTTTGTTGTCCTCCCTCCACCCCCCTCTTCTAAAAAAAAGTTCTGCCACCACTACCGCAGTAGAGTTTCCTGCTGTATATGGGGGATTTTTATACATTGATGCCATAACATGCATGATGGAAATTGTTCTTGTTTGGCTGCAGCAAGCTCTGACATTAGTATTTGTGGAAACAAAGAAAGGAGCTGATTCACTGGAATACTGGTTATGTAGTAATGGGTTCCCGGCAACTACTATTCATGGAGATCGATCACAGCAGGTAGCTAAACATCTGAATCTTTGTTGGGAAGTGTTACATACATGTGAATGCATCTTCTTACCCTTCTTTTCTTTAATATCCTTCCTGAATTGACATTGTCTATGAATAATTCAAGAGTTTCTGTCCATAGTGGTCATAGTTATGCGATCTCCACCAACCTCTTTATGCTTGCCTGTATATGTTTATTTTGAGTTCTTGCGTTTTTGATAATATTGACGATAATGGTTGCAAGATATTTTGAAGAATTCAAGATCTTGTTTTATTATTCTTTTTTATAAAAGGATTTGGATGAGAAAGTACTTTCAAGATTTAATTATCCAGTATTCTTTTCCATCTACATTTATATACTTGTAAGCATGGTGATTAAGGAATTCCTTCCCTTAAAGTGAGAGTATAAGAAAATTTATTGTTTGTATACTTGATTTAGTTTTCCCTTAGATGGTGGTTAAGATTAAGATGTTTTTGGATAGATTAAATGAATAAGGCTAGTTGGTGTGGTTTTGATAATGCTTTTCATTATTTGAAAATTCCATTCAGAAATAATCTGACTGCTCATTTGAGTCTTCAAGTTTCTCAAGCTTAGTATTTTTTCCTTTTCAAGATGATATACTTTTTCTTTTTCTTCCTTTATGACAGCCCTTGTGGCAGTGGTTATTATGGTGTATTTCAGATGGGGTGTGTCCCTTGTTTGTTAACATGATACATGCATGTATATGAGTTATGGGTTTTTCCTGCTTTCTTTGGATGTTTCATTTGTTTAATGATGTGCATGATCTCTATGTTTGAAGACTGTCATAGTTAAGTGATATCCAAAACAAACTAGGACGGCGACAATAAGGAAGAATAAGTTGACTGAACATGTTTCGAAGGATGTTCATACTTCCTTATTTATTGACCACAGAATAAGTTGACCTTTGAAACATGTTCAGTCAACATATTCTTCCTTATTTATTGACCCCCACAAGGAATAATAAATTTGACTTTTCTTAAAGAATGTGCTGTTATACGTTTTTGGTATGCTATTCTGTGCCAGTAATCAGTGTTCATACTGTCGCAGGAGAGAGAACAGGCTCTAAGATCATTCAAGAGCGGGAACACACCAATATTGGTTGCCACAGATGTAGCAGCACGTGGGCTCGACATTCCTCATGTTGCCCATGTTGTCAATTTCGATCTCCCTAAGGACATTGATGACTACGTCCACCGGATTGGACGGACAGGCAGAGCGGGCAATTCGGGCCTGGCAACTGCATTCTTCAACGAGAACAACTCCTCATTGGCTAAGCTGCTCTCAGAACTCATGCAAGAGGCAAACCAGGAGGTACCTGATTGGCTCTCTCGATACGCCGCCCACTCATCATACGGCGGAGGGGGAAGGAATCGTCGGTCTGGTGGTCGCTTTGGAGGCCGTGACTTCCGGAAGGATTCTAGGGGTGGCGGTGGTGGAGGTGGAAACTCTGGCTATTATGGAGGTGGCAATAGCAGTGGGGGCTATGGTGCTTCACCTAGATATGGTGGTGGTGGTGGTGGTGGTGGTACTGGTGGAGGATATGGGGGTTGGCATGGTTCCGGGGTTACCAGTGCCTGGGACTAGGCTCTTCTCCTTAAATGTATACTGCTTGGTTTTCCAGCTGAAAATATAATTTTGATAGTTGCACTAAGGCTAGTTTTAGTTTTTTTGTTTCTTTTTGGTCTTTCATACCTCAGGTTCCACACTATCTGAAGTGTTCTAAATGTCGCCACCGTTCAGTGACTATCAAGTCTGATGGGTGATGGTGTTGCAAACTAACACACCTAGTTATGAGAGGGTTAACCCCCTCTCTTTATTTATTTGTCTAACATTTTGGATTTAGTTATAGAATGTGGAGTGGAGAAGGGGTATTCTTTTGTTTTAACAGTGGGTGTTTGGAGAGCTAGTAGGTCTTTTGTGTTCAACTTCTTTTGGGTGCCTTTGTCCTATTATACATGAAATGATTCTTAGTTCAGTTTGAAATTCAAGTGTCTGCATTGTTATCCCCTATTTGCATGGTTGCCATATTGCTTGTGGTGATTGGACTTGAGTTATTTTTTTGGGGCCTTCACCGAATGAGTGCTGATACATGCAACATGCTGTAAAAACAGCCTGTTTTGTAGTCCGTATACTATGATAATGTAGTATATACTATATTATCATAGTGTATACTATTTATCATAATATAAACTATAATATGTTTTTTCATTTTTTCATCATAAAAAAATATATACTAATGTACTTCAGTATATGCTTTATTTCATATAATAACATTTACTTTAAAGGGTGATTGTATAATTTAAAAAAAATAAAAAGTGATGGATTGCAGTTGGGGCTGCATGTTCTCTTTTCTTTTATTTTCTGATGTGTTTTCACTTTTTTGGAAAAAGTTTGCATGTATACGGTATACCCTTCAAAAGTATACTATTTATTTTTATTTTTGTTTTTATTTCATTAAAAATACCCATTTATTTAGTATCATTGTAAAGTTTAAAAACTAAGCATATTTATCATTTAGGATAAGATCTATCATATTTTGGTAAATTTATATATATGAAAATCATTTAAGTAAAAAAAAAAAATCTAAAATACCCTTTATTTTCCTTTTTCATATTTTTTTTCAAAAAAGTAGAACATTATAGTCTTTGTTTTCAGTCTGATTTTGAACAGTAATTTTTTTTTTTTGAAAGTCAGCTATATTTGTCATTTATTTTTTGGAAATGTATTTGAATATTATATGCATTATATATTTGAAGTATTTTTTACCTTTTATGTAGTTTATGTTTTTCATTAAAGTTTTAAAATTCAATTACATTTTCAAATGTATATGAATTTTATATGCATTATATTACCTGTTTTTAGTGTGATTTTGAAGTTGATTTGAAAGTCAGTTACATTTGTTAGATTTATTTTTTTTAAATGTCGATGAACATTATCTGTATTATATTTTAAAATTTTAGGAAAATTAATTAGGGGTTATTGTGGTCACTCATTTATTATTTTTAGGTCTCTGAAAATTTTCAAGTTTTTTTAGGTCTCTAAGGTAGTGAAAAATTATCTTTAAATCCCTCCAGCTACATGTTGTTTAAAACTACTGAAAATACCCTTGCCCAATTATACGAAGGTTAATAATATACTAAAAAGTGTTAACAGTGTACTAGGAATAATTAACAATGTATTGGGGAGTATTTACAGTGTACAAAAATAATTGGTTGGGGGGGATTTTATGCGAATGTTAATAGTATACTGGAGATACTTAATAACATATTAGGGAGTGTTAACAGTGTACTGAAATAATTGGGAGGGGGGCATTTTTGATATTTTTGAACTATATCCAGATAGAGGGACCTAAAGATAATTTTTCACCATTGTAGGGACCTAAAAACTTGAAAAGTTCCAAGAACCTAAAAATAATAGATGAGTAACCACAAAAACCCCTAATTAATTTCCCCTAATTTTTTTCCCTTTATACACATTAAAGTTTTAAAGTTTAGTTACATTTTCAAATGTATCTGAATTTTATATGCATTATACTCTCTGTTTTTAATGTGATTTTGAACCGTATTTATTTGTTGTTTTGAAAATCAATTAGATTTATCAAATTTTTGGAATTGTATACATTATATATCTGAACATTATATACATTATTTTTGGAATTGTTTTGTACCTTTATGCAATTTCTGTTTTTGTTAAAGTTCAATTATATTACAATCTATTTGAATTTTATATGCACTATACTTCTTGTTTTATATATGTTTTAAACCATGTTTGATTTTTTTAAAATTCAATTACATTCCAAATATATCTGATCTTTATATGAATGTATCTGGATTAAAAAAAAAGAAAAAAGTGGAGGCAGATGTCAAGGAGGTGGAGACCGAAGGAGAGCTTGAAAGTAACCGAACCACTTCTCATATGATAGAGGGTGGCAGAAAAATCCAAGGACGGTGATGCCGATCACCGGAGAGGCGGAGATGAGCAGCTGACTGGAATAAATTTTGAAGTGACGGATGCCTTATGAGTACAAAAAATAATTTTTTGAAAAGGTGGAGGAAGAGGTTACATGAGAAAAAAAAAAAAGAAGAAAACCAAAGAAAAAATAACACCTAACAGGACTTGCTTGTCAGTAGGCTTAAAATTTGAGAAGCAGGACTCAAAAAATACTCATGTTCTGGATGGAAAGGAAATGTTTTAAATGTTCTTGAAAACTGACATTTGCTTGGCAAAAGGTTACTGAAAATATTAGGAAAAACGGATAGAGAACTTATATAGCCATTTGTTCTTCAAAAAAAAGAACAAATTGTTTTTCATGAAGATGAAATAATTATCTCATGCAACACTCCCTCACAAAGAAAGACACATCTATCATATCAAATACACACTTCTTATACTTATTTCAAAAGAAAAATAAGCGCAAGAGTATAATTGTCATTTAAAAAGTTATAAACTCTTATCCATATTTTATTCACCATTTATCATCGCATTATCCAAGTGAACGACACAACAAAAATTCCATTTTTACATTCCCAATAAGAAGACACCCAACCAAAATTTTGCTTCTTCTACATGTATTGTATCTATCCGGGTATAGCAATTGAAGGCGAATAGGCTGTCACAGCCCAAAAGGGGGTAAGGGAAAGCTTCAAACCCCAGATCTCCTTGTGCTTGGAAGCTGTGAGACAACACATTGACAATCAATTCAATGTCAGACTCTTCATTTTAAGAGACTTCAAAATTAGAAATATCCTTCTTTATCCATACATTTTCTATAGCCTTAGTATAATCAAGACACAAATTATCCTTATCAAGAGTACATACTGATATATATATATGACAGTTTATGAAGTTTCATGGCATCATCTCTTATTGTCAAATAAACTAAAATACTTGATTTGCATGCCTATTTGGTGATAAAACATGATCATCATTCATAACACACACAACAAGAAAGTAAACATGATAGGATAGTAATACACAGCATTTCTCAGTTTTTTTTAAAAAACCATAAACTCCGGAGCACAAGCCATCTAAGCCAGAGATTGACAGCGAACTGTTTACCACATAGATATGACAATAATACTGTAGTTACGGCAAGGATGGAAAAATAAAGGAAGATCAAAGTAAAAACCCCATCAACGGATTAAAGCCTTAAGCAACTATATGAACCAAGATGAGTTATTAACCGCAGAGCATTTGTCAGAACTTTCTCACTTGACATTTTTTCATTCTTTTTCCCAAGCCTAACAGATCTTGCTTTTTTTAGCACACACCATCTGATCCTTTATGATCTTTAGGTTTTTTTCCCCCTTCATAGCTCATCAACAAAGTTTGGACATGATTCTCATCACTGTGCACATGCCACAGTATTGTTACATCTCAAAGATTCATTAGCTCCTCCCAACAGAGAACTTCAAATCAATGGGTCAAAATGTTGCACTTTCACATTGAATAATAACACTTTGCTAAAAGCCTAACTGAACTTTTAGATTAGTTACACATTCAAGAGCATTTAGCCTAAAAAGTAATTTTTGTTCGTATAAAGAAAAAGAGTTCATTCGAAATTGAGAATACCTCTCTATCAAATTGTACCCCAGATTGAGTCCAAACAAAGACCAACGGAAAGAAATTCATGAAACTCTATTGTCATATGTATTCGGTGGTTCAACATGAATCTGGAAATCCTCATCAATGCATGAAATAACAGATGATCTACCTTGACAGTTTGGTCACACATTCAAAGTAAGGCACATCCTGCAAGCAAACTTTGTTTAAAACAAAGAAGGAATTGGATTATATTTATCTTATAAATGATGAAGGACAAACATTTCTATGTATGTGAGATACAGACTTTGTTGTGCGTGACATATAAAAATTTAGGCTAAACACAAATTTTTACACATTAACACCGTAAATAGAAGATGATCAAAACTCAATCATAATAAAGATATCACATGTATCAGATAATAATATGCAAGATAATAATATGCATCAATGAAATAAATACAGGGTTAGAAATGCATATATGAAAAAAGTGGACGCGAGTTAAACTCTGTCCTTAGTGAATAGTGTCATTTCACGCACAGGGTTGTATGGCTCTTACCACAGAGAGATACGACCACTTGATTTATGTTTCTCCGGGGTGTGAGTAACGGAGAAATCACAATGAACATCTATAATCCTTTCAGACTCCCAAATCAAATCAGTAACCGAATAGACAATTGTGGATATATGAAATGCCACAATAGTGATGGATCAAACACTCTTGGATCAAAAGTCTTGGTTGGATCAAACACTCTTGGATTGGATGAATGAAAGAATAGTGATGAACCCTCTGGATGGATGCTCTTTGTCTTGATAGAGAGGAAGATGGGCTCTCACTGTTTTGTTTTTCCCTCTCAAGGGGGTATGCTATTGGATGTTATATCATGCCATGCAAAACTGATGGAGGTGGTTATATAATGAAAGAATACATATGCCTATTTATATACACAACATGCCTTTGAAAATGTCTCAATTAACTGAATTGTAACGTTAACAATATTGAAAATTTCAACTCTTCCGAAACCCAAGCATGTAAATGCTAGGACAGTTACAAGCTAAGTCAACCTCAGATTGATTGTTTCAAAGCGTGTGTGACCAATAAATTCCAAGGGCTCCAAATAATCCAACTTATTATTCTCCTCAACAGAATTGAATTGGGTAACTATAACAAATGGGAATATGAATTTTTGGTCACATACAAATGCTTTCAAAGTTTAAAAAGCTAACAGACTTCTGACTGGAAGTTAAGGTTTTTATTTACTTATTTATATTTATATTTATATTTTTTTGAATAAGATGACTGGAATTTGAGATGATTAACGTTAGCTGAATATGCTTGATAAATACAGATGTACTCAAGACAATGGATGTTCAGCTTCCAAACGATGTGACTTCATTCACACTAAAACATGATCACCCTCATGTGCTCTATCAGACCTTCCAATAACTTTGCACATAAAACTTAAAAAAGAAAAAAAAAAACATAATAACTACCTACAAAACATTGTGCTGGATCATACCCCAAATCACTCTTCTAACAATAATAATAGTACCCCTCCTCCTCACCTACAACACCATCCAGCTTCTATGCATCTCTCCACAAAATCTCAGATATGTGTAAACAGAATCAGATTTCAATTCCAGATGAACAATAAAGTGGTACAGAACATATGGGCAACATTTGGAATCAACTGTGGAGAGATTTTGCGCTTGACATAATCAGCTTCCAAAATAATTGGTTCTACAATTACTGAATAATCAAAGGGATAACCAGCGAACTATGGAAAAGATCCTAGTTTTTTTAAATATTAATATAGAAAATACAGTAATGTTTATAGTCCCAATACTTTCATCAATTCCCTAAGCCCTCTCCGGCACAGCTGAAAAATTACATGTAAACAAGTTTTGCATGGTGTACATTCCAGCAATGCTGATTGGTTTGAACCGCTTGAAAAGCAAATAATATAACTAGACTGTGTGGTCCGATTAATCAAAAGTAGGGTCGATTTCCTGCGGGGGCTAGTAGAGTCATGTATATTAGGGATAAAATCATAATTGAGGAGTAGGGTGTGGGGTGTTCTTGGAGCCTTGGGGTTGTGGATGCCTCTCTAGTGGATATCTCTTCTACTTAGGCATATCCTTCAATTTTGTTGGCCCCTTTATGGTCTTTGCTAACTTTTTGTATGCTTTGGGCATTCTCTTTGTTTTGAATAAATTAAGGCATGATGCCTACCTTTCCTATAAAAAAAAAAAAAAGACTGTGTGGTGAAATAGACAATTTTCAAATGTGCATGCCAAAACATAAGTATTTTGACATGATTGAAATTCACCACTAACTATTGGAAGGCTCTGCAAGGGGTGTTTGTGAAGAAAAGGTGATCATAAGGATACAATTCACAATTCACAAGAATTTATTAAATTACAACATTCACAAAGCAGACATGCTCTGTAGGAAAATTGATCATGCCAATGTATTGTTTTGCTAAGAGATTACAACTACTTGTTGACATCCATGATTGTGATCCACTGTTCTTAAAGCAGTAAATATCACCATATTTATAAGATGGAGATACCAAGGATAACAACAATCATCTAAAATGAGCTCATGCACTAGATATAAGCTAAGATCGAGACTCTCACATCATGTTTAATCCTAAATTCTTACACTGCACCTTTGAGTCAGGCATGTCCCAAAACATTTTGATCAAAACAGAAACAAAAAGACGTTTAGGAATCAAAAGATGAAGAGAAAACTCATGACTAGCAGTTAATGTGATAAATATTAAATGAATGCCATTGATAATAAATACAGAGATGACAAATCGTCTTACTTACAAATAATGCAACTTCATCTTCATCTGCATTCGATGAGCTCCCACTGATCTCCCAGAAACTCCACACGCTTTTTCCACTTCTCCATTGGCCTTTATCAAGATTGAAAATTCAAACACAAACCCATCATCTCTAGTCCTAATCCGACTCCGTATCATACTCCGAATCAGTCCCCTCACAATACTCTTCCTCTTCCTCCTCCTCCTCCTCATCATCATCATATTCCTCATCAACCTTCTTATATATCATCTCCCCGCATCCTTCCCCCGATGCACCAACCCCATCCGCATCACATAATAAAACCTCTCCCTCAACTCCGTGAGCAGGTGCGGCTCAACCAGTCTCCCCCTCTGGTACCCCTCCCTCAACACCACTGTCGTCGTCTTACACTTCAACGAAAGATAAAACACCCCCGGGTACCTAGTGAACACCCGCGTGAACCTCTCCGGCAGCGCCAACTCCCCCTCAACGACCTCAAGTAGTCCCTCCTCGTCTTCTTATGCAATGTCAAGCTCAACAGCTCATGCAAAACCCCAACAACCCTCTTCTCCATCAAATCGCTCCCCGGGTCGATCCCCGAACAATCCTCGTAAGGCGAGACGTACGGTATCCGATCGAACTCCTCCATCCACTCCCTCACCTTGTTCCGCAACCCGTACCCCCTCGGAAAACTCATCGGGAACCTGATCAAATTCTCCCCCTTCTTGAACCCGCGATAATCGCTACAAGATTCGGTCTTTCTCTGCACGGCGGAGACGGCGAGGTCGTCGCGCCAGTTGACGAGCTCGACGAAGGGACGCCGTCGCGGGAGACGATGCGGAGGTCGTCGGAGAGGGGGGATCTGCGGAAGAAGTCGTTGGGGAGGCCGAAGTCGAAGGAGAGGGGGAGGAGGGACTTGAGGGGGAGGGAGCGGGAGAGGGTCATCATGAGGAGGCGGGAGAGGCGGTCGGATGATTCGCCGAGGAGGGAGAGGTGGAGGGGGGACTCGCGGGAGTGGAGGAGGTGGGCGGTCTGGGAGAGGGAGAAGGAGGGGAGGGAGGGGTAGGTGGGGTGAGGGGATTCGGTGAAGAGGGTGGGGTAGCGGCGGAGGAAGCGGAGGGTGGGGATGGTGAGGGCGAGGGAGCGGTGGAGGGGGTGGTGTTTGTTGTGGGAGAGGGAGCGGAGGGTGAGGTGGGAGTTTGGGGAGGAGAGGATGGCGTCTTTGAGGAGGATTGCTGCCTTCAGGTCCGTGTCGCGGCTGATTATGTGGTCCAAGCCTCGGTTTTTCACCCATTTCAGCCGGACTTTCTTCATTTTCTTCAATGGTGGTGGTGGAGGAAGTTGTGACGGCGGGGTTTTAGATTTTTATTTGGAAAAATTGGATCATGCTTTGCCTTTGAAACACACTAATTTCAAACACACATGCCTCTTTAGATTTTCTTTTTTACTTTTTTTTTTATTTTATAATTGAATTCATACAATTATATATATAAAAGTATATATATTAATTAAAAATTAAAAAATATAAAAAGTACGGGTTTGAGGTTTAAAATGGGATTGAGTATAACATTTTCTCTCTAACTTATTTGTGAACATAGATTACACACTTTGCGGTGTGTTTTAAAATAGTAAGTAGACGAGTAAAGTGGACAATATCACATGTAAAAGTTTAAAACATTACACATATTGTACTCTTGCCATGAAACATGCATATAAAGATGTATCATCCCTTCACTTTACCATCTGCTCCAAAACAGAGCATTGTGCCCCTAATACACTGCTAGTTTGAAAGTACTTGTGTTTTGTTCGAGAAATGATAAGCATTTAGTTTTTATTATATTAAAAAAGAAAATTATCAAAACAGTAAATCATATAAATCTAACCCTAGGAGATTAGACCAAAACACCCCATCAGAGTGGAAAAATAGAAGAGATATCTAATGTTCCCAGCACCCAAAAGTACTTGTGTTGTTGATAATCCATATGGCTAAGTTAATTGTTGAGTAAGTAGTGTCATGTTGGTGTAGATCAAGACTCAATTTTTTGTTTGTTTGTTGAGAAAGTAGTAATTCATTCATACCAAGCAAAAATAGTTATAAATAAGCAGAATGAGGGGAGAATAGAAGACATACCAAGAATAAAAGAGAGAAAACCAACACAAAAACAAGCAAGACGAAGGACCCAGAAAAAAAAAAAAAAAAACTCCTTCCAACAAAGACGGTGCGCGCCTTGTCCTTCTGGTTACTCCTTGACCCGAATCTGATCCCCGCATGGACAAGCCTCGCACCCACCGGGTATCGCCCTCAATTCATGAGCAAGTAGAGTGCATCGTCCAAATGGTTCTCCCGCGTTATGATAAACCTTTGATTTGATATATAGATCATTTGATCTTTTTTTAGTCTGTTTTCTTACTGTGTTTCCATAGTTTTGAAGATCAAAAAAAGTTTTGAAAGATCAAAGATGTCATAATAGTTGTATTCTGGGTTTAACTGCAAATCATGTGGAAATGACGCAAAAAAAACAATTCACCATAAATACGATGTATAGACTTTTGAATATATCAATATGATACTATAGACTTTGGTATATAAATAATACGTATCATGCAACTTATTTTATGGATATTACTCTCATGTTATAATCATATATAGAGTTTTATTTTATTTGATTTATTATTAAATATTTTATTATGTTTATCTGGATCACTTATTTTTTTATAATTTAGGGAGATATTCAAGGATATGTTACTATTAGGAACAATATCTCTGGTAATTAACCAAATTCCTGATCATTTTTTTTACGAACCACACAATGAATTAAATCCCATTGGAATCTATTAATGAATCAAACAGTCTAATTTTTTTTTAATAACAAAATGACCTCTTGTAGCCGATCTACGATCGAGCTGGGTAGGTTATCTTCGCTTGTATACTCCCAAACCCATAGAAATACATAAGGGTTAAGTCAGCGTCAAGACCTACTCTTAACACTGGTAAGTCCTGACCATTTGTTATAGCCACTGATGGATAAGCAATCTAATTAATGACACGGATTATTTGGTTCGGAGTGTTTCCTTTGACGCTTTATATGCTTTGGGCATTCGTCGGATTTTAGCAATATAATTGAGGCGGTTGCCTACCATTTCATAAAAAAAATTGACATAGATTCTTGATAAAACAATTCACAATAAAATGATTATTAATAGAAAGAATACATCTAAAATAATGAGATGTATCTAACAACCACTATGAACAAATTATATAGCCGTGATAGTTATTGAGCTTTAAATAATTATTAAATGAGCTTTTGGGTGGTGGATTCCATTGAGCCTCTCATGCACCCTTTGATGCACCATAGCAACATCTGATACTTTGTAAGATGCACCGGATCTGATACTTTGTAAGATGCACCGGATCTGATACTTTGTAAGAATGCCATTCGCCTCCGATATAAGATCTCTTATTGTAGTCGAGCCTCAAAGAATTCAATGCAACAGCATTGTCAAGCAAATAAATCACTCACTCTATTTGATTCCGTGAACCAGTAAACCCACTCATTAGAAAACTCTTGATATTATAATGTGGACATCTTGGAGGTCTAGCAATTCCTTTGGTCTCCTCTTTGCCATACTTTTCATCTGTTAAAAGAATAATTTCATGCCAAGAAAGGGTAAGTATCTTCAATACTAGAGCATAATAAAAAGATAAATGTAAAAAATAGTTTTTCATAGTGAAGAGGGTGTATCTCTTTCAACAGATGTGATTTGGTAAATATATTAGAAACTATGTTCTTCGGTAATTTTATTAAACATGATTTGACTTCGTTAGTAAACAAACCACTATAAAAATTTATAATTTCAAAATTTACTTGTATTATAAATCTTCTCTCTCTCCTTCATCTATCAGCTTTTCCACATCAAATGAAACTCATACTCTCATCAATTTCACATTACACCACTTCATCTTCAAATAGGAGATAGGAGATTTCCATGTACACTAATTGTGAAACTCAAATAAAAAAAGATAGGAAAGACTTGTAAAACAATACAAACAAATTAGAACAAAAGAAAATAAGGAAGGCTTAGCATCTGAGTAATAAAATAGAGGTGGTGTTCTTACATAAATCTACACAGATTCACTTTTGTGCATGAACCATTGATATGATAATATTAACACCAAAAACTTCAAATTTCTAGAATTATCTCTTAAATATATTATTTACAAGTAGCGCCACAAATCTCATTTTTTTATTGATTTGTTTGTTTTGAAAAAATTGAATCAAATCTTAACACAAGTACTAGTAAAATATACCAATCACTTAAAACAAAATAAGTGAGATCATATATTTATTGTGCACAAATAAAATGTGGCATCTAGGATAGGGCTACACAACAGTTTATAGCTTAGTCAACATTAAGATAAGCTTATTTAGATGCACCCATATTCCATAATCAAGTACAAGAAGCTTACATAGAGGTGCAATTCTTGCAAAGATGGAGAAGTTTTCAGGAAGGGTGTTACCCAAAGGTCATATTTTGGTCTTGCAGTGATCTCCATCTCTAATTTCTCAAGGAAAGTGAACTGATGTGAGCTTCAAAAGTGATTCCAGTCTGAAATGCCAGGCAACAACAACATAAAGTAATCAATATCATGGGTAAAAAAAATGATAAACAACTGGTCAAGTTCAAAGCAGTGCACCTCAATTGGGTAATACACTTGTAAGATTAGTGATTTAATCATTTGAAGCGAAACTGTAAGCTGTTTGAGTACATAATCAAGACCACTCGTGCGCCTCTTGAGTGGAAAGCAGAACATTGCATGTGTGAGCTTTGGAACTCCATTGAAAGAAAAATCCACCATCTTCCCGCTATATTCGATCGTCGACAGATTTTTTGCACAAATTTGCATGCCCTCCATTTCACAATCCACCACATTCAGGTACTTCAAAGATAGACATCCAACTTTTGGATAGGATAGGCCATAACAACCCTCTAGTATTAGCCTTTCAAGAACTGGAGATACAGATAGTATCCTCTCCATATGTTCAGGGGCGAGCCCACGGGTTGGCTCCCAGATTTTATGAAAAAAAGTCACAAATAGAAGTTCAGCCCAGTTTTATTAAAAACCCCCCTATATAGCCCAGTTCATATTTTGTTCAAAAACACCCAAAACACTGGTCCAATCCAGATTGTTTTAGAACCCAAAACAACTTGCTATATAAACTTCAATCTACCCTAATTAAACATCTTTTTTTAAAAAAAAATATTTTGCGGCCGTCATTCAAATATAAAAGAAGATTATTCGAGTTCTCGCTCTAAATACATGTTTGATGTTTCAATCCGACGAAAGAAGTCTTATTACATGGTGAGATCTTATTCCTATCTTTTTATTATTTTATACATCCCTCTATTTGAATAAATCGCCCCCTTCACAGAACACCTAACAGTTTGCAATCAGGGGCGGATTTGCAATGAATTTGATTCTTTAATTCTTTTGATTGATTATATGTTTTGCAGATGCATTTAAATATTTCATGTGTTGACAATGTTTGTTGGTATGATTTTGAGTTTTTTTGGTGAAAGATTGGTTATTCATTTTTATGTTTTATTGACATTTATTTTATTCCAAATAAATGATGAATTATTTTTTATTATCTTAGTATCCAATAAGAAAAATAAATCAAAACTTTTTAAATTGAATTTGTATTTGTGATTGTTTTTTGTTTTTTTATATAACATTTGAGTTTTTTTTTAATATCTTTTTTATGTAGGATATACTTTTAGATGGATTTTAAGTGGATGATTGTATTTCACTAGAAGAATGAACATTTTTTGCTATGAAACTTGTTAAGATGCGACTTCAGACCAAGATGAAGGATGAGTTTCTTGCTGATTGTATGATTATTTACATTGAAAGAGAATTTGCAGAAATTATTGATTCGAACTCGATAATAGATGATTTCTACTCTTTAAAACACCGCAAAACTCAACTTCAATAATGTTTTATTATATAGTTTTCTTAATTTTTCTCTGTTACTCTCGATTGAACTTTGATTATAAATTTCTCTACTTATTAGTATTTTTTTTCAATATAGTATTTGATTATTAGCTTTTGTATCAATGAACTTATTTTGTTTTACTTAATCTTTTGATGAACTTATTGTATTTTAAGTACATCATTTGACTATAAAAAAAAATTCAAAAAAACCTTTTTTAATGAAAAGATTAATGCAGTCCATTCGAAAAAAGTTGTCTTGGATCCGCACCTGACTAAATCAATCATACATTACATAAGACAAAATATAAAAAAGTACATGAAAGTAGAAAACACCTTTTCCTTGGTGGCTCCCCAGATTTAATGCACCTCCTCCCTCTTGGCGTTTTGGATCATAAAAGAATGGGTTCTTTGTCCTTTATTTATAGTGAAGGGAGACTTTCACGAGGGGTTCAAGATACAGTCTGCATGTTTAAGTCTCAAAATATAAGCTCCACTCACAAGTCTCATGAAGTGTTATCATCTCATTGGTTAGCTTATTGATTTTTCAAAAATGATAAAATAGCAAAATACAAATCTGCTATTCATTAAAAATTTATCCCATTAACCCAAATCTCTATTTTTTTTCTATTCGGTTACTAATTTTCGATGGTTACACTAAAATTTATGTATTTCAAAATTTAAATTTTGAAATCCTTAACTGAATTTTTTATTTGAGTTACATTCAAAATTTATCTAAATTACACAAAAAGTTACCTATATTATTCTTTTGTCAAAATCAAACAGCTACTTTTTTTTTTCAAATTATATTCGTACTATATATATTTTTTTAAAAGAAAGTTATTAACTAAGTATTCTAGCATTTGACAAACAGCTTTTCAATTTACATAAATAAGATACATCTCAGAAAATGCAAATACATTTCCTAAATGTTTAAATCTCTCACAACTATTTGTTACATTTACATAAGTTGCATTTACATAAATATATTACATAAATGTTTTAAATTCTATGCAATGTTTAAACAATTTAAAAACATATCATTTCTTCAATAGTCAGTTACATTTTATGGAAAATATCAAACACCTTTTTGTTGTGAGTTACCTTTAACAAATGTTACATGAACTGTTTGTTACATTTTTATAAAAACTATTACATTTACATAAATGTAACATAACAGTTATATTTAAATGTTTTACATTCCATGCGATATTTAAACAATTTAAAAGAAGATCCCCTCTTCAAGAGTCAATTACAATTTTATGGAAAATGTCAAACACCTTTTTCGTTGTGAGTTACATTGACAAATGTTATATGAACTATTTTGTTACATTTTTATAAAAACTGTTACATTTACATAACAATTTTAAAGAAGATCCCCTCTTCAAGATGTCTCGATTTATTTTGAAATCATAATATACGTATACAAGTTGGCATCATGATTATTTTTATGATATTAAAATCTATCTTGTATGAAGCATACAAGTATGTTATATTCATATAATATGATATTTTTAGTATGTATCGTATGCATTTGAATTATGAGATTTAAGAAATTGTCGCATGCTTGTATACTTGAAAGAATAAATAATTTTGATCATGTACGCATCATATCGTTTAGCTGACGTAGCCTAGGTGGCTCAGTCTAGGTGACTGCGGTCCTTGCGACTAGGTGCCGTGGATAGCAGGCATGCATGTCCGTTGCATTATTACTCATCATATAGTTTTAAGAAGAGTGTTTTATGATATCATGTATTCCTTAAA
Source organism: Acorus calamus (assembly GCA_030737845.1). NCBI lineage: Eukaryota > Viridiplantae > Streptophyta > Magnoliopsida > Acorales > Acoraceae > Acorus > Acorus calamus. The sequence continues at coordinate 2,885,759 of CM060867.1, forward strand.
TGAGAAGTTTTACACTTGACAAGTTTTGAATAACATTTTTATCATAAGATTTCTGTATTATAAAACCATTTTACGAGACTTTTATAAAGTCATTATTTTTTAAGCAAATTATATTATTGGGATATCAATGTCCATTAATGAGCGTGTGGTAGCTCACCCCTCATTATTTCCCCTTTTTCAGGTTAAAGACTTAGATTAATGGATCTCATGTAGTAGCGATCGAGATCATGATTTTTGGAATGCTAGTCTTTGTATAGAAGATGTTGGTTATTTCATTGGCATGTAGAGGGCCCAAATATATGATAGTGCAGTGATATTTAGATTCAATTATTTTTTATGTATATCCAGTAATTGAGAATTTGTGTTGAAATTTTACCTTTGATAATTGATTTATAAATTATGGTGATGTATTTTTATGTTCTCTGGATGGAAAAAATATTGAACTCTGAGATTTTGAGGAATTAAATTAACGCAACTGGATTTCACGCTTCGAAACGGGACCGTGGATTCGGGGGCGTTACATGTAATGTTCAGATATGTTTTAAGAAAAATAAATCTAATAAATGTAACGGATTTTCAAAACAACAAACAAATACTGTTCAAAATCACATTAAAAACAAAGAGTATAATGCATATAAAATTCAGATAGATTTGAAAATGTAACTGAACTTTAAAACTTTAATGAAAAAAATAAATTGTATAAAGGCACAATTTAAAAAAAAATATAATGCATATAATATTTAGATACATTTTCAAAAAAAAAATCTAACAAATGTAACTAACTTTCAAAACAACAAAAAAGTACTGTTAAAAATCACACTAAAAACAAAGAGTATGACGCATATAAAATTCAGATACATTTGAAAATGTAACTGAATTTTAAAATTTTAATGAAAAATATAAACTACATGAAAAGAATTTTTTTTAAATATATAATGCGTATAATGTTCAGATACATTTCCAAAAAAATGAATTTGACAAATGTAACTTACTTAAAAAAAAAGCAAATACTGTTCAAAATCAGACTAAAAACAGAGAATATATTGTTCTACCTTTTCGGAAAATATTAAAAAAGAAAATAAGGGATATTTTGATATTTTTATTTGACTTGAATGGCTTTCATATATAAAAACTTTGAAGGGTATACCGTATACATGCAAACAAAAAAAAGAGAGGTGAAAACACGAGAAAATAAAAGCAATTTAATGGTAGCCGACAAAATTTGCAGCTATAATTTCATGAATATGAAACACAACATTTACCAAAGAAAAAATAAATAAATAAATGAGACGGTCTATTTTTATTTAATAAAAAAAGGCATAACCAACTCCAAGATCATTTATCGAAAAAGGCATAAAGGAGCATAATAGGAATTGATCATATGCCACTTCATGAGACTTGTAATGAGACTTAAAATCTGGGGCTTAAAAATCAAAGTTTAATCAACAAACTTCATTGAGATTTGACTCTATTCAAACTTAAGTCTATGAATAGAATGCATAATATAGTCTACTCTTTTGTTCTGTGTTTATTTATATTCTATCTTAGATCTTATATTTTCTCTTTGTTTATGAGAATAACAAATTAGTCAATGATTCTATGGTTATTTATGCAAACACATGTTTTTTTTTTTTTTTTTCCGGAGGACTCTCCGTGGCTGATCTTACGGTCGAGCTAGGAAAGCTACCTCCGCCTGTTTGTCTTGGTCCCACGAAAAATTCTTTCGAATAATCGCCAACAAACAGGTGGGTAAGTCAGCGCTAAGACTCGAACCCAAGACTTATCGGTAACACCGCTAAACCCTGAACCGTTGTGCATGCAAACACATGTTATGTGCAAGGAAATAGTGATAGCCGATCGACATGACGGTGATGATCCTTGATGGGGCAAGTGGATGGAGATGTGCTTGTCTTGGCACGGCTGCTGTGGACTTCACTGGGCGGCTTCCACGCAAATGTGTATAGTTTCTATACGCCACCAGACTTTCATGCGCCACCCTTGATTTCTCCTTTTTTTGACAAGTAGTTCTCCGTTTATCATTGGCATGTGTTTTTAAAACCAATCACTTAATTGAATAGAAGAAATAGATTAAATAAATTAAAGTTAGGTTAACCAGTTTGAAAATATTTATTTAAAAAATATTCAAAATAGACAATGTCTGAAAGATAATAAGAAATAAAAATAGAACATAAAAATAATAAAATGCAAAAGGAGAAATAAATCACTTGAGTTTACCGGATTAAAATTGTTTATTATCATTACATCATACATTATTAATTGAGAAAATATATGAAAAGGTCTCTTTTTTAAAACTATACAAAAAAATCTTCTTTTGCCATTTTATCGGGTAAAATGACCTAATTACCCTTATTTATCTAATTATTGCCACTGTTGATACATTTTAAGATGTTTTTCTATATAAATGATATTATATAGTTTTTATTAGTTTATGTGTTATACTTAGAGTTTATTTTTTGCATCATAATGAATGAAGAAAAATGAAAAATTGTTACATGTTTTATTTTTCACAATTCAGATCTTTCATCTATTTGTGATATTAAATTTCATAAAATATAATGAAATTAAAAAATATTAGATTAATCAATAAAAATATATATTGTTATGCATACCATTAATATTGTTATTGTAATTATATTTGAATGTGCAATGTGTGCGAACTATCTTAAAAGTGATCATTAGAGAATGGAAGGGTAGTAAAATCATTTTTATGTGGTTTAACTATGAATGAAGACTGTTTTGGGTATAGTTTTGAAAATGAGCATATTTGGGTATTTTAATTCTTTAAATAATTTTTTTTTGTATTTTATCTTGTTAATTTATATTATTAAATTTTTTTTAAAATGAAATATTTTAGAAATTTTTTTTTTGGTGGGTACAAAAAGAATTTATATTGTTATACACAAGTAATTATAACCAAGATAATTACAAAAAGCCAAAAAAATCACAATCGGCCTAAACAACTCCTTGGATGAAAACATGACCAAGGAGGGAAGACTCACCAAGTGAGACGGCATCCTTGAACCCACCAAAGACTTGTGTCCTTGAGTAAAAACTTAAAAAAATATTAAAATTTCATATTTGATTATTAAATTAATATTATATATATAAGAGTGATAATATGCGGTTCGTGTGCCCGTGTGAATCGCGTATGAACCATCCGATCATGCAAATTTCGCGATCGGACAATATTTTTTTCATGAAACTCTTATCGGTAAGAGTTTAGTGAAAATAAGGCCGTTCGATTTCGAGTTTGAGCGATCAGATAGTCTATATGTGATGCTGCATTACTGGTTAGTCGTGGATTAGGGTGCCGTGCGGCCAAGGGAACACCAAATTGAATTTGGAAAAATCAATTGTTTGGTGGTACCAAATTGAGTCAACTCAAAATTTAAGATGCCGTTTTTTTAGTCTGCTATAAATATTCATCTCTGCTATAAATATTCATCTCAAAATTTAAGGATCCAAACAGGCCCTTAAACAAGTGAAACTATATGTTGTTATTGCTTTTTCAATTTCAAGAGCTGATACACTCCGACAATTTTAATTTGCAACTCAATTTATACCTACACTATAGTAGCATAGTATATACTGCGCTATATAATCATGTATGGAGTAAAAAAAAATTCATTTTTTAAAAAGAAAAAAATAAACCATTGTATCTTAGTATATATTGTTTTTCTTATAACAATATGTACTTCAATAAGAGAGTGTAGACGGCGTGCATTGCAGATGTGGCTACACAAGGGATTGGACATACCAGTATCCTTTTCAATATGAGAAGCCATTGTGGAGTGTGTTGAGTTGTGGAAATCTACAGGGGTTGTGTTATCAGTAATCTACACGTATGGCTTTGTTTAGGTTTATTTTTATGCAGAAGATCATTTTCTTGTCAAACAGAAATTTTACGTCAGGCTTTTCACTTGGCTTTTCAAAACAGGGGTGCAGTTTCTTATGGTGTGATGTTTTACTATTCTTATTATTTTTTCTCTGTGAAGTAATTCTAAATACAAGTCCAAAAAATAAAATTTGATTTAATTGTATAATGCGATATTTTGGAATGTGGTTGGACAGCAAGAGTGGTTTATCCGGTTTATGGTTTTTTTTAATGAGTTTTGTTACACTCAGTTCTTTGTTCCAAATGCAGTCTTATATATCTCATTAGTCACATTCATTCATTGTAACGAGGTATATACATTGTTGAATTTTTTTTACGTTTTCTATAAAAGATACAATTCAATTCATTGGACTATATACTCATAATTTTAAAAAATACATACTTTATTAGATGAGGTGTATGGTGTTTTAAAAAATGAAAACATGTGAGGTATTCGTTTTGAACTGCACAATAGACTGTAACATTTTCTTATCATGGTGGGTTTGGATTCCATATTTTAATAGCATGCTCTGACTCATTCAAAACATAGGTTGTGTTCGGGTTTTATGTTTAAAATTCGATCCAACCTACTAATCTGACATCATTAGGATTAAGAACTACAAAAGAAAATTAATTCCAATGGTAGTGAAAAGTCAGTTGTCATCTATTTTCTCTCCACTATTTCATTCACTTTTATCTCACAAAAAAAAACTCAAACTACTTTCACACAAATTGAAGCTCGAGAATGCAAGATTCTATCTATTTCCTTCTCCTTTCAGAACACGAGATTAAAATTTATTTATTATGTCTTATTTGATTAGATGAACTAATTGTATTATATATTTTGAAATATTTTTAAAGAACTTTCATGTATTTTATGTAATTTTGTTATGAACTATTTATGTTTTATAATGTATATTGAGATTTTTAATATTTCTATGTTTAAGTGGTTGCAATTTTTATGAATATAATTCCCTTGCATGTTAAATATAATTTGATGTGCTATATAAGTTTTATATTGTATTATATATAGTGACCAACCTAATCAGACTCACCTTATAGATGACAGGATAGGGTAGATATGGATTTCAAGATATAAAACTCAGAATTAAATTGAGAGGGTATGAATTTTTATAAAAACCAGGAGCAGGTATTGGGTTGGGTTTAGATATGTCAATCCTCCATTCTAACATGACCCATTGCCATCCCTACATTGGGATATATGTATAATATTTACTAAATGAAATACACACCAATAAAAAAATTGAAGCATGTGAATTGCACGTGGGAGTCGTGGGACTATGCACGACATTATCCTTAGGATGCGTTTAACAACTGTTCAGAAATACTTCGAGACGACTTCTCGTTCTATAAAAGGAGAAGGAGAAAATAACTCATATGTGGAAGGAGTTTTTTTTTCTTATTCAAGAGTTAAAAAAAGTTAATGTTTTGATAAAAAAAATCCCCTTATAAGATTTTACAAATTCCTAAAAACCCTTTGCCCATGTTTGATTAGAATTAAGTTATTCTAAGGTTTATAATTATTCTACTATAAATAAAAATAAATTGATTTTGTGTTTAGTTGTGTTTTAAATTATTCTCATTGGAAAACATAATAATAAAATTTTTATGTTGGATAAAACGTAAATAAGGTGCGGATAAAGATTTATAAAAGGTAAAAAAAATGATGACAATTGATTTGACTGGGTTGAATAATCTAGAATAACTTAATTTCAAGATGACTAGAATCCATATACCACTATATACCAGTTAATTCTGTATACAAATTCTCATTTATTTCAGCTTTCCAAATATCCATTTTGAAACTATTCCTATTTATTCCCATTTATTCTAACTCTATTCTCGAACCAAACATGGGTTTTAGGTACTCTATAAAACAATTTTTTCTCACCTATCATTAGGTGATGTGGGACAAATCTAGGATCTACTTTAAATTTGTTAGTTTAGGTTCTTTTCTATTTTAAATTTGAATAAATTTGTTAATATCTTTTAATTGTTAGAATAAGTTTGTTAATAATATCTATCTTTCGTTCAAAAAAAAAAAAGAATAAGTTTTTTAGTATTTTAATTGTTAGGATTTGTTAGTTTGATTTTATAACCAATTGTGGTTAGAATAAGTTTGTTAATATTTGAAATCTATTTAGTTGATTATATTTTTTAGAAAAATCCAAATAACCCCCTACAAACACATGAAAATCCAGATAACCCCTGCAAACTTCCAAAATCAAAATAACCCCCTATAAATGTACTTCTAAGCAAGTTGCCAAACTCACCCTAAGATTTTCCTATAATGAGATAAACGTTGGATTATTTCCAACTAATATGAAAATTACTTTTTATATATAAAAAAAACATGAAAAATCTTGAACATTGGATTGTCCATAGCATAGCATATGAGACAACCAATGACTCCATCCATGATTTTCAAGACAAACAAACAGCCTTATTGCTCATATGTACCTGAAAGATAGCAGGTGTAGTTGAGGACCCCCATCCTTTCATCTCATTCCCCTTTGTGATAATGGATATGCATGAGTGGATCACATTTACAGATATACAAACAAACATATAACAAATGATATATAGGGGAAAAAAATACACCCTACAAATTATTCCAATTGGAAAAATAATGTAATCATTTATTTACATGCACTGCTCCATCTGGGAAACAGAATATAAGATCTATGCAATCTACTATTCATACGTTCAAATCCTGCTTGAACGAGAGAAATGTCTGATTCTGGTAGAGATGGTCACCTTGCATGCAAGTAGCATCCATGGACATTAAGCAAGCAGGGGTTCAGCCAAAGTCTTCTTCACAGGCGTTTCATGAATGTCAATGGTATACGTAACAAGAGCTCCAAGAAATGCGCACACTGCAGGGATGAGACCTGAACCATATCTGGTAAGGGATTGACATCCTCTGATATCATGGCATCCAGTAACAGAATCTACAACAAATGGGGACAATTACAATCAGTCCTAAACATCAATATATATCGAGAGAGAGAGAGAGAGAGAGAGAGAGAGTTGTTCAAACCTTAGACAACCAGCATTTAATTGGGTAAGCTTTTACTACACATGCTTTGATACTTCATGTAACGAAGCATATACTTCATTGATAATGAAATAAATACTTCAACAAATTGTATATACCCCTTTATGCAATAACAAAATTTACATGATTAACAAATTGTATACTTCGTTAGCAAAATGGACTACCCTTAGAATTGCATACAAGGACTCCGTGTAACAGCGTCCTTTGGCAATTGTACCCTAGTTGAACTTCTTTAAAGTAACATTTAATTCTTAAAACTCGTGGTAATGACTTTAAGTGCTATACTTTCTTATTAACTTTCTGAGAGTTATAAAATATAGATGCCATGGTAACATTGGAAGATACAAATTTTCCGGAGACTAGTCATAGAAGAAAAGGTAAGGAGCATATCTATCGTCCACAATGAAACACCTATGCCAGAAATTAAAATGAAAAAGGACCACAAAAGAAAAGATCACATGATTAGCCTGTTAAATGTTTATTGCCGAATTAACAAGCATCAAATGGGTTTCATTCTGCAATGCATTTTAAAGGAAGTGAAGAGCCGATGTAAGTTTACATTTTTTCCCCATTTGATTGTGTTAAAAATCTGCATTTGATTGTGATTAGTCTGTTACCCTGGAAGATATGGCAAATATTGAAATGGAAAAACTGAAACAATTTTCTCTCCTGTACTTCAACCTCCTATCATCAAAATCTTAACATCCAGCCATGTAGTAGACTAGTAGAGAATATATGTTTTATTTAATAACATGTAAAGAAAAAATTGGGTGTAAAAATCAAGCACATGACCAATGCAACAGAAAACACAGGAAGAATAAGCAATGATAAAGCTTAAATCAATGCTTGATCCAACACCATAGGAAAGAGCCATATGCAGAATTTCTAGAAACAACTCTATTGTGCACAGGTAACATATCTCCATTCAAACCAACTGTACACAGAAAATCTAAGCTCTCTTTTGCATGTTAGATATTTGAAGTATCTACGAGAAAAGAAAATGCATGAAGAAGTTGCTTTAGTGATGCCAATAAACAGATAGATATGGAAATCAAACGCTGATTACAAAACAGAAACAATGAAAAGCATATGCATTTAAGTTATATAACACTAAATAATTCAAATAAGTACTTGATCCTGCACCAGTAAATATATATACTGGTGGTTTTTGTATAAATACGTACACGATGCACTACTGGTAGCAAATCAATTTTTTTACACCAATAGCACCAAGTAGAAAAACTAAGCTGTTGGTTGATTATATTTAGAACATATCTAAATTATCTTTGTGCCATAAGCATGTTTAAGCATTTGAAGTATCTTCTATGAGAAAGAAGTATATAAACCAAGTGCTTACCTTGATAAGATTCAAGAATATATAATGCAATCCCACATGACATTTTGTCCAAGAAACTTAGGGATCCATATACAAATGCACAACCATCAAGGTCCTCCCCAACCAGAATGCTTTCCATGCTAATTCCTGTCACCTGTTTTTCACTAAATGGATTAACTGGAAGCCAAAAAATGACAATGTTCTTGATATGTATGTCTGAATGATTGAATGGGTAATTAAAACATCATCCAAGTATCAATTAGTTTAGAATAAAGTGTAGACATATCAAGATATTACTCATACATCCTCAAACAGTGTAGACCAAATAACTAACCCAATACTGACTTAATGTGTGTTGGCAGAGATGTGAGCAAGCTAGTCACAACTTTGCTTATACAACAAACAGAGTAAGTGACCTTCTGAGGACTATCTAAAATCCAGTCATATGCGCAGTGTGGCTGGATTTGGAAATACCTGGAACCAGTGTTCTAACAGTTTTAACTGTATTTCAGAAAAACAAATTAAAAGTCATGCATAGAGAACTGAATATTGGTGAGAACAGATACTTCAAAAACCATGGATTGAGCTATTAGCCTCAGCCAAAAAAAAAAACTGAGGTTGTTCTTTATGTATGTATGTATGTATATAGATATATATATATGTTTGTATGTATGTAGGTATGTATGAAAGTGGGTGAATTAGATTTGTATCATACCGTCATCAAAGCATTGGCAACACCAGTAGTTACTGAGAGAAGGTACATAAAATTATGCAGGTTACTGGGAAGGATGAAGATCCCTGCACCAGAAAATATCCACAAAACAGCTCCTGCAGTAAAGAAAACTTTGAGCCTCCATCCAGTCCATTTGATTTCCTAAAAGAACATATAAAAAATTAGTATATATATAAAAAATACTAATGACAAATTTTGTAGAGTATCAATAGAAATTCATGATGATAGAGACCTGCAGAATGACCGACACAAAGAAGCTGCTGATGTAAATAATAGCAGGAACCTGCACACAACAGTTATAAAAAACTGAATGGTTCAGGCTTTTGAACAAGCATTCATGATACATTAAAATTTGAGCATAAAGAGAGGTGCTTACCAATGCCTTGGAAGATTGGTTCATTTGCAAGTCATTAATGACATAGAATGCAAGAAGTGCCTGTTAAATAAAAGTAATGAATCAGACAACATTATCAAGTGTACTTAAAAGAATTGTAACAAACTAAATTACAGGGTTTTTCAGTGTACTGAAATATCAACGAGTTAAACAAGTTACCCAGACAAGACTGTTGCTTATATTAACTTTTAATATACTATGTGCCATCAGCCAAACACTTGTTATAATTCAATTATGATACAAAAAAAAGAAAAAAGGATAGCACTGATGTGAGTAATAACAAGGTATAAACAGATTGTTGAGGTTGATGTTCAAAGAACATTTTCAATATCTTCAACTTATTGTTTAGATGAAGGGAAGCTTCAGCATGACAATGATTCAATAAACTCAGGACTTGCCTTCCATGCTACCATATTTAAGTGACTGGAGAGCTTTATATTTTTGTATAGGGATTTCATCCCGAAGCAGGAATTTTTTTTTTGTTTTTCCCTTTTTGGTAAAGTAGTTGATCAATTTCATTGTTTCAAATATATCAAATAAGGGTTTCAGTTGAGTGACAGAATACTTATAAAAGCCATCATCCAGAGCAGTCCTGCATATAGCACAGGGTGCTGGAAGAGGAGAGACTAGATACATTCAATACCTTAGAGATATAATACTTGTCATACTGGAAAATGGAAACAGAATTCCCTAAGGAAAAGGGCAAAGGAACTGTGGTTCACGAAAGATATAATAAATGCACAATCAGAAACAGCTTGGAATCAAATGGAATAGCGGATAAAAAAATATATAAGTTTTACATGTGATATATAAATATATGATGAAAACATAACAACAACAATTTTGTTATCCGTAGTGTACCGAACCAGAAAGTTCTTTTAAGTATTAGATACTTTCATAACCCATGCATCAGCAGAATTAGTTCTCTTTGATGGTTTGGAGACTACACGAGAAGGAAATACAGTACCAGTAGTATAATGGTTTCTGGAATGAGTTTCATACTTATGGGAAAAATTTATTTTAACTGTTCTTGCTAATAATGTTCACTTTTTTGGACAGAAGCACTTATATTTATGTTAATGTACAGGAGTTACATCATGTTGATGCAACTAGGTTAGAAAGATAAACCTATCCTTCTTGCAATTGTTCTTTGCTAGTAAAGATCACTTTTTGGACAGAAGCACTATGTTAGAATTAATTTCACCACCACAAAATAATCCTAGGAGAATAGGAGCTATATTATATTGATTCTACTAGGTTAGAAAGAAAACCTCTATCCTTTTTCATTATAAAAAAAATGGAGAATAAGAAAATGACTAGTTTGAATATGGACTACATTAACAGGTAATAAGAATTTATAATCCATTCCTCTCCTAATGTGATTCACTGAACTAAGAAATATGATAAACTACAGTAAGAAAGTGCATAAGTTTTCTTCCCATAGTATCGGGACAAAGTAACCATGGAAGTAATATAAAGGAAAACAACACTGACCTGCGAAACATTTGTTACAAGTCGAGTTAGCATATAAACAAGAGCAACTTGATAGTACAGAAGTTTCTTGAACCAGTGGGCCCATGATATCTTTGTGTAATTCAAGCAAAGACTCTGACGTTTGAGACTGCACATGCAATACAATATATAAGTTGACTAAATTCAATGGTTACATCTGAAAAGATCTATAGTACAGCAAATGTGACAGCAGAGTAACCATATGATGAAATACATAAAGAAACAAATTAAGAGCACATTAAAAATCTCAAGCACACACCTTGGTTCTTTGGTGCCAATAAGAAATATGCCCACGAAACAGCAACCAATAAAAATTGCTGAATATGCGATCATACGATACTGATGAATTTGAGAGAACTGGTTAAAACCAAAGATGATTTAAGAAATATATTTTTTAATTTAACATATTCAGATGATAAATACCTGATTCTTGATATTGACAGCTGTTTTCGCATGATCTAGACTGAATACAACTAAAGCAATTGCATATAGAGTGAGATTGGCAACCTTTACAAACCATGGAGAAAATCACAATCAGTGTGATAAAGAAGTAAAAAAAGTGTCATAATAAAGTGTAGGGAGATTTATACCATGGTGAAAGCATTGCGGCAGCTTGCTAATGCAACTCTACTCGTTGAATTCGATGTCATGCAATTAACCATTGACCTTCAGCAATATGCACAAAAATCAATATATAACTAAACCACATTTTTGTACAAGATAAAACTCAGATAAACAGATAATTTTTAAAAAGAGGCCAATACATGTGAGAAACTTGTGTAGCTGCCCAGCCCACGTTAAAAATTGCAGCGAATATGCTGTACCCAATTGTCTGCATAGTCAAGGAGTCAATCCCCAAGATTTTACATAGCAGGCAGCCCCCAAAGACGGAAGAGAAAGATATAGCAACAAGAAATGTTCCTCCAAAATGCCATATTTTGAAGTGACCAAATCTGTCTATCTGAAATGCAAGGAGAATACATTCAGAAACATCCAACAGAAATATGAACAGAGCTTCATTACTAAAGTTCTAAGGTGTAAAATTCGATTTAATAAAATTAATATTATTAATAAAGTGGACAAATACTTCTGGAAGTAGAGAGCAACAATCATGTGCTAACCTGAATCTCTTCCTTGAGGTAGGAAGATGGGGTATGGCAAAATAAACTCAGCAGACCAACCAATGGAATACAAGAACCACATTTTTTTTATATAATTCTGAAGCAAGAAAAAGGAAATGTTTGCTGCTATAAAGTTGAGTTTGGACTTTGTCTGTCTCCCATCGTACCGTGGTCAATATATTAGCACATGTTTGGTTTGGGAATAACATAAGATAGATGAACAGTTATTTTACTACGAAATAACTATTCTAATTTATGCTTTTTAATATCATGGATAAAACCAGGATGAATGTGATTGCATTAACAAAATGCCTACCTTCACATAACTTTTAGAGTATATACATCATCTGTGGTATTTTTGTGCAACTAAATGGAATGAAGGCCATGCTTATCCCCATTGCTATTCTTATTCAGGATTTATTCTGGAAACAAATTGATTAGAATACAATGATAAATACATTGCACTTATTGCTTGCTTACAGTTTTTCCCCCTCCTTTCACAATATCATTAACAGTTCAACAGCTACATGTTTAGCCAAGGTTCTGCACTGTGATAGTCACAAATTCAGTCTGCACATTACATTGAGCATTTATAAACAATTACTTTCAACTATAGTTGCAGGTTGAGCCATTCACTACACTGCTTCATAGTTAGAAATTAGAATAGTAGGATTGGATGAACCTAAAACTATGCAGAAAAAGATATCATAATTAATTAAGGACAACAGACATTGTGAAAAATGAACATATGATTTCAAAAGATCCATCTGGACCACAGGCTTAAAATGTTAGAAGTGGAGAATTGTTCAAAGGTGTATCTTAAAATCTGAAAAACACCGGGAAGAAAAAAGAACATTATCAATGTAAATATGGTCTGAAGAAACCAGACTAGAGTCATTCTTATGCTTAACGGTTAAAACAGATACAAATTGATGATGAGTTCAAAGATGTATCTTAAAAACTCAAAAACCATAAAGAGAGCAGAACGTACCAGCTCCCCCGAAAATACAGTTGCAAATCCATCAGCGACTTGACCCGAAAGCATCACAATAGCAGCATCCCTATTTCATTAAAATGACACAATACTATTTTAATCAAATACTATCTGCATATCTTAGTAAAAATTAAGTAGAATATCAATGAATGCGAGTCAACGATCCTTTTATTTCAAGAAGAATACCAAGGGTACCTGAATAGAATTCAATAGAACCAAAACAAATATTTTGTCTTGAAGCATTACAAAAGACGAGAAAAGACCTAGGCCTAGTGGCAGGTACCTAGGCCTGTCAATGGGTCGGGTCGGGTCGGGGTGGACCCGGGTCCAACCCAGGACCCGACGGGTCCTGACCATGTGGACCCAGACCCGGACCCGTCGGGTCCGGACTCGACCCGAGGAAAGTTAATAAAAACAAAAAAATTTAAAACTCATGAATTTGTTTGTCTTATCATTTATTAGAAAAAATTTGTAATAAAACATTAATTATTATAGAACTTTCTAATCTGATATTCTAATACTGTGTTTGAACATATTTTTGTACAATTCAAAAAAAGTGAATGAATTACTAAACAACATTCAAAGTAAACATAAGTCTAAACAATATAACAATAAATTAAAAGGGAGAGCTCATAGTTATTTGTGTCCCAAAGTAAACAATAAACACTTATACTTGTAACTTGATAAATAAGAAATAAAATTATGGGTCAACTAATATTAATATTCTTGTAATATATGAATGTATATTAATAAAACTGTCGGGTCTCGGGTCCAACGGGTCGGGGCGGGGTGGACCCGGACCCGACCCGTTTGTATGTTCGGGTCCACCGGGTCGGGTCTAAATCGGGTCGGATTCAAATCGGGTCGGGAATATTACACGTGTAATCGGGTCTGGGTCGGGTCGGGTCGGGTCCGGGTCTGGACCCGACCCGTTGACAGGCCTACAGGTACCCCATGTAGGTATGCAATGCAACACAATTTAAAATTTTGTCCACAGAATTTTTACAACTCTGCACAAAAAAAATCTATGTTTATGTTATCAATTTGTCCCAAATCAACAAGGTTTTCCATGGTTCACCTCTGCTAATGTCATACTTTCAAAAGGTCATGTAGAAATAGGTAACAATCAGGTCAAGTACTTCATTTCAATCAACCTAACGAGCCAGGTTTGGGACCACGTTCACAACATTTATCCATGCCCCTACTCTATTAATGATAAGAACTTCTATGGGGCTTGTATCTGATGCTCCCTAACTATATTCAACAGTAAAACATGAGTTCATGTCATTACAAAAACTGTTTTGATTATGAACTCCAGAGTCCAAATTGTGTTATTCCCAACTAACATAAAGAACAAGGTATTCCCTTCCAATGTTTATGGGATTCCAACACAGAATCTTATAAAACGGTGACACACCCAGATTTTGATTATTTGAATTGTCAATTTGACAACTAGATTAAAAAATTTACTGGATTTACTTTACCAAAGGATGATATTATCCATCACAAATTCATCAGGCTACTCAATCAAAATATTTACATTATCCATACATGTGATAAAATATTAGATTAACATCTAAGTTAAGAGTTCACAGCTCGTAATAACAGATGAAAATTTTGATTGGCCAGCCATGAATTCAGAGTTGGTATTAACAGATGACTATTTGATTGGCTGGTTACACATACATGAAAATTTTATTTCTTTCATAGTTTCGTAATGCCAGAGCATAAGTGATGAATCTATGTAAAAGATTGTAGAAAAGCCTCCGAAATTGGATATTCCATCAGTATGACATCATTATAGCCTTCACCGTACGTGAAAGTGTGTATTTTTAGTATACGAAAAATGAAAAAAAAAAGGACTTTGTCCCAGTTGCTGTACATACAGTAATCACTGGAAAGATATTTCATGCGAAAGGGACATGCTGGCCTGAATTCTGACATTTTTTTAACTCCATAGACACACATTTGTGCAAACTATTTTCAGCAAAGCCTTATATAATTAATACAACATCCACATGCTATCAACCAGATAAATAATATTATTAACAAAATAATAACATTTTCCTTTCACAACATGTTGAAAAAAAAAGCACCCAAATTCGATTGCATAAAAAAGTGATCTTAACCAAACTGAATTGTGAAGAAAAGAACATTCTTTACAAAAAACATACCTTGGACTCAATCCGATATCTGTCAAGAACAATAATAGATAAGTAAACCAACAAGCAGACGTGATGTCATTGAGCATGTGACCTACACCATAAAAGAATACAGAACGCCGTCCAAGAGGTTCAGCAATTGATCCATCATTTTCATTTCCGTTCTCGTTAACCATTGCGAAGGGTGGATCAGTGTTGCCCTTCATCACTGAAGTCACTGCGATGAAGAGTCTCAAAGTTATTCTAGAATACTGTTTGCATTAAGAAAATACAAAAAATCAACATGAAATTTAAGCATGCATAAATTTAATCTAAAATGTTGTGGCTCTAAGACGCAGCTCAAAGACTCGAATAGATATCTGAATCTCTCTGCAGCACCTACCCACACATCCTCAATACCTTGTTTTTCATATACTTCTTGAAAACTATGGCACCTAGATCAGTCTCCAACAAAATCTAACAAGACACTCTTCATTTCAGAAACAATTCAGTCTACCTACTTTGGTAACTATTCGCCTAGTATAACAATGATGTAAAAAAATCCCCATCAGCCTGAGGTTCTCTTATTTTAATCTGCCATCGATAAATTACGTTTCCTCATATAGTAGTAAAACAATGGAACTTTGCCATGATAATAATTCAACAAAAAGTAGTCTATCTAGCCAAAAAAATCCACAACCGAGCCCACACAGGGTGACTCCCCTGGGTCTTCTTTCAATAGGTCTCGAGTCTGAATCCCCTGGGTCTTATGTGGTGCACAGGGTTTGTGGGTACTTTGCACCTGGGTTTTCCCAACTCTTGCTGGGGGTCAGTCACCAAGAGATTAAAAAATCCAGGATTGTCACAAATTCTAAATATTGATTTTTTTCTGAACTGGGTAGTCAAATAATTATGTAAAGAATCAACCCAAAGATTAAACAAACCAAAACAAGTTTGATAATTGCACAGCAAAATAAAGTCTTTTTTATCCCTTCCAAAAAAAAAAACAATAGTTTCTATAACAGTCACAAACCCATCTACTCAATCAAATTATAAACTCATCTGAAGAGAAACCACTATGGGTAGTTCCCCAAAAAAACAAATTAATATAGTATTGAAACGCAATTCAATGAAACACCATAAATACACATAGATATTGAAGGGGGAGAAAGAGAGAGAGAGAGGTATTGATGGGGTTGAAGAGGGAGGGGAGAGTGTGAGAAGAAGAAGAATAGGTCATGCTTATATATATATCTTCTCAACAAGGAAAGTATAATTTGGGATTTCAATATATAAAAAAATGATATCAAAAGAGAGCGAAAAAGAGGACTAACGACCGTTTAAAAAACTTTGGAGAGGATGAACTTTTGATTTGTTTGATGTCCGGTGGAGAGAGAGGGTTAGGCGGTGGGGGCAGAGAGAATGGGAACGGTGTCTGATATATAAATATTTTATTATATATTTAAATATAATAATAATACACATATATTTTCTTTTGAAAAATCCAAATACCCCCTGTAAACTACCTAAAATCTATATAACCCCCTTGCTAATCTACATAACCTTTAAAAACACACATATATAAATCCAAATAATCTCCTAAGTTAAATTTTAGTTGACAGATGAGGAATAGTCTGTGAACATTTTAATTTTGTTGACTTTGACTGAAAACAAACTTTACCAAAAAATTTCTACAATTTGTTAAAAATGTGAAAAATATTCTATGCATTATAGTTTTATCCTTTCAGATAAATTATAAAACGCTATCCTGAGAGATAAAATCGTTATTTAAAAAGAATTTTTCACTTTTTTAACACAGATTAAAATTATTCTGTGAATATTTTGTCTGATCAATCCTTGTTAAAACATAATATATCAAAAATCATCTACAATCAATGAAAATTTAATTTAGAGGACTATTTGGATTTACATATATGATTTTAGGGGTTATATGGGCTTTAATAAAAGTCAGGGGTTTATATGAATTTTAAGCAGTATGTAGGGGGTTATTTGGGTCCCATTTTCTTTTGCTTATCATGTCGTCTCCCTCACCTTTCCGTCTTTATTCGATGGAAGCGTTTTCTGTTGCATCCATATTATTATTATATTATTATTAATATAACGTCTTATCAAAAACAAAAACAAAAATATATTATTAATATTACAAGAACGGATACACCCTATTTATTTTGTAGCCAAAAGTAATCCCCAATACTCCACTATTGGGGTGTGAAATTTTATTTTTTATTTTTTATAAAAAATTATGTATTAATTTATCTATAAATATATTTTATTTTTATATTTGTACTTTATTAGATGAGTTTCAAACGATTTTTACATATTTGTACTTTTTTAGACGAGTATCATACACTCTGAAAAATAAGATTAAACATATCATTTTTCTACTTTTATTCTTCAGTGCTCACTATCCACCATAAAATTTATTCTTAATGTTAGTCGAAAATATTTATATGTATTTAATACTCATTTACAAGGATTTAAAAGTAGAGATACTCATTTACAAGAATTTAAAAGTAGAGCCGGTGTCAATGTTGTTAGTAGAATAGTGGAGAATAAATTGGAATATGGGTGAATAAATAGAGAAACATGTTTTAAATTTTTTTATAAATAATATATCTTATTTAAAGGTATACTTCAATATATTGCATGAATCGATAAACATAAAATGTAATTGAATGTATATAAATGTTTTATTTTCATTTTTAATCTTATTTAACTTTTTCCAAACGCAAGGGGAAGACGATTTTTTCTTTGACGTCACTTCTTCCTGATTTTCGGATAGAAACAGTGAAATAGATTATTTTAAAAGAAAAAATCCATATATAACCCCTTCTAAACTATCAAAAATCCATATAACCCCCTAATATTTTATGAAGTCCATGTAACCCCTTCAAAACACTTATGAAAATCTAAATAGCCCCCTGAATTAAATTTTTTAATACAGATGATAAATATTATGTTTGATTAACCTTGTCTGAAAACACAATATATTAAAAAACTCCAGCGATGTGTTATAAATGTGAAAAATCATCTATAAATAACTATTTTACCGTTCTAGATAGAGTTTTATAATTTATTCAGAAGGGTAAAATCATCATGGACAAAGAGTTTTTGCATTTTTAATAAATTGTAGTGGATTTTTGGTATACTGTGTTTTTAGCTAGGATTAATCAAACAGAATATTCAGAGAATATTTCTCATCTATTAATGAAAGTTTAATTCAGGGGTTTATCTGAATTTACATTGGTATTTTCAGAGGATTATATAAATTTCAGGAAAATTAGAGAGTTATATGAATTTCAAACAGTTTATAGGGGGTTATTTGCATTTGTCCCTAGAATTTATAACAAGCACATGTGACATGTAGATGAGTAGGTATGAATATCCCAATGTCTGGTTGTCTAGCACTTTTTACCTGTTTTATGATAAACCCCGCGAGCATCTAATACAATTCCAGCTGCAGGCCAACATGAAAAAGCTTTTATTATTTGTTAGGAAAAAATTCAAATAACACCCCCCCCCCCCCCCACTCAAACTACCCAAAATCTATATCACACCCTTCCCTGCAATTTTTTCCGAAGTCCATATAACCCCTTAAAAAAACCTATGTAAATCAAAATGACCCTCTAAGTGAAACTTATGTTGACAGATAAAGAATATCATGCGATTATTCTGTTTGATTAATCTTGGTTGAAAACACATTATACTAAAAAATCTCATAAAATATATTAAAATGCGAAAAATATTTTACAAATGATAATTTTACCCATCTGAATAGATTATGAAATCCTATCTGGAGGGGGTAAAATCATCACTTATAAAGATTTTTTGCATTTTAAACACATTTTAGGAGATTTTTGTTATATTGTGTTTTGAGCCAGAGTTAACCAAACAAAATATTTATCTGTCAATAAAAATTTAACTCATGGAGTTATTTGGATTTACATAGGTGTTTTCAGGAGATTATATGGACTTCAGGAAAAATAAGGGATTATAGATATGGATTTCGAATAGTTTACAAGAGGCCATATGGATTTTATCCCTATTTTAAAATGACAAAATACCAACTTTTTACTGTTCCCCTCAGGGGCGGATCCACGATAATTTTTTTGGGTGGGCTATATTAAATATTAATATAGAATTTTTTTTATATATATTTGATATAATTATTTTATATACCAAATAATGTGATATTTAAAAGACATTCAATCTTTTTTGTAACTCCAAACACTGTGATAACGTAGTATATACTATGTATCATAGTGTATGAAATAAAAAAATTATCTATTCACAATGAAAAAAAAAACTACATTAGTGTATCTCAGTTTATATATCACTTCATATAACAGCATGTACTTCGATTGGAGAATGCATACTTTAAAAAAAAAAGAAAAACGGCGTGGATTGCAAATGAGGCTGTAGAAGGGGCTGAACATATCATTTTTCTTTTTTTCAGCCCCAATTTCAATCCTATATGCGTCGATTGAAAATTACCGGAACATATATTCATACTAATGATTTATATGTTTTGATAGAAATTTTACACATTTTTTATAAATGTATTCATGCGATTTATTAGAGTATATATTTCATTTTTTTATAAAAGCATGTATTTCATTAAATGAAGTATATATTATTTTTAAAAAATTCAAAACACGTGTAAACAAGAATTATGATTGAAAAAAAATATTTACGTAACATTTATCTCAATATATATAACATATAACAAAAACAAAAAAATAATGGGATTTTTAGTTTTAAGTTCCCGTAAACTATAGGATTTAGCGATCGATCCCCCACTTCTTCATATTTAGGTTTTAGTCTCTACATTTAAATAATAATTTAGGAATAGGTCCCTCTGAGGGACTAAAAAGTAAACTAGATAATTTAGGAATTGGTCCCTCCTAGGAACTAAAAAGGAACATATCATTTAAATGTAATGACTAAAACCTAAATATGAAGAAGTGAGGGATCGATTGCTAAATCTTATAATTTACGGAGATTTAAAACTAAAAATCCCTATCTGAGTCGGGCTGTGGTCCGACCCGAGCCAACTTTTAGGTCGCCCCTGGTTCCCCTTCTCGAGAGATGAAAGGGTTATATTTTTATTTTAAAAAATGAGATATTATTTCATATCGTTTTGGCCCCCACTCAGAAATAGTCTATTAACCACTTTAGACACGGGTGATAATGTAGTGTAGACCATACTGTATGAAAATGTTAAAAAATAAAAAAAATACCAGTATATGTTATTGTATACTCCACTTTCTATAATTATAATACTTTAATGAGTGAGTATATAATTTTAAAAAAATTGATAAGAGTTGTCAGTTGCACATAAGATCAGTGTTATGAAAAGCGGCCCTAGGCGGGAACTAGTCGATCGCCTAGGCGTAGGCGGGGCCTTTCCATATCGCTTAGGGCATAATCGTCTGTCTACGCGATCAGCCGCCTAGGCGGGTCTAGGTGGGTCTAAGCAGGCCTAGGCGGGGACTAGTCGGCCTCAAAAAAAAAATTGTTGCATACAAAAATTAATTTTTTTTGAATTATTTAATTGCTGACATTTTCTTTTTATTATTTATGTAGTATGTTATAGTTGCACGTATTAGTTAAGTATTATCTAAATCATAGATGCACTTGCATATTTTCTCTTCATGATTATTTATATGATTCCACTTATGTTCTCTTCATGATTTATCTATGTGATAGTTACACGTTTTCTTCATGAATATCTATGTGTCATGTCATTTATCTTCTTTATTTTATTTTGTTTATTTTATTTTTTCAATATTTCGGTATAATACACACATATATATACATCTATGTGTTATTTTGTACTAACTGATTAATCACTGATTAATCTCCGTCTAACCGATTAATCTCTAGTTCTCCGTCAACCGCTCGACTAGCGTCTAGCGCTTTTTAGAACATTGCATAAGACTGAACATTACATTTTTTTAAATTAATGATAAGGGAATTGTAAGGAAAATGCATTGAAGGTCTACATTTCCACTAAAAACTAAATGGTAAGAAATGGAGAATTTTCGTGGTTTTGTTGGGAGGATAAATATTTGAAAAAAAAAATCTTTTTTCGGGAAACCAACCCCCAAAAAAGACGGATTCAAGGTATACCTTCTCAGTATATAGAAACATTCAGTATATAAAAAAACATATTTTGATTTTCTCTCTATTAATTATGGAGAATAAATAATTTTGAATTGGGTTAAAGACATTCAAATCCTCGCAAACATTAATAATCTGATATAAATAATTATCAAAATTTTGGCAGACGTACGGGTCATTGAAAATACATAAAAACCCATATACATCCTAATATTAACAGAGACTAACCATAACTCAACCTATCTTATTTAACCCTAATCTATACCATAAAAACCTAGTTTGGTAAATGAATAAATATTTAGGATAAGTTAACTTAATTTATAGGGGTAAAAAAATCATTATTTTTATCCATATTTACATTTGGTAATGTATTTTGTTATTACTATTTTTATGTTCTTATCCTTAATTTTACATTTGGATCATATGATCTAAAATATGGGATAACTAAAAAAAATTAAAATATTAAGTCTACCATTTCTATTAGTGGGGCATTAAAGCATCTTCAATCCTATCCCCAAACTTTTATCCAAATTTAAATTTAATAAAAGTCACCCAAAACCCTATCCAACTATTTTCCCATAATCATACCAAATCAAGCTTTTACTCATATCTTTATCCAAATCAAGTTGGAATCAAATCATTACCCAAATTTTCAACATTTTTTTTTCTCTGTCTCCACATTTTCTTCCAATATGACATTTTTTTTCAACTTCATTTTTAGTTGAATTATATTAGATGTTTTCTTATCCCTCAAAATTTTCTCTCTCTTGACCCCCCCCCCCTCTCAAAAATAAATAAATTGGGTTTTCTTTCTTAATTCTTCATCTTTTTTTTAATTTCTTATTTTTACTCTAATAAAAAAAATATTTTTATTTTTTTTTTCAAAAAATTGGATGAATATAATTTTTAATTTTGAATATCTTGAATGGAAGAAAAATTGAGTAGTAAATTTTTTTGAGAAAAAGACTATGAAAATGTTTATAAGAAATAACTAGAAGAAAAAATGAATTTTTAAAAAGATTTGATTTGAGTGAATTATAAAATGATGATCGGAGACACATCATATCAAATCAAATTTTTACTCAAATTTTATGTAAAATTTAGGTATAGGTTTGAGTAAGGGCTAGAGATGACCTTACTATTGTTGGTTTTGGTTTCATGAAGTTTTTGGTTTTTGATTTTTGGGAAGGGCAGCCATAAATATTGTCCAAGTTTTGTGAAATGAGGTTAAAAATAGGGATAAAGTTTCCACCATTTGGTCTAGTTTGACATGGGGATAAAGGGTTGGGATAAGGAAAAAAATTGGGTTAAATCACTTGTTATCCCATATGGCATTAAAAAAAGGGATAAAGCATGGATAATTGTCCACATTTTGAGATAAAAAATGAGGATAGTTTGGTCTGGGTAAAATGTGGAATAGACTTTGTTCTAATTTTTTATCCCTATTTTGTGAAATTAGGATAACATTTATGACTACTATTTAAAAAAAAAAAGAGAATGTGTTCCACTAAACAACATTAATGCCCAATTAATAGGAATGATAGATTTGATATTTTTTAAATTTTTTTGAAGTTATCCCATATTTGATCAAAATGCAAGATTGATGATAAGAACATAAAAATGAGGATAATAAAAAACATTAATAAATATAAATCTAGATAAAAATAGTAGATTTTTTATCCTCATAAATTAAGCTAACTTATCCTAAAAATTTATTCATTTACCAAACTATGTCTTTATGTAGAACAAAATATCCTTACTTTTTCTTTCAAAATATGGACAATTGTTCATGTTTTATGTTTTTTTTCTTTCTTATGCCATATGGGATAACATGTGATTTAATTCAATTATTTTCTTATCTCAACCCCTTATCCCAATGCCAGTCCAGGCCTAAATGACTAAATTATACCTATTCTTTTACCATTTTCAAACAGTGTCTCTATGGGAATGAAGAAACATAAAAATTATATGGAGGTAATTTAATCTTTATAGGGACTAATTTATCTGTATAATTGTTTATGAAGACTATATTGCATACAAAATTACATAGTGTCATAATATTATCATAATATTTTGTCAAATTTGAATGGAATTTTAACACGATAATGATAATTGAGTTTTTATAAGTTTTTAGGGACTTACTTATATGTTTGCTTCAACATTCATAGAGACTTATATGAGATTACTCATGTTTACATAGATGTAGATGTCATTAACCCTTTTGAATTATAGGATAATGACGATATATTTCAGAATCCGACAATTCCCATTATTTGCATACAAAATATTGATTAAAATTTGATTTTAAATGAATAAATCATGAAAAATATAACTCTTTGGAAAGGTAGCTAAATCGGTTTTAGTCCATGTATAATTGAAAAATCATCATAGATAGGTTAACAAATTTAGTCATTGAGTTAAATTGCTATAATAAATATATTCAAATAAGTCCCTACAAAATATGAAAAATCTAATGTAGTCATTTTGATGGCAAAAATGTCATTGCCTTTTCCTAAAAAAATTTCATGCTATCCTATATTCACCAACGACAAAAAAGTGAAAAATCGATATAAATCCCTGAAAACCTATGAAAATAAAAAAAAGGTTTTTATAAAATTAGTAAATCCCCTTAAAGTCAATTAGAAATCTGATTATTTTCGATTACGGTAGGGATTAAAATAAATATTGTCAAATAAGATAGGGACTTAAGATAATTTATTGATGTTTACATGGAAGTAAATGTCTTTAACCCTTTTGAATTTATAGGATAATGACTTGATATATTTCAGAATCCGACAATTCCCATTATTTGCATACAAAATATTGATTAAAATTTGATTTTAAATGAATAAATCATGAAAAATATGACTCTTTGGAAATGTAGCTAAATCGGTTTTAGTCCATGTATAATTGAAAAATCATCATATAGATAGGTTAACAAATTTAGTCATTGAGTTAAATTGCTATAATAAATACATTCAAATAAGTCTCTACAAAATATGAAAAATCTAATGTAGTAATTTTGCTGGCAAAAATGTCATTGCCTTTTCCTAAAAAATTTTCATGCTATCATATATTCACCAACGACAAAAAAAAGTGAAAAATCGATATAAATCCCTGAAAACCTATGAAAATAAAAAAAAGGTTTTTATAAAATTAGTAAATCCCCTTAAAGTCAATTAGAAATCTGATTATTTTCGATTATGGTAGGGATTAAAATAAATATTGTCAAATAAGATAGGGACTTAAAATAATTTATTGATGTTTACATGGAAGTAAATGTCTTTAACCCTTTTGAATTTATAGGATAATGACTTGATATTCTCATTCAATCCATCGTAGATACTTGATCTATGGGTGACATTAAGGAAGGTATAATTGCATGAAAACCGAAGGTATATTTCAGAATTTGACAATTCCCATTATTTTCATACAAATAATTGATTAAAATTTGATTTTAAATGAATAAATCATGGGAAAATTGATATAACTCTCAGAAAAGTTAGCTAAATCGATTTTAGTCCATGTATAATTAAAAAATTATCACAGGTCCCAAAAAAATATGTATGGTTAATGGATTTAGTCATTGAGTTAAATCGCTTTAATAAATACATTCAAATAAGTTCTTACAAAATATGAAAAATCTAATGTAGTCTAATAAAAATGCCCCTGCCTTTTCTTAAAAATTCTCATGCTATCCTATAATCGTCAACCGCTAAAAAAGTGAAAAATTGATATAATTCCCTGATAACTTATGAAAATAAAAAAAGCTTCTGTAAAATTAATAAATCCCCTTAAAGTCATCCATAAATCTGGTTAGCGTATTACAATAATTTATCAAGTAAATTATAAAAGGGTATTACGATATATTATCATGTATAGTTAGAGTTAACCACAGATCTGATTAATTTTGATATATTATCATGTATGGTTAGAGTTAACCACATGTCCAATAAAATAGGGACCTGAGAGAATTTACCAATTTTATAGGGAATTTTTCTGATTTTTATAAATTTTTAGGGAGTTATATCGATTTTTTAAAAATAGGGGAAGATGGCATTTTTATAACTTTTAATGTGTAGTTAGAGTTAAGCACTTGATTAGTTGGGGTGATGATAGAGACTGAATCAATATTTTTTTAATAATATAGAGACCTATAATAATTTTTTAATTTTACAGAAATTAAAATCAATTTAGCTAATTTACATGGACTTTTATGGATTTTTCCCATAAATCATATTTTAAAAGAAAGAATGATTTATATATAACGTGCCACATTGATGCGTGTGCAGTTTATCATCATTCTCCACCACTAAAACTGAACCACCACAGGAACAACAACAACAACATTTTGGACTTTTAACTTATTATATATATATATATATATATATATATATATATATATATGGGGCCGATTAGGTGCGGCGAACGGCAGGTGCGGCATCGATCGTGGGCCGTCAATCACGGGTCCATCGCATCGGACGGTCGGGTGCGATTCACGTCGACCGTTGGATGCGATGGATCCGCGATCGAACGGCCCACGTCGCCGCCGCACCTATAATCGGACGGTGGAGTGAGAGAGAGAGAGGGATCCCGTGCGTGAGGGTTTTCGAGCGAGAGAGAGAGAGAGAGAGAGAGTCGAGAGAGACGGTCGAGATGGAGAGAGAGTCGAGAGAGGCATTTGAGGGTATTTATTTGCATGTTTTGGACCATCCGATCACATATAATCGGACGGTGGAGTCCAAAAAGACGCGGTGGTCCATTTTTTGGTATGTTTTTTGATCTGCGAGATCGGACGGCTGTCACTCGATCTCGCGCAATCGAACGGTTGACACGCGATCCGCACGTAAGAGCTCGTCCGCACGTCCGCAGCGTATCATTTCTCTATCTCTCTCTCTCTCTCTATATATATATATATATATATATATATATATATATATATATATATATATATATATATTGAACCGATTAGGTGCATTTTGCGGTCGGTGCGGTGTGCGACATGGGCCGTCTGATCGCGGGTCCATCGCATCCAACGGTCGACGTGAATCGCACCCGACCGTCCGATGCGATGGACCCGTGATCGCGCACCGCACCGACCGTAAACCGCACGTAATCGCGACTATATATATATATATATATATATATATATATATATATATATATAGGGATGATTAGGTGCGGTGGCCGCACGGTGCGGCAGCGATCACGGGCAGTCGATCATGGGTCCATCGCATCGGACGGTCCGGTGCGATTCACGTCGACCGTTGGATGCGATGAATCCGCGATCGAACGGCTGCCGCACCGTGCGGCCGCCGCACCTAATCACTCAACCATATATATATATATATATATATATATATATATATATATATATATATATGGTCGCGATTACGTGCGGTGTGCGGTCGGTGCGGTTTACGACGTGGGCCGTTCGATCGCGGGTCCATCGCATCCAACGGTCGACGTGAATCGCACCCGACCGTCCGATGCGATGGACCCGTGATCGACGGCCCGTGATCGCGCACCGCACCGACCGTAAACCGCATGTAATCGGATCCCTATATATATATATATTATTAGCAATAGAGTTTATACTAATATATTAGTGTAAATATGTTATTAATTTGATGTACAATGTAAATTGATATGACGTTTGTAAAAGCTTTTATAGAGTCTAAAGTCCTGTTTGAAATTGCGTCAGGGCACGTTTGCACCGGCGGGCGCGGTAAAACGTGAACTCCAAAGCAAACAAAAATTGGCGTAAGCATTTGAAGCTCGGTGATAATGTTGAATGTGTTTTTTTTCTAGCTTCCCTTAAATTTTAAAACACCCTTAAATTTTAAAACACCATACCGCTTCTCAAACTGTGGCTTGCTACCCCCGACGCTATCCAAAAGGGACCAAGTGTATCTGTGTCCAATAACAAAATAAAAAGTTAGACAGATTGAATGTCGGCTCATGCAATTCATTTTGCATTAGAGAATCTGATATGAATTAGGAGACACATATACATCAAATATATGAAACACTACCCAACCAGTCTTTGTTTTGTCATATCTAATGTATAATGTGCTATAAAACGAAGGCATGGGATGCTCGACTGGGTTCTGCCTTTGCAGCTGGTTTTTTTATTTCTTCTATCAATTTGTTGTTTTCTTCATCATTTAAAGAAAACATGCAAGTGGCGAAACTACAGAGTGTGTGGTCATATTGGACTTGGATTTTTTTGTAGTATCAAGTCAATGATGATCTAATGCCTGACTTGCATTAGGAATTTAGGATAAACAAATGCACCAAATTTAGGTCCTATAGATCAATGACTAATAAATATAATAAAAAAACCTGTGAAAAAACAAATAACAATAGAATCAGAGGATAATTTAGTTCAACAACTTGTCCTACATTTGCAAAGGAAAGTATGAAATGATTTATTATCTCTAGTAATCAAAATACAAAAATGACACAGCGTCTCTCAGCTCCGCGTCACCATCTATTTCTCTTTAAAATATCTCGGATGTGCATTTAAAAAAAAATCTCTCTTAACCTTCATAAATAAAAAAAGTAAAGAAATCGACATACAAACATCTGTAAAAATTCAGGTAAGGTAAGGAGCATTGCCTCTGAACCCTGCATGCTAGTAGGTTTTAGTGTCCTCTCCTATTTTAATACAAGACATCTCAAAAGTACACATAATCATTTAAGATAACATGCAACACACTTTATTATTTACACAAGATAGATCATTACTTGGTGTTGTGCTCTTTTTTAAGCTCATCATGTCACTTGCTCAACTCCAATTTGCCCTCTCCCTGAGAATCTAAATGTAAATTGTGAGCACACTAACATAATGATCCTCTAACATTAGCTAGATGTCCCAAGGTAATAAATTAATCATTAAACATGATGTCGTGATTAACAACTAATATGATGAACATATTATATCTGTGTCAAAGATAAGAACCTTTTATGTTGTTGGAGGTTAGGCTTACATGGGATCACAATGCATACTTCTCTTTTGGATGATGTGCATGACTGTACTGTTAAGTACAAGTTCATCTGTGTACTATTTAGGTAGTACACAACAGCATCTGGATTTCGGTTCCCTGTTTTATCAACATTATTTGTTGCATAATTAAAGTGCATATTGCATCATTGCATGACAAAAAAATTCAATGAAGCTCATCCTTGCCATGGCTATGGACAAGAAAATCTGATGTTACATCAAATATATTCAAATCCCATGCATGTGACTCGGTTCAGATTCCATAGTTGGTTTTGATCAATTTTTGTTTGTCTTCATTCTTCATGCAAGTTGCAAAAAAATAAGTAAATTATATATAGTGGAGAGAGTGTCTGTTCAAATTGGATATTTATTGTACTTGGGAGTTGGATATATGTCAATAAATTCTAGGCAAAAAATTAAATTAATAAAATGGACATATGTCAAAGACAGTATGACCAAGACAAGGTCAGATAGAGAATCTAGTCAATGATTTTATATTCACAATACAGGCACACACTAAAATACCATTTTTGTGTGACCATTTATCTAGGGTGGGGAAGTATTATGATTAACTCGTTGTAAAAATATAAATCAAATTACAGGGGAGGCATTTTGTAGTTTTTATAAGGGAATGATCCTTTTGCATATATAAGTATCATTTGGGTTTAATTATTACTAGTTAATTTTTATGAGCTGTACATTTTTTTTTAAACCCCATCTAGTCAATTGTTTTTATTCGATGATTATTCCTGGGAGAATGTCCATCACATATAAAATCCACCAAGTGAACCAAAAATGACGTTTTTTTTCTTCTCTTTTTGGTACCTAAACACATACCACAGAATATGTAGAGTTACTCCCTAATCAATTAACTCTTTGTCAACTAAGGCCCTCTTTGATAACACGATTGAGGGGTGATTCTGCTTTTAATTAAGCAAAAAGTTCAAACGTGTTAACAAACGAGTTTAAAAAAAATAGCTTAATAAAAAAGTTACTTTCAGTTTTTAGTGCAAAATGATTGCTTTTTAAAAAGCACAGAAAATGCGTTTTTTAGAATTAAAGTCTATTTAAGTTACTTTATTCAAAATTTTATTTTTCAAACGTGTGTTCAAACGGGCCAAAAAAAAAGAAACATATATGAGAATGTATAATTTAGCACATACTAATATGAAGTTTTCTTTTTTCTTTTTTTATTGCATAAGTGATAATAGATAATTTGTAGCTTTTGAGGCCAGGGGCAAGAGGGTTAGTTATGCGGGGGAATGTAATTGAAGAGAAAGTGGTATTTTGGTAGAATCCTCATCCATCACTTTTGTTTATTTTTATATATGTATTCCTTTTATATAAATAAAAAAAAGGTAAACATTGCTACCAACGCTTATATTTTAAAGTGAATGTTACAAATTCGAATGGAGAATGAGAGGAGATGAAATAAAATAAAATAAAGAAAAATAAGAAGCAGTGAATGTGCCACATGAAATGGAAAATGGTGAGTCTCTAGATGGGGTTAGATATGTATTCCTTGATTTAATAAAATTAAGACTCATGCTTACCCTTTCTATATAAAAAAAAACAATTCAGATTCTATTTTGGGTGACGTGAAAGTTTAGATTGTTAGTAGGAGTTGAAAATAACGAACAGTAGGTACTACGAAACAGCACCTAGGTTTCCATTCCCTGTTTCATGAAAACTTGATATGCATGTCTACTTTTGTACCTATCTCCATGTCTCATCTTTGTTTTGTTTGCCTATCTATTTTATATATAATAATATATAGTAGTCATAATAATGGACGTGTGTTGAACAATAGGACCGGAATAATCCGATCAGTCCGTGACGTTTGTTGCAAGTTGCAAGTTGTTAGTAAGCTTTTCCCAAAAATTCCAGAGAAGCCCGGAGAGAGTATTTGTATTTGTTTAAAGTTTAAACTTATAAATTGTAGTCTATAATTTATTTTAAAATAAGTTATTGTTATATGTTTGTTTGTTATCAGAGATTGTTTAAGTAAAAGTTAAAACAACTTGAAAGTCATTATGAAAACTGGATTGAAGGTAATTTTCAGATTATACCTCCCGCAGATTTTTTTTATGACAACTTAAAAATCATTTTGAAAACCAATATTGTAAAAAGCATTTGACATTAATCGGGAGGTCGGGGATGGACTAAAAATTAATTTGCTAGGCAGCGATTAATCGATGATTAATTAATCATTTTTTATACTAATATATATATATATATTATAAAATAATAATAAAATAATATCAAAATAAAATTAATAATATAAACATA
The DNA here is from genome assembly GCA_030737845.1 of Acorus calamus. NCBI lineage: Eukaryota > Viridiplantae > Streptophyta > Magnoliopsida > Acorales > Acoraceae > Acorus > Acorus calamus. Next base: position 2,916,403 of record CM060867.1, read on the forward strand.
ACAGGGATAGCATAAATGCATTAATTAATAAATACATAAGATTAATTAATCAGATTATACCGCCCCCACTAGCTCCTTCTTAGGTCCGCCCTGACCGGAAAAGCGACCAAGCGCTAAGCATTGTGGTTAGACATGCTTAAGTTTAGGCGATGGATTAATTGGGGCCTAGAAGTTATTTTTTTGTTTTAGAACATTGATGATAACTGGGAAACATAATTTTTTAGATGATCTTCTAACATTGGGTGTTGTTATATTTAGTTTTTTTTACAGTCCAAAATATAGTCCTATATACCTCGTTAGAAATCCGGTTATTTTCATAAATTGCCTTTATTTTTTCAAAGGGAAGTTTGTAAAGACTAATAATAAGTTGCTACTAATCTTCCCCACACACGATATGCAAGTAAATAAAAAATATTTTGGACAAACTGTCCACAATTGACCTTCAGTTTTTTTAATCCATATATATGTGATATAAAATATCATTTTATATATGCATAAATGATATAATGAAAATTTTGATAATAGTTAAATAAATCATTTATAAAATTTTAAATAAAATATAAAAGATATGATACAATTTAAATTAATATTTTACATATATACCCCTCCACTAACCCTATACTGTAAAAATACCCCATTTGAACTCTAAAATCAATAGTATCGCTCGTATTCATTTAATAAATAAATAAATAAAATATGCTCGAATGGATAAAAAAAGTAATGTTGATGTACAATTTAAATTCTTTAGAGGGGTGCAACTTGAAAGGGTTGAACTTGACCCAACAAAAATTTGAGAGGGTTTGGGTCGGGGTTTTAGCATTCAGGTTCCACCCCAGCCCGAATCCGAGCAACTTGAACCTGGGGGATTTGGGTTGAGGGCTCAGGTAACCCCGAATCAGCCCGAACTCAAAGTTTTCATATCTAAATAAAATTATAATTTTTTATTGTGTATGATAAAATTTGAATTGTACAATTTATTTTTGTGTAGAATCTTTCGCTTCTATAATTTTCATATTTTTATTTTTATATAGAATCTTTCACTTCTTTGTGTATGATAAAATGTTTCTCTTCTTCATCTTTTTTTATTTTTGTTGCGTGGAGAATTAACTCTTGTAAAATTTTAATTTTTTAAAATAATAGTTTTTTTAAGTCAAACTCGAGTCCAACTCAAGCCCAACCCACAACCCAATATGAACAAAACTTGACTGGTTGGATTCTCCAACCTCGGATTGGTTTTCTCCAACTTCGGGTTAGGCTCCAAGCCTTCAATCTGACTAAACTTCCCGAGTTGCACCCCTATTTAGAATTGCATTATTAGAAATAACAAACCATTAGGGATATTTTACTAAAATGTGATTTTTTAGAAGTACATGTACAAAAAAAACATTATTATTTGGTGGATATTGATGATATTATCCAATTTATGTATAGCTAAAAAAAATTCAAGAATTAAATTATGCCTAATTTTTTAAAAAAAATCATAACTTTTCAATTATAACTCGGATTGTGGTGATCAACAGCTCGTTGGAAAGAGATTTTCTATATATATTTGTGACTATGAAATAATTTTTTCCTAAAAATGATTATCTGAAGATGAAAAGTGAGATCAAATTTTGAAACTTATATTTAACCCAAAATTAACTTTTCATTATCTATATTCCATGATTATCTCAATCTAAATATAACAAAAAAATATGACTTGACAATCATCATTATTCATTCAATACATCTTTAAAATCCTAAAATAAGAACAAGAGACCATATATTAGTTTTGGATAGACTTTACCAAATTTATCAACAGTAAATATATAAAATTGTGTTACACAATTCACACTTCCCTGTGTGTGGAAATATAAGATAGATATAGATAGATTACCTCTTTATTATCTATATTTTATGATTATCTCAATCTAAATATAACAAAAAATATGATCTTCTTTATAAAAAAACAAAAAAATATGATCACGTGACATAATCACTATCATTTATTCAATATATATACCACGAATTATAGTTATTTGTTATAATCTGAAACATAAACAAAGACGGGTAATCTTTTTATAAAAAAAAGATGGACTTCCGTAAAGGATATTAAAAAAAAGCATCTTTAAAATCCTAAGATAAAATCAGGAGACTATATATTAGTTTTGGATAGTAATAGACTTTAACAAATTTATTTAGAGTAAATATATAAAATTGTGTTATATAATTAAAAATACTTCCCATTAGTATACAAATTGATACATGCAAGGAAGCCATATAATACAAGCGACCAACTGAAATCACGCCTTTAGTTTTTTTTATTCATATAAATTTTAAAATTAAATTTCATTTCAACCTTATCTGTTAAGATTTTATTCAACAAGATCAGTCAAATAAGATTAAAAAAATACAAATAGAGGAGATTGAGATAAAATTAAATTTTAAATTATATTATGTATAATAAAATTGTAAAAGAATTTAAATTTGAATTTCATCTCAATCTTAACATGTAAGACATTTTAAATTTCAAATTGTATCATATCCTTTATTGATCTTACATTGATTTAATTTAATGAATTATTTATGTTTATGTTATCTGAATTTTAAAATCATATAAAATTTGAAATTTAAAATCCCTTGTATGTTAAGATTGAGATGTAATTCAAAATTAAATTTTATCTTAATCAACTTATCCTAATTTAAATTTTATCTTAATCTCATCTATTAAAATTTATATCTTGTGAATTTTAAATTTAAATAAAATCTTAATGAATAAGATTTAAAATAAAATTAAAATTTTTAATTGTATTTAGAAAAGAAAAAACAATGGAGACGTGACTTACAAAAAAAAATAAAAAAATCAAATATTAACTTGTGTAAGTAGTTGAGGTTTGATTTATAAATCACGTCTTCTAATAAATAAATAAATAAACAAGCTGACTGGATCAATTTTTTTAAAAAAACCAGGGTTATCTTTAAAAATTGACAAAAAAAAAACAGTTTATAAACATACCAAAACACCACTCATATTTCATGTAAGAAGGCGCCCATTTGTACAGAGATGAGAGGGAGAAGAAAGAGGGGTAGAGAGAGAGAGATTTTTCTAAATTTAGCACTGCCTAAATTTAACTTAAAATTGCCAAATCAACAATAAAAAACAAAAACAAAAACACTTTGACAAGGTTATCGCTTATCCAATGACGAACTCTACCAACCATCAAATCACCAATCATAAAAAATACAAAGATAAAGACAAAGATAGAGAGAGAAACAGAAACCTAGAAAGACAGACAGAAGAATGCCAACAACCACAATTTTTTTTTTGAGATAAACGGTAGCCTACGCCCTTCTATTAATAAAAAAAGAATGACAACATTGCAGAGATCGTCAGTCTCATTCCGAAGGCAAGGCTCATCAGGGCGGATATGGGACGATCCGATCAAGACATGGGACGGGAAGGGTTCCTCCACAGTCTCCGCCGCCGTCACTGTCACGAGGCCACCGCTCGACGACGACCACCCGAACGGTGAGCGGCCGCGGCCGGAGACGACCTCCACAAAGAGACCCAAAAGGTGCGGTTTCCATGCGTTATTTGGATCGTGCATGGGAAGAACCAAATCTTGATTGATTTTTTTTTTTTTGAAAGATGGGATCAGGTTAAATTTTGACTGAAATCATGATCAGTATGATCAGTCTAAAAAAGAATGAAAAAAATGCTTGCGATACAATGCTTGTATTGAGTGTTTTCCAATGATGTGTATCGGTATTTTTGTTTATTATATATGTGGCCCTTGAATGGGTGGGATGTGCTCCATGCATTACCATTTATTTATTTTATTTTATTTTTGAATGAGATAGAAATTACTGTATCACTTTCATATCTGAGTGGTTACAATTTTGAATTGAAGATGATACATATGTAACTATCAACTGAATTGAAGATGAATTACTATAGCACTTGACATTTTCTTGTAAACCAACCCTTACCCTTATGTGCACATTCACTCATGTCATTCACTCATGTCTGATGAGTAATATGCTTTGTTAAATAAAACATATAAATTTTATTTTTTTATTGATGAGTTCATATGATTTATCGGAATATAAACTCTTTAATAAATATGTATAGTTATAATAACTATAAATCCATAGAAATAATCAAAATACGCGATGAATGACTGCACGTGAGATCTCACAAACATTTTTTTAAGTTTATCAAATGCAACCTTTTACTGCACAAGCTTCACAATATAAACCTTTAAAAATCCCCACACCTCACTTTTATTTTAATTTTATTATAATACATATTTTTGTTTTAGCTTACACTAAAAACACTTTTTGCAGTGGTTCACCTTATGCTTCACAACCAAAACCGTGACTTAAAACACAACACAATCAATATTTTTAACTGATATTTAAGATTATTGAATTAAGATTTGGAAAAACATTATGTGAAATAATCATGATGAATAACATATAAGATGGCTGGCTTCATTAACTTCTACAAAACCCATCAAATCTAACCAAAGTAAGTCTAAGCAAATAAGAAAAAATAATTTCCTACAAGCTTTTTAGCTTCCCAGGAAAAAAAAGCACCTGTCCACTAAAAAAAATGACAATTTTGACAGAGAATGTTAGGCATGGTTTGCCGTATCATACTTCTTTGTGAATTATATTTCAGACACATCGAGTAAATGAAATACATATTTAATCACAAATAATATAAACAAATATTATACATTTTGGAACTGCATAAAATGGGATATTTATTGGAAGATTCTGAGGTAAATAACGATGGACTTCGTTCCCCTCGACCTGAATGCGCACCTGAGATGCCTCCAGAGATTGTTTCCCATTGATTTTCATTGGCTAATTATGACTGCCTCGACTTGGAAATATGGATGTGCTTTCGGATGTGTGAACTCTTTCTAACCAGAAATGAACTGCTTCAATTTCTAGCCAGAAGAAATAAGGGTATGAGCTATTGGCTAATATTGAGAATTGATGGGTAATACCACAAAAAAAATTATCAACATTTGCATCAGCTTTGTGGGCATGAATCATAGGGAAGGCACATAAAGTTGGTGGTAGTTAGTGAAATCGATCCCGTTCAGCCTCACGCAGCACAAGATCTGCTCTGGCAGCTCTTCAGCCTTGTTCCCCTGTTATTATTTGCATTAGCAACCATCATTGTAATCTGCAAATTAGTACTACATATAGAAGGAAATACACTTATAAACAAAAACCTGAATAGTCAATCCCACATCCAAGACGCAAAGCTTTAGCCTGTCCATGAATGCCTCAAATCCCTTCCTTGATATGTAACTGAATCTATGCATATCAATATCAATTTCAAAGTAATTCTCTCCCTGCAAAAGATGGGAATATATTATTGATAGGTTTGAGTTTTGTGTATCCATCTCTGGGGATACGACTTTGGTGGAGAATGGTAATATACATGAAATAGGTGCATTTTGGGAAGAGTAGGAAAACAAAACAATGAGAATATGAGAAAATACATGAATATCCATAATATTTTTGAATTTTTTTTAAAAAAAGTAAACAAGCAGATTTCATAAAGTTGCACATAAGAGGGTATCTGAATACAGTAATCTAACAACAATGATAATTTAATGTGCATGTTGTCTTACTAAGATTTTGCGTAAAACTGAATGATATGTATGAGAGGTGGAAGGAAGTCAGAAACAAGTTTAGAGAAGAAGTGGAAAGGACTAGGATTGTAATGGACGGAAAGAAATGAGGTTATTAAATAGAATTTGATCTACATATAACACAAAGGCTTAAAATATTATAAAACCTGTTCATAAGAACCTGTTGGAAGGCACTATTCAAATAGATGATCTGCAATTATTTCAGAGGATTGTTCTTAATGCTATGCCAATATCATAATTGTCAGATGTAAATTTTATCAACATTTATCATTTATCAATGGGTAAAGGAACTCCATGAATTGATGAAAGTAACCTTGCAATGAAAATCAGAGAGAATAGATGATCTGGAATTATTTCAGAGGATTGTTCTTAATGCTATGCCAATATCATAATTACCGGATGTAAATTTATCAACATTTATCATTTATCAATAGGTAAAGGAACTCCATGAATTGATGAAAGTAAGCTTGCAATGAAAATCAGAGAGAAAAGAAAAAAAGAAAACAACATTTATCATTTAGACATTCCTTTTGTGAAATGTACCCACATAAATAATACTAGGCATCTTAAGGATATAATAAGGGCACAAGAGTGTGCCAGTTATAAGGCAATCAAATGTAACAATTTAGCAACCTCTGACATCAAAGGGAGCAAATATGTATGGTAGAACTAGAAGCTGATTTCTTTAATGAAAGGTGTTTAAAATCTGACATTGACAGGGACTTCGGTTGGGTATAAGATAAGAATAAGAAATAAACTTCAGGAAGTGTTGATTTTGAGGTGCAATAAAGACCAAATGAAAAGTGTGCCTCTAAGAAATTGCAATAGCTGATTCCCACATCAAAGGAGAGACCACTGTCCCATGTGTTGATATGACGAGAGGAAAAGGCAAAGCATGTCGGTGGTCGCACTATTCATTAATTTTATTGATAATTAATCACCTTCAACAGTAGTAAGTTCTTTTAGATATAAAACAAAAGTGGTTATGGATGAACAGTAGTACGTTGAGAGAAGACAATGGACCAATTGGAAAGGGCACTTCTCTTAAGAAGTTGCAATGTCAAATTGCTACATCAAGGAGTAGTCACTCATCCATGCTTGGGTAAAAGAAGAAAATGCAAAGCATTGGTGGTTCCACTGTTTGTTAATAAATCATGTTCAACGTAAATAGATGAGGAGCTCAATTAAGATAAGACAGCTTAAATAAGGTTTCTATTTTTATTTTTTTTGATGTTCAAGTTCGACACAACCATTCCTCCAGCCTTTTCATTTACTACACTCCATTTTGCTAGATGCACCCCTTCTTACCTCATTCTTCCCACTACATAGAAAACTTCTCATAACATCCAGTTTGTTTTGCGATCATGACAGTACTATCGCACGAGGCCCTTCAGAACTCCAAAGTAAAGCATTCTTGGGCGAGATTAGTATTGAGATGGGTAACCTCATGGGAAGTCTTTGTGGTGGTCCCCCAAAATCCTTTTCCTCCTTCGTTCAGGGGTTTCTTTTAATAATAGATGCTCCTATACTTTCTTCAAATAAGAAAAACATCCAACTTTTCCAAAAGTCCTTTTGGCAAACTGAAAAAATTGAAAGATTACACATCTTTAAGTAATACCAATTTACCCTCCCAGGCTGCGTTTTCCTTTCCTTCCACCTCTCCTCGAATCTCTCCACCAGTAACTCAGTCCTGGCAGCAAAGACTGCCACAATGTAAAGGGAAGCCGAGGCATTAATATGACACTCTTCTACTCTACATTGAAGGATTTTTGCACAAGCACCCGGTTCTGCCTCACACAAATTTACCACAGCAACAGCACTCTTTTCATGTTGATCCTCAGCCATGAAACCATATCTTCGGACATCGGAGCACTATTTTCAATCCCCATGTATTCTGGTTGTATCCATCTCATATTATCGAGTACCGTCTGCATATGCAAATGAGAAATGTTTGGCCCCTGTTCTCCCACCCTGTCCAATCATCCCATCTTCTCGTGCCTTTAGGCACACACTAATTAATAAACATGCTGCTAGAATAAACAACAGAGGATAAGGGATCCCCTTAATGTAGACCCTCTCCAGCATTAAAAAATGCTCGTCTTGGAATTTACTAGCACATAATTATATCCTATAGGGTTTTAAATTGGACACCTGAAAATTTTAAAATGTTGAACTGTTATTTAATAATTCTCAAACTATAAAAATCCCTCTCCCTATGTACTAAGGAGAAGTAGGGGTCCAATTGAAAGCATCAAATAGCAACAGTAATATGTAAAAAGTATGTCTACTAAATGCATGTATCATATCAGATTGATGCACACAGAAGAATGAAGTGTGCAACTTATGACTCAAATTCCATCGAAATATGAATTCCAGAGAGATGTACACTAATACAACAGAATCCAGAAAGAATTTAATCATGATGCAAAGTTACTCACCATATAAAATTCATGTTGTGGACGAGAAAGAACAGGTTTTTCATTGTAAGCATGCATAAGCTTCCTTTCAGCAGCACTTAGATGAAGATCATCCACATTCACCACACGACCCAATATCTTTAACCTTTCCCGGAAGGGTGAAATCGTATCAACAGGAAATCCTCTAACCTTTTCTACTTCATCATCAATTAGTCTCTGATATATGAAAGAAAATATGGATGTCAAAGTCATTAACAATTATCAAAATTTGGAAAGGAAAAAGTATTTTTTAAATTAATACATACAGGATAATAATAGTGACAAAGTAGATTAACGCAGCAAAAGAATGATCGAAGACCAAATCTATGTCAAGGTGTCATACAACCTCTCTCAAAGAGAATAAACCTGGAATAAAGTTCAATATTATTGATGAAAAGATGATCTTCCATGAGGCTATGGGTTATGCATATAATATGGACTCAATTAGGCCTTAAGTCAAATTACATAATGTAATTAAAATGGAAAATATTAAATAAATATAATTGCCACTTATTTTGATATTCCACAAATCAGTGAGAATTGATCATAATTAATTTTGGTATTTATGGCAAGAGAAACAACCCTATAAATTATTATAATAAATGACAAATTTGGTTATTTAATGGCCTTGGAATTTGGCCAAAATTAAGCTTGCCTAGTGGTGTAGCAACTACTCTTGATACCCTCCATAAAATAGCAGTAGGATTTTTGATGATTGGTCAACCCCTCTGCATAGAGAAAAGCTATTATTTTGGATGACATCTGATTCCTTGGGGGGCATTGTGTGTGTGTATATATATATATATATTCTTTTTGTCTTCGAATTCTCACATCATTATTTACATCTTTAGGAAGTTTTCCTTTCATTAGGTCTGGCATATTTGAATAAAGGAAGCTTTTTTACTGAAACTTGATGATCTCTGATTTTTCCTCGCTTATTCCAAACTTTTTGAGCTCGATAGTGGTTATTCGTTTGGATTACAGGATGAGGTAAAAATCCATTTTATGGTAGTCATCAATAGGGATATCTGAAATTTCCTTTTTTGTTAACGATATAGTTCGACCAGCTTCATTTTTTCCGTCGTTATCTTTGCCCCAGCCACAGTCGCCACCACAATAGTCACCACCACCACAATCTCCTCTTATTGTGTACACTCATAGACCTCGCCCACCTCTCTATCCTACTCCCTTGTCAGCATCCTCCTCGGACTTAAGTATACCTTCTTCCTTGACCATTCCACATTCAGTTCGTGATTTGCCTCCATCTAACTCTGATGTGCCTATTGTTCTTCGCAAAGGTTGTTGGAGGTGTGTCATTGCTCATCCTTTTGTCCAATTTGTTTCTTATCAGGGACTTTTTGATTCCTGCAAAGCCTACCTAGCTGCTACATCGTCCATCCGTATTCCTTGTACTGTTATTGCGGCATTACATGATCCTCTACGGACCGCCGCTATGACCGCAGAGATGGATGCCTTGCAGAAAAATCATATGTGGGAGTTGGTTGATCTTCGGCCAGGGGAGAGGATTGTTAGCTGTTGATGGGTTTTCACAGTAAAATACAAGGCTGATGGGGCTATTGAGCGATACAAGGCATGCCTTGTTGCAAAGGCCTTATTCAGACTCCAGGGAAGGATTTTCATGCTACATTTGCTCATTTGTCTCTCTTGCAGCTTGCGACAATTGGCCTCTTCATCAGATAGATGTGAAGAATGTTTTTCTATGTGGCGGCGTGACAGAGAGAATTTATATGGATCCTCCGCCTGGTTTTCGTCTTTAAGGGGGGTATTTGGGGAAAGTGTGTCTCCTCAAGTCTATACGACTGAAGCAATCTCCGAGAGCATGGTTTCCAAGAATCAATGTAATCATTCTATCTCTTGGATTCATTCACTGTCACGCTGATCATACTTGCTTCATTCGTCGAAGTAATGGACGGTGCACCATTGTTCTAGTATTACATGGGTGAGTCAATTCATGCATGTCCCATGGACTTCTCACCTAGATGTTGTTTACAGATTCTTCGATACTTGAAGTCATGCCCAGGTCTTGGTTTATTCTATGCTGCCAGTGCTCAGCCCAAAATTTCTTGCTACATTGAAGCAAATTATGCTGGTTCACTCACTAATCGCCGATTCACTTCTTGTTTCTGTACTTTCCATGGGGTAACCTTATTTTTGAAAAAGTAAGAATCAGAGTGTTGTCTCTCGTTCTTCTGTTGAGGCTGAGTATTGTGCCATGGCCCAGGGCACATGTGAGATCATTTGGTTGTGCTATCTTTTGACCGAGTTGGGATTTCTTGTAGCTAGTTCATCTACTTTTTTTTGTGATAACTAATCTACCATTTTGCTTGCCTCAAACTCCGTCTTTCATGAGTGGACTAAACACATTGAGGTTGATGTTCACTTTCTTCGAGAGAAAGTACAGTCAAGCGCCATTGACACAGTTTTTGTCTCCTCCCATGAGCAGCTTGCTGATATGTTCACCAAGTCTGTTGGTCCCTCTGTTCTTCGTTCTAGCTTGACCAAGTTGGGCTTGATTGATATATTCGCTCTAACTTGAGGGGGAGTATTGAAGTCATTATGTAGGCCTATTGAGCCTATTCCCGGAGGCCCGGGGGTTGGGGGGCAACACCCCCGGGCCAGAGGGGTATTTTGGTCTTTTTTGTTTCTAGTGTTTGTACATCTCGTAATTATATAATGGACCTTTTGCATTCCATTATTCAATATAACATTATTTCATTTATTTCTTCTGTCACCAACACCCATATCACCAATTAGTAAATATATTTATCCCAATTTATTATCATTGATAAATAAATATCCCTAATGTCATTAAGCAATAGAATTTTGTGTAATAAATATTTGACTTCATGGTATTCCTAAAACTTTGATGAATAAGACACACCTACATGAATTTGTGTTGTAACAATATAAAATTGTGAGTGTTGTTACACACAGTCCCTTTTCCAGCCAATTCCAGTCTCATATGCTTCGTTAGCGCCATATACTCACATTAATGAGGTATATGCTTGGATAGAAATTTTTAACATTTTCTATAAATGCATCTATGTAATTCATTGAAGTACATACTTCATTTTTATAAAAGCATTTACCTCATTAGATTAAGTATACTATTTTTAAAAAATCAGAACCTGTGTGGACTGGATTTGAAGTTGGAAAAGGGGTGTAAATAACATTATCCATAAAAGTGTTACACAAGAATGGAAAAATGAATACATAACATCCTGGATCACTTCTTTTTTTTTGCTATTGATATGGGTAAAATTGCTAATTATCATCAAGATCAATTTACCGATTAAGCTATAAAAAAAGATGAGAACAAAATAGCATTTCCATTGACACCTTCATAATCTAAAGGTCATGACAAAAAATCAGTGAACTCGTTACTTGGATTCCCAATGGCAAGAAAATGACAGTTTTACAAGTGCCTGAAATGAATCATGCTTCACAAATTAAATAACTTCATCATAATTGCAAACAAACATAATAGAAGACTGTTCAGATCTCAATATTTACTAAAGATGTGATTCAAGATATAGAGGAACTGTTGTATATGAGAAGCATCTTCTGTTCTCTTGAAAGTAGAAGCTTTCAATAGGGTTGGGTCATGTGGTGAATGTGGAAATTGTCAGGTTCAGGTTTATGGCCTTCAAACAATTTAATGGATAGAAAAATAGAATAGGAGCACCATTCAACCTAAACATTTTTTTTCCGGTAAAAGAGAGGAGTAAGCTTATTAAAAAAGAAGCCCCTAAACAAAAGTTGATGTAGGATCTCCGATTATACAACATAAACATGTTATGCCAAAGAAATTTTAACGTGTTCACAAACAATAATTAAGCATAAGGGATTTTTTATTCTTCATGGAAGGGAATGGAACAGCAAAAGATGATGATGCTTAGAGTATGACTAACTAAAATATCAATATTGTAAAGCACAAAAACATGCAAAGCTTGGGTCTTCTTACCCTAATATTTTCCTGGAAATAAGATGGAAGTTCTTTTGAGTAACTCTCTGAGAGTGTAAAATACAAGACAACGCTCATTCCATCCCCATCAATTTCATGTTGAAAAAGTGCAGCAGGATATAATGGAATCTATAAGAAAAGTAATAGTTATATCAGGAAATACAAACAAAACATTTATATAAATCTAGTACCAACTGGTGCTTAATCAAACTACAAAAGAATTTAAACTCAAGAAAATGCACGCATTTCATTAAAACTATAAAGAATACTATTCCCAGAGCATAGCAGCAGTAAGATTTTTATTTTTTTTCATTTTATTCCATTCATTATATCTTGAAAAGGTTTTATGGGACAGGAAGTATTCTAAATATTATTTGAAAAAATAGTCCAGATGCTGCCATGTATCCTAGGCCATTTCATTCAGGATTTGAAGACATCAAGACAATAATATGGTCAAATTAAACGGATTCCCTCAATTCTTTCCCATGATAATATTGATCTCAGAGGTACTCATATAGCAATGAAGATGAACACACAGCATCATACAATTAGCAAAATAATCCATGGCAAATGCACTCATATGAGTTTTCCCCTACCAGCAATAACTCTGAGATATCTACAGTTTTTTTTTTTTTTTTTTTTTTGCAAAATGCCAATATAGAAATCTCCATTGCATTTTTATGCCAGTTGTCAAAAAAAAAAATTGAGAAAAAGGGTTGCTAAAGTTAGGAGGAAGTCAAAGCCTCAAGAACAAGACAACACAAACTATTCTTAAGAGCATATTGAAATTCATTTTTATTGTAAGATTCACTTGTCCGCAAGAGCGTTATAGGCTTTGATCTTGAGTCTTATCATGTCTTCTGCTGACGGTTCAGAAAATAGAGAAATTTAGTGGTAATTTAATTGTGGATAGGTTCAAAGATCAAATTGTAACTACTCTTCCCATCGAATCAGGACTCTTCTTCCACATGTTCAGTCAACTTCAGAGGGTAGTCATATTGTTTTTGTATGCTTTGGGCACATTCCTCAGTTTTTAATGAAATTGTTGTAGCGTGCCTACCCTTCTTCCAAAAAAAATTTAGTAGTAGTTCTTGATCAAATTCGAGTTTTTGTGGAACATTTACATGAGCAGATATACTTTGAAGTCTGTGAATCACTGAATCTTGGACTAAAGAAGAGACAATGGACAATATTAATAACGAGTGCTAGAAAGCCAAATAACTGAGTTTGGGCATTCGCCTTGTTCTCTTGAAGGTGGTTCTATCAAGCTTACCTCTTATTTCTTTTCTGCTGTTATCATACTTATTGGGATCCTTGGAAAAATATAGGTAATTAGAAGAAGATTCTTGTGGGCCAGGCACCAGGAGAACGGGTGTGGAGTACATTTTGTGAAATTGAATATTATTTGCTGTAGTAAGGAAGAAGGGGGTGAGGTGTCCACAATCTTCAAAACATGAACCGAGCTCTTTTGGGAAAGTTGCTTTGCAGGCTTCTTGTAAATCACTCATCCTTGTGGATAAGGGTTATTCGAGATAAGTATGGCTCTATGTAGATCCCTCATCCTCACGGGGTTAGTTGCTTTGCAGGCTCCTTGTAAATCCCTCATCCTGATGAAGTACTATGAGGAATGTAGTAGATTGGATTTGGAAACACAATCTTGATATGGCCAGAGATGATGGAGGATCTTCTATTCAAGCCCTAAAATAGGGTATAACTCTCTTTCAGAAAGACAAATGGCAACACGCATCCTCTCCAGCAACTCTCTTCCCATCCTTTATAGGGTGGCAGGAAACAATGAAGATCTAATTTGTGACTTCACTTGTAGTAATAATATTAACATTTGGTATCCAAGATTCTGTCAGAACCTTAATGATGAGGAGGTGGAGGAGATCATATCACTCCTAGCTCTCTCATTGAGGTGATCTTATATTTGGAAGAAGAAGACATGGTGCTTTGAAACGTCCCCCCCAAAATGGCTTATCCGTGAAATCCTTATATAGAAATCCTTATATAGAAGACTCTGAAGATCCTTCACAGGTGATCATATCCACTCGTTCTCTCACCAAATTTGGGAATCATTTTTCCTTTAAAGATTAGGTGTTTTACCTAGTTCTCCCAATATAAGATTATCACTAGAGTGAATCATTCGAAGCGGGTTAATGATGGAAAAAAAGCAAGTGTATTTTGTGGAGAGAGATGAAACTAGGGATCACTTTATTTATGGATGGCCACATAGCTCCAACATATGGATAGAGGTGGGGTTAGTTCCTGGAACGCAATGAAATTTCAATAATCTTGAAGGAATGTGGGAGTAGTTTCGTAAACGAAGGAAAAGAAGATAATAGCCATAGTTTAAAATGATGTACGGGCCGCATATGCGGTCAAGTCCACATAAGGTATATGCGCCCGCATGTACGGTACGTGTGGTCGCATATTGTATATTATTTTATTTTTAAAAAAATAATTTAATATATGAGACGTTCAAATCCCATTCGAACAAGGTTCAAACGCCTCAAAGGATAGAATGAACATCGTTTTCGAACGCATAAAGGCTGGAACGAATCACCTGAAGGCAGGGACAAATCCCGTTCAAACGGGATTCGAACGCTTGAAGGGTTCTATGGGAATGAACCCTATTCGAACGAGGTTCGTTCTGGTCTGCAGACATTTGGACCCCGTTCGAACAGGGTTTGAACACCTGAAGCCTAGAACAAACCCCATTTGAACAGGATTCAAATGCTTGAAGGCCTTCGTGCCATCACGTGCCCAGCACATGGTCGCACATGACGCACATTTCTTGAATGAAAATGGTAGGCCATCAGCTTTGTGCACAAAAGGGAGTACAAAGACAAAAACAACTAAAGGAGAAAAAAAATGGAGGCCCCTAGTAAAAAAGATCCTCCCACGCATTTTCAGTGTATGGAATTTCACCCTTGAAACATTATTCCTCATGCGCCACTATCGGAATAACTATTTAGAAAACCCTTGCCTTTACGCTCCTATCTTCCGAGCAACCTTAATCACTTGCCAGCTGGCCACATCTCCTCTGTGGTGGAAAAACTAGCACCCAACCTAAAGACATCTTCCAAGCAGCACCAAACCTACCTCACCAATGTGCATCTTACGAACAGATGATCTACAAACTCTTCTTCATTCAAACATAAGCCACACCTAGTATCAACCTCTGGATTCCAATGGGTAATGTGCACAAGACTGCACATTGATGGTACATGCGGCCACATATTAAACTATAATAATAGCAACAAAGTGAAATTTCAAGGTCTTATTACACATGCAATATGTTGGGGATTCGACTTGCACATAATGAGTTTATATTTCAAAGGAAACACTTTTATGAAGAAGACATATGAGCGTCGATTGCAACACTTCAGCATGGGTTATGGTGCTCCTTGGCGAAGAGTTTGTTTCTAAAATTATAGGTATCAATTGGAGAGGTTGGTAGTGAGTTTGACATTGTGTGAGATGTGTATTGTAGTTAGTTGGCTTATGCATTAATTTTTCATTTTTCTTTTGTAATAGGAGACCCCTCATTTCTTTTTTTTGGTTTGAGGGGTATCATTTTAAAATCAATAATGCTTCAATGTTTCGTCAAAAAAACCATCATAGCGATGTTAGAATTGCTAAGCATTTCAATCGATTGTTTTGTTCTATTAAGAATTTGTTATCAATTAATCTTGAATTGTCTTTGTGGCTTTGTGTGGTTATATACCTCAACAAGCTCTCAACAAAGGTGAACGGAGATAATTGGGTTACAGATTGCTCTCTACTATGTGAAAGTGAAATATGCGGCTCAATAAAATTCTGAACATCTGATTATTCAATGTCACCTATGTATAAAAGAAGAAAAAAACACAACACAATTGCTGATAATTACAGATTTCTTTGTCTAGTCGGAAGAGCTCTCCAAATATTATGGTCTCAAAGTCTCATATCAATCAGTTTCGAACTTTCGATATTTTGGAATATGAGTAGAAAAGAGAGGGTAGCCTCATTAAATTAACAGATATGGGAAAACCTATAAGTAATTGAGTGTGAAAGCCAAATGAATCGAAATATTCATGTTTGGTTCAGGAAGTTATTTTTCTCAGCAACGATTAGCATGGACTGATGATATCATTGATTTTAGTTGCCATTTTGACCATTTTGGAGACATATGTATCTTATTTGGAAGAAGGCTGGGAGATAGATATACTCAACTTATTCATTTAGTTTAAGTTAACCATTAGTCACACTATAAAAGAATGGTAGCATATGTATCCTACCTGCCAATGCAACTCAAAGTCTAGATTGAAAAATGAAGTTAATATAATTTTTTCATGATAAGCTCTTCATAATGCCCATAGGCATGTTGATAAGACTATATTATAATACAGTACAATTCGATTCAAATGAATGAGCATGAATACCTGGACATTAACTACAAGAATAGTTGGAAACTTGCCCGAAGAATTCACTGATGGTAGTTCGACAAACCGAGCAATATGACTAATTTTCTGCTGGCATAAGAAGACATCAACACCAAATGGATAATATGCAGCATAATTTGGGGCAAGTTCTTTCTTTTTATCCCTGCAAGAATTCTCATCATTGTGGTAAGGTGATGCATCAGTTTATATTGAGAAATCCATTAGAAGGCAATACTTCATTACTGTATATAGGTACAAATAAAAGTCACTAATAATTTTGTCATACCTAGGATAATTTTCTCCCCGAACTTTGAAGGTACAAGGTTCAATAAGGGACCAACTACCAAGCCTTCTCTTATCTAGTGGGCAGAGAGGAACTTGAGCTCCAGCTATTGGTCTTTCCAGGATAACTTTTGTAGAAACTGAGGCAAAAACCAAAGAGAACAAAGCTAAAAGTCCAGAAGCCATATATTAAGGAAGTCAAGGTGCAACAGGCCAACATGGGGATAATACAAAAACGCCCATCACAGATAATTATATATTCTAAACATCAAATCCCATCAATAATTATTCTAGACTGTATGTGTGTAATCCATGCAATCAAAAGTTATTACCTAATGACTAAATATAGCAAATTTGTCTGCCTTCAAAGTTTTCACAGGAAGTGAACTATGCAACTACAAGAACAAACTCAATCATAACATTGAGTTCCCAGAAGAGGTCTTAAACCTCACCATGAGCATTTTCCCTTCCCAAATCTATGGAACTGAGTTTGCAATTCAGATATTACATGACTCAGCATAATGAATAACAATAAGTGAGCACATCATTATAATAATTAGTGTCAGCATCAACAAATCCCATTTATCAGTATAATGTTGATCATTATATTTACCACACTACCACTAAGCAATGCAGCGAGCTATTAGGAGGATATCATATGGTTTAAACAATATCTTAATCATGCCCTTTATATACAGACCTAATGGCTTACACACGGAAAGGCGGAAAATATATGGTGATATTCCTTAATGAAACATATACAAGAAAAAATTGATCGAGATAGGGATATTTAGGTGGTACAAGAAACTCAAGGAAAACAGAAGCCATTCCTGATTTTTCATGGATCATGGTGTTCCAGTACATGATATGTAATACATTAAATAGGGAGGTGAGACATCGGTAACACATGTAAAACAAAACTATCATAGATTGACTATTCTTTGAGTGGCCGATATGTATAGAATGTGGAGAGACACAAGTAAGAGTTTGACAAAACAATGAGGATTGGTAGTTTTACATTTCTAAACATGTGAATTAGGTGGTCAAGAAACCTTTAAAATATAACTTTCTCCATCATTCAAAAAATAAACTGAAGATTACATGTTCTCAGAGTAGCGTGATTTCCAAGAGAGAACAATTTTTCATTCATGGAAGTCGGATAGCCCAACACAGAGATAAACTTGTTTTTATTGATTTTAACCACTTTTTTCTCATTTGTCTTTTGGAAATGCCATAGCGTGTCCTTCATTAATCTCAGGTTTTTTTTTGTGAAGAAATGTTGGAGCATACATATTATATAAATGATGTCCCCGAACTAAAAAAGGAGATGAGGGATCATCATACAAAAGGTTAAGGGAAAAAAAGTATAAGTGAACCCCTCTCAAAATGGGACCACCCTTAAAAATGGTTCACTCCAATGCCTCACAAACCAAACCATGTTCTATGGGGAGAAGAGATCGCCACCCAAGTATATTCCACATAGGTGCTCAGAAGTTTCTGCGATTAATAGGAAAACCTGAAACATTGCTTACTCTCTCTCATATCATCTACTATATTGACACTTGACAGATAGGTGTTCAAAAATTTCTATCATGCTCCAATACAGTTCACAGCTTAGTGGGGAATCCAGTGCCCAAACAGCTCTGATAATCTTGGTTCGAATCTTGTTCAGAGAAAGAGTCCACACGAAAGCCTGCACATCTAGGAGGAACAAGCCTACCCAGAGATCTTTACCATTCCACCATCATGTCCATAGAACGCCCAACCATTTGCTGATAAAGAAGATTCACAGCAGCATAAAAAAAGTTCACCGTGACTTCTTTATCTGCATTCCTCCTCCACACCACAAAATCATCAGAGGAGGTTGCATGACCATCACATACAAGATGATTCGTAATTCACTAGCAGCAATTACTAGATTTGCATAGGCTGCTAGGACTGCTGCAATCTTGTGATATGGAGTGAGATAATCATGACATTTGATTTAGTGCGACAGAGCACTGATGAAAGTATGGCCTTCACTATTAACTCATGCCATAACGGGTTAATGAAAGACTTAATATGGTCTCAAAACACAACCAGATATGGAATAAATATTCCCACAAAGCCCAAGTGTTTAGGTGGTGACTAATAAAAAAAAAAGCTAAGTGGGTTTTATTTGCGAACACGTGATCGTGAGAAAACTATTGAGCAACCATAGTTCAAAACCATGTGCGGACCGCATGTGCAGTGAGTCATGGCATATGCGGCTGCATGTACCGAACATGCGGCCGCACATAGGGTAAGGTAGGCGATCGAACGGGGATCCAAACTGAACTTCAAACGTCATCCTCTATACGTTCAAACGGCTTTCAAACAATATGTTGCCGTTCAAATTACCATTCGAACGGCAATTCAAACACTCAGATGGTTTTACTATTCAAAGTTAGTTCGAATTGAACTTCAAATGCCCTCTCTACATTCGAAGTCCATTCGAACTGAACTTCGAATGCCCTCTAAAAGTTTGAAGTCAATTCAAACTTGGGCGGCATGTATTCTCATTGCCTGACTTGAGCCACACCTTCCTTGTATGTTGCGTCCATTCCTCCTCTTCTTTCCAAAGTATCGGCATGAGTTCCTCCTCCATTTTCTTTCGAGCCTCTTATTCCACCTCTATTAACTCTCCTTGCTCCTCCAATTTGTTCCAAGAGCTAATGGACTCTTCTATATCTCCTTTCCTCTCGTATCTCTTAGCCTTTTGATGCTTGCTCCATATTTTTTATTTTTCTTTATGTGCCTCAACTTCTACGCCACCTTTTGCGCTTCTCATCCATCCACCTTAATCGATGACCACCAAGATTTGACCAACTCTTCATACTAATTTGGCAAAGGGGATAATTGTGAGGATAAGCGGGGGGAGAATAACTTATCCATTTGGTATAAAAAATAATTAAGATAAAATGCGGATAGTTGTCCCGATTTTGAAATGAAAATGAGGATTTTTTTGATCAACCTAAAGGCTGCAATAACATTTATCTCCACTTTTTGTCCCAATTTTGACAAATGTGAATAAAAACAAAATTGATGGACTTTTTAACCCTTAAAAGTAGGACAATTTATCATCAAAGCCTTAACCTCTTGTCAAACCATCACTTAAAGCCTTTCCTCAAGAAGCCACCAATTTTTTGACCGGAAGGGTCTTCTCAGATAGAGGAATTGGGTTGAGGAAATGGAATGTGATCCAAGCACGACCTTAGGAGGCTCCTCAAATAAGAATGAGAAAGGAGCCCCTCCCATGTGGTATGAATCAAACATTGGTCCAACTTCAATAAGGTTGGTTTCTCCCGAAGATTACTCCAACTATATCTGTGATTGTTTAGTGGAACCTCCACCATTTCCGAATTTGAGATCCAATTCCAAACATTGTGCATTCCGCTCGATCCTTTCAAGTTAGTGCTTTTCTCGTTATGGGATCTTGTCACACTAAAGTCTAGAGTTACACACTAAGGAGGGACCATGTATCCTGGACCCCTTTTAGTTCGTCCCAAAACTCCATCCTTCTTGTTTCGTGCACCCCTATAAACATCCACTCCCTGCTGGATGGCTTCTCCTCAAACACAATGATTATTGAGAAGGAGCCAGTACATGCCTTCTTTTACTACCTTGAGCTTTTCCATGCAATTACAACACCTCTTGATGCTCCTACTACCAGATGCCATATTGCACAATCAAAAGCATCACTCCCAAGGCTTCGAAGAGTTGTTTCCATAAACTATTCTTTTTTTTTAAGAGTTGCCATACACTATACACTACTCTAGTTTGGTTTCCCGGAGACAAGAGATATCTACCCTATGCTTGAGCACAACGCCTCTACTCCTTCCGAGGATCACTTAGGCCTCGCATATTCCATGATGTCTCCTGTAACTGCTGCTGCCCCTTCCTCTCCTGTTAGTCAGCAACTGGGTTTCTTGACCCCAACACAAGTCTCCTGTAAGGGGGTTCTGAAGCTCCCATTGCCCAGTTTTCCCCCCAGCCACACTGCCCCTTTCTTGATGCCCCATCCATCCCTCTTCTTCGATGCTTCCTTCACTAGTTTGTGAGGCTATGATTTCTGAGGTCAATCCATCTGCAATGCAGGAATTTTCTGTTTATTAATTGAATATTAAAACCCAAGTCCTCCGCTCTATCCACAATGGTTTTGTCACCCTATATAGACCTCATTGCCATTACCATCTCACTGTTTTGTTCAAGCCTTCTATCCCCATCCCGATCTTCGACCCCATTCTGAATCTCCTCTGCCAACAGCCTCAGCTCCAAATGTTGACACCCCTCCACCATGATTTCAAAATCTCATACATTAGTCACCAAAGAAAAAGCATCTCAAGCATTTTAAAGGAGATTCAGAGATTACTAGAGATAATTAATAGGTGAGGAAGAATCCATAGTTATGGGACGCAAATACAGTGTCAGAGCAAGAACATTATGTTTCATGGATGTGTCGTGCTGTAAATTTAACCTCAACAAAGACAGATTACACAGAAAAGTAACGAAAACAAACAAAATACTTTTCCATTATAAGCCATGACACCGTTCAGCGAAGAGCAAACATAACAATGACAAAGCTGAATATCTATACATAAGATGTTCATAAATGTTCATCAGCATGTTCAAAGGAACATCAAGCTACTCTAATGTAAAATTTCAGTGGAGTCTGGATATTGATAAAGGACAGTGGAATATCAGCCAGCATATTGATTACAATTCAGACATATTACCGTATACTGATTATACAAACAAAACAAAACAAATATAGACTCTGAATGTGGTAAACTAAGAACATATCAGAAAATATTTATTGTCAAGGTAGATGGCAAAACTCATAGATGATTGAACTTATGTTGAGCTTGAACAGCACAAGCTATTCTGGAAATGATGACGCTCCTATGAAATGTGAAATATAATTTAGCAGCACTCACATAAAGAAGCATTCACGTGTTCTTCTGATGATCTCCACTTGAAGGAAACTAATTTTAAGGTTGATTTTTTCCTTGTATTTGGTGGACTAGGACTTCGTGATCTTCTCTTGTCAGTTGAGGGAACAGTTGGAACAAGACAGGGCAAGCAATTGTTTGGTAGAATACCACAGTAATCCAAGATTCCTCTATCCCTGTCACTTGCTTCACCTACAGAAACGGAAGAGGCTTCATCGTGGACAGCAGATGGGTTTGCAGAATCAGATTTCCATTGCAAATCCGCATTATCTTGACTGTATCCATGTGGTGAGTTCCCTGCAGAAAGGACCTCTCCTCTCTGAACTTTCTCATGGTTAACTGGTGATGAACTACAAGGATCTTCAGGATTCACATCTTTCAAAGAAGAAATGCTTGACCTGGAAGCACCTTCACAACCATTTAAGGATAAAGCATCTGCAATATTTGAAGAGAAAGTAAAGAAAATGCTGAGAGGCCAAAATGCTGGACTACAGAAGGCAAACTTCTGATATATTTATAAGCTCTTGATGTTTTCAAACTTAATAAACCAAGGTTTCCCCTGGAAATGTACCTTCTTGAACACTATGGAAATCTTCATCACAGTCTGAATCATAAACTGTAGACAGATCAAACCACACGTCTTCACAACTTCCTGCTGATGATGTTAAAAACACAGTACTTAGGAGGGTAATACAAATATTAATTACATTTTTAATTAATGTAATAAATATCTACAATACAAACTAGATTTTTACAGTAGATACTGGCAAAGGAAAGTTTTCCAACAAGAATCTGAAGAGACAAAATGAGTGCCAGAGAAGAAAATGATCAAAGAATACAAGCCAATATTAAATGGTGGAACAAATACTCCAAAAATGTAACTTGATTAGAGAGCCACAATATGTAAAGAATGAGGTCATAGCACGTCAAGTCAAATTAGACCCAGCTCAAAAGTCTAGAAATACACATATAGAGTTATCAGTGCTTACATGGAGAGAATTTATTGATGAATTAGACAAAATGACACAGAGCTCAGCCCGATCAGAATGAAGGCATTCAGATTTTTAAGAAATGCAACGGGTTCTGTGTTATTCTAACATAGTGGGATTTTACCACCATCACTTTTATTGGAGACTATGATCTCTGAGAAAGCAAGTTGAGGGATCTGCACCATCACAGAAAGGCATAGAGCAGCAAGGTACAAACAAACAGCCCCCCTCCCACCCGCGTCCATCTTACCCTCTTACAAATTCTACCCAGGTACAGGAGTAACCCTAGTCCCTAATAAACCTCATCACTAACCCCCATGTGCTGTCAAGGTATATGGTAGAACACCTGAATAGGACCTCATTTCTTGAAAGGCAGAGGGACCAAAATGTAGCCGGGGTAAATATCTGAGTGACCTTAGCTATATGGGCACCTTCCACCCATTTAGCTCTACAAGCCTTGAGCCTTGCTTAATAGGCCAACCACATAGATACCTGGATCTTGAGAGGTATCTCTATCCCCAAAATTTCTTTAAACTTAGAAGCAGTGCATTGCTGGACTTGAATATTTTTCATTAACCATCTGTAGCTTGAGTCAACACTGAAGCCTATTTTGCTGCCGGAACACCATCTTATAGCATCATGAGCTCCTCTGTGAATTGAAGCATTTTATAGGAAATCAGCAGGTTTTGAAGCTCAGCCATGTCAGCGTCATTGAGATCTCTTCTTGTAATAAAGACCAATTCACACCATCAGTAACATCCACTGTAAAATCTTTAACCACTCCATTGGGATTCACTGACAGTCTGAATGGGCTTGGAAAAAGTTAATGAGAGGTCCTCTTCTGACAGCTAAATGTCCTTCCAAAACACAACTTTGGAACCATCATCAACTTTTCACTTTACCACAGTGGACAACTTTCATTCAAACCCAAGCATCCCTTTCCAAATCTTAGAAAGATTATAGGTTACTCTATGCATCATTGAACCGCCATCAGTGAACCACTGTAATATCTAGTGTTGGTTACATTGAACCAGGAAGATCTATCACTTGAAAGATTCCTCCTAAACCGTTTTAAAAGCAGTTCCTCATTACTGGTGTTGAGGATTCCATGACTCCATCCCTCTTCCTTCAACAGACCACTTCCCATTTCACCAAGTGTGCCTCCTCACTCTCTCCCGGGCCCCACAACACAAGAATCTTTTCCTGATTATGTCATTCCTGTTGAGGACTCCTTGTGGCACAAAGAAAATGGTGAGGTAAAATATAGGGGGGTAGTGACAAAGATTTACAAGTCTACCATCAAGGCTGAGAAACTCTTTACTCGAAATGTCTTCTTAAAGTGTTCCACCAGAAGGCTCAGTCTTGAATCCTGAGCAAACCCAAATGAAGTGGCAAACAAAAGGAAGGATTTCCACCACATACCCCATGACCTCCTCTCCTGCATTCACCTTTTCAGGAGAGGGGTTGATCCCAACATAGAGCTTTTGTGGAAGTTAGTATGTCGCAAGGGGAGTAACTCATAGCTCTTAGAATGAATTTGATCCTTTCGCGTGTGGGCCATACATCTACGAGAAGGCTCATCCCCACCTTGACTGCCACTCCACCAGAAGAACAGAGTTAGAAATGGACCATGTTTTTTTTAAAGTAACATGGACCATGTTCTTTGAGATTTGAGAGACTTCTTCACACTGTACCAACATACCAATACGCTGCAGACTCCTTAAACATCATAGAATCCCTCCCTTCCACACATCATTCACATAACTATCAGAGAATCTCCATTTTGCTTTCTTGTAGATGGCAAAGCTCAACCATTTTTTCCATAAACTAATCAAGAATAGTTTCCCACTTTCTCCGGTCTTTAAAACACCAACATTTCAATAGAGAAGCATCACATGGAAACATACTTGACCCACGGGCTAAAGTCTGACATCCAAGGTTGAGAGGAAACCAATCCAAAAACATCGAAAAGGTGACCCCCCATAAGCATGAGTTCTAGCTCAACCTTGACAGGGAAGGAGAAGGGAAACCTCCCTCAAATCATCAACTTGGCCAACACTCCCATAAATGCAAACCACCTTTCCAAAATTGCCGCTTCAACATCAACCTTACCAACGACCCTTAGTTTATTGGCAACTATAACGACACAATATGACAAACGAGCCACCTTAATTTGATCTTTAACTCCAGGGAAACACCAACTTTGCATCTACAAGGCTGGTTTTGCATTGTGCCCTCGACCTCATTATTGAACTTAACCGACCTTGAGAGACTCCCAACTAGGAGTAGATTCTTGAACCAATCCATACCAGCAAAAACCACTTAGATCGGCCCTTACACGTATATCTTTTGCACACCCAAGAATTCTACACATTGCCCAACATCTCTTCTTCAGGCATTTGAAAGAAGGAAAAAAAAATTCCGTCCTGCAACCATTTTGATTGCCTTACAAAGTCCCATCCCTGCTTTGTCGACAAGTTGGAAGACTTCTTCCTAATAGGAACCACAACCCATCTCCAGTTTTAGGGACTCAGATTGCTAGACTTAGAAACTGCACCAACCTCTGCCTGAATTTGCCTCTTTTCCATCAATCATAACAAGGTATCATGTTACTAAAAAAGTTCAACGATATTCGCTCATCAGCCTCTAAAAATCAGTACACTGTTACAACGACAATTGAAGTTGACATGTCTAGAAGTGAAGTCCTCTTGATGTTAAAAAAAAAAGTGTTTTCTCTCCTGGCCTCAATCTCTTGAAGATTTATTTCGACCAAACCTGTTAAAGGCCCACATACTATGAAGATTGAAGACAAAGAATAACCACCATACCATCTGATGTCAATAGGAATTGAAGTTCATATCCATACAGATGTAGATGAGTTTCTCTATGCTACATCTATTGCAAGCATAACATAGATAAATAATCAGAATACACTAGACCATAATATATATATTTATATATATAGGGAGAGAGTCATATTTCAAAAGATTCATGAATTGATCAAGGACAAACCATTGTTAAAGAAATTGAACAACACTGACCATTAACTAAAGTCTTGTCTACAATACAATTAGGAAGCCTTTCTTTCTGACTTGCATAAAATTTTTACAGCAAAAAATGAGAATTGAACTCGTCAGATATCAACATGAAAACAATGCACCCCAAGAACCTTTCTTGAAGTTCCCAGGCAAAGCTAGTTTACAAGTGGGTGATGGGGCTATTGTGATGCCCCAAGTGCTTGTTGGCAGGTAGAGAGAACCTATCTGAGCCATATAATGAAGATTAAAAACAAATAAATGGAAAATTTTTAAAATCAGTAACATAATTTGCATGAAACTTCTATTTCATTCACATCTCTCAACTGTTCTGAGAAACCCTCCACCATAAAAGATATGGTGAAACCAATAACAAAGCTGAACATCAATTGAATAAATTGGACTTATTGTCTTGCTCAAACTAAACGTGGTGTGTATAATCCTTTCAAACCTTCATCCATTGCACGAGATTGCAATTCGACCATACCCCCAGAGACCAGAGCACTAACAAAAAGTATTTATTCTTTAAAAGAAAAAATACAACCGCCACCAAGGAATATGTCTGCAATTTTTAAAATTTCATCCATACTAAAAATAGTCTAGTTTCCTGCAATTAAAGTTTCATCCATACTAAAAATAGTCTAGTTTTTTTTTTTTTAATCCAATTCTCGTATGGCGTAGCTATTTCATAGGGGGGGGGGAAGAACTATGTAAGCACTAAGCCCCCAATCTTCATGAGATGCATTTTTTATGTGCATTGTCATTAAAATTGGATCATAAGTAAAACTTTCTATGAAAAATAACAAATAACGAAAATGTTCGTCTACAATGTGCATTGTCGTTGAAATTGGATCATAAGTAAAACTTTCTATGAAAAATAACAAATAACGAAAATGTTCGTCTACAATGTCCTCTCATTGATGACAAAATCATTCTCTTGTCCCCCAGACACCCTAGATATAGAAACTTGAGAAAACAACTTGCATTCTTTGTTATCTCATATTCTTGCTTAGAGCAACCCATTCCAACAAAGATCTGACTCCCAACCAATAAAAACAACACACACATTTGTCGTTCGTGACATATTTATAGTTATAAAAATTAATAGCTATTCTCCGGTGACATTTTAATGAATGCCATTGAACTCAAACTAAAAAGAAAACAACTTGTATTCTCGATCATCCCCCGTGTTCGTTAAATAAAACCTGATCCATCAAAGGATCTGACTCCAAGTTTATGTGCCTGTACACATAGATACCGATGTTTTCATAGATGCCACGGAACTCATACGACACAAAGATCATATTTTTCCTTATAAAACCCAACCCGGGCAACAATGCAGCAATCAAAACCCCAAAACACCATAAATCCATCAATGCACAACAAACAAAACAAAAACCCACAGAGAGGATCAAAGAATCGAAACCCAGACCTTGGAAGGCGGGGTTGCTGACCGACCGATCTCCCACCCTCCTCTCATCCGCCGATCCCGATGCGACGGCGGCAACCGGCGCCGTCCTCGACGAAGACAAGGACGCCCCGGGACGCCGTCTCCCGAACCCCCTCCTTGGTCTCCGCGCCCGCTTCGTCGGTGACGGCGACGACAGCGACGATCGCCTCTCTCGCCTTCCAACGCAACCTCCAGGACTCGAAACACATCCCCCCATCCTCTCCTCCTCTTCCCCCAGTCAACACAATCTCAGAGAGAGAGAGAGAGAGAGTTCTGATTCTTTTGTTGTTGCTTATGTGTCCTGTGTTTTTATCTGAATAGGAAGTTAGGTGGTTTTGTGGTGGTGGCAGTGCCTGACGGAGAGGAAATGCGCACGTGTGGGTGGAGGGGACGCGTACGTGTGGGGAGGGGGGGGGGGTCGGTTGATCGGTCGTGAAGTGGAAGTCAGAATGGTTTGGGGGGAGTGGGGCCCACGGGTTGCTTGGTCAACACGCGGTGGTCCCCCGAAATTTGTGGGGGAGAAAGTTGTAGGAAGAAGGTTCTATCGTGGAGAGAGGGTGAGTTTGGTGGCTTGTCACAGCCTCACACGTCTCACACCAATTAGCCAGGTGTGTGTGTTTTTTTGGGCTAAAGTCACAATCAAGATGTTTATTTCTTTTGTGTTTTATCTTACCAAAAAAGTTGTAAGTGTTTTAAAAATTACTCTACCGGGACGGTTGAACCTTTCCCAAGTCTGATTTTGATTCAATTTTATCTAAAAATCAATAAAATCAATTAACCAATCATTGATTGATCAAGGGTTTTTGAAATTGGTTACAAGTTGTTTAAAACCAATAAAGTCAAAATTCTTAATAGATTCTAGAGCTTCAATTCTTCTACTTTTAATCCATCTTCGACTAGGTCTGAAAACGTGTTAGAAAAATATGATTTTGAATAAAATAGTGTGTGGGCAAACTTTTGAACGGCAAACTTTAAAATAGTGTTTGTTGCCTCCACAACCTCCGCCTCGAGAGATCACCTTCCTGATCAGCCATCGTCAAGTTAGACGAGGGTGGAGTGTTTCCTATGAAAAATAGATTGATGACCAGGTTAGGATGATATTTTAATGATAGGAATATTGGACTTAGAAATCATACCTCTTGACATTCCCCTTTTATTATCACGAGACCATTCATGTGCTCATAACGTTCGAACTTAATAAAGTCTAAATGTTATGATCGGCACCAGGTTTTATTGAGGGCGTTATCATTCGGATATCCCAAACGCTCAGATACAATTAATGTTATCATATCTGTTGATCAACTGACACGTGGCATCATCTGGTTCCAGCAGAATTGACGATCTCTATAAGTAGCTTAATAAAACTTGATTCCTAAGAAGCTCACTTCCTTTGATTTTTAAATAGCATACTTTCTATACAAATAGCTTTAACAAACTTTTTAATTAAGTTACTTTTTTTTCTGGAGATGTTTGAAAATACATTTGCACTTTCGCTTTTTAAAAAAGTAAAAACACGCTCAAATGCGTTTCCAAATGCAACTTTTTTCTGTAGAAATGCCTCAAAGGGCTACAAGTACCTGATACAGAACTAAACTAGGGCCTACTAGCCCATAACACAGCCCAAGTCGGCTGGGATCACTATTTTTTACACTTTTGTGGGCAGCAAGAGTCAAACTTGCGCCTCCCCCATGGGGGAGGGTGTCCCGACCACTGCACCAAAGGCAGTGTGGACAAATGCAGCATTTGTGTAATCGCAAAAAAAGAAGAAGAGGTGGCTCAATTGGGTACATTCTCATACAAAAAAGTAGTTGCAATATTTATTATTTTATGTTTTAATTTAAATATCATACAGAAATTTATTGAATCATGATTCATAGAGTTTCATTCACATAAATTATTAAAATAATCACTTTTTAATATATTAGAAAGTAAAATTTTAGATTTTATATTATAAAAATGTTGTGTTGAGGAACAAACTTTTGGGGTGCCGAAGAGTGGATAAAAAATGAAGGATGATCGCCGGAGAAGATGAATGTTGTGTGAGATTGACAACTGGTCGTCGGAGAAGAAGCTGGATGATGGAAGAAGGCCGCTTGAGATGTAGTATCTTTTCCTATTTTGATTTGATCATTTTTTTTAGGTCATGATTGCAATAAATCCAACTTGACTGATGATTTGAGGCTATAGAAGATGCATCTCATTCAGGTGAATTCCTCAAAGGGATGTTCCCTCACTAATTGAAGAATTTTTGTGGTTGAGGTTTACCATCATCTTCTGCTTACAAATTAAATATGACCCAAGAGAGTGAGTCTTCCGTTTAGAAACACATATTGAAAAGTAGATTTTGGAATAAAGCTGTTTTTTAAGATAATTTTAGACATTGACTTTTGGGATGTTTTTTTTTTAATTCAGGAATCAATATTTGGAAGAAGTTTAATGTTTGGTAGAAAAAATTGTTTTTCAATTCAAAAAAGCGATTTCGACAAAAAATCGTTGTTTTTGAGATTTTAAAAACACGGATTTCGAGAGAGAAATTAAAAGAATTCAGCTTTTGATTCCGTCAAAAGCTGCTCCATTTGGTTGTGCGTTTGTGGATTTTTCGCTTTTCAAAAAGCGGAATCGCCCCAAACGTGCAACCAAACGGAGCCTTAAAGGTTCTGTCTCCTTCTCTCTCTATTATGTTGTTTTCAATTCCTCCTTTTTGCTTGCCTCCATTGTGTCCACAACTCCTAATGACTACAAATCTCTTTAGACTATATGAGGGATACAAAATCCCTAATAATGCCCACATCAGGGATGTATCCCCCTAACTCAAATATCCTTAAGCCTGATGAGATTATATCATCCCAATCTATCACCTAAGAAGTCAAGCCTCAAGCTTCTTTTCCATCCCCTTTTTTGTCAAACCCCTAACCATTTCAAACTTCAACCTAATTAGTGCCCCAAACCTTTTTCAAGTGGTCATGTGCTTTGTGGCATTGAGCTAGCCGGCGGGACGAAGCTAGGATTGAACAAGTATCATTTGATTTATACGGAAAACTATTATCCCATGCCCTAGAGCAAGGCAAAAACCTTCATCGGGAGTCTCCCATACTCCAATGAGGATTGGGAGCAAGAGATGGCCGTCTTCTCTGGACAATGGGAGTTTGGAGAGGATGAAAAAACAATTTATTGGTCCCTCATGAGAAGAGAATTGGTCCCATCGGTTTCTTCTCTGCTTGTTTCTTTATTGCCTCTATCTAGCATCTGTTTTCTTCTTTTTTTTAACAATTTTTTCATTGTCCCTCAAAGAAATAGAACAACATGCTATAGAAAGGGGTGGTTGTCAATACAACCGAAATCAAGAAAGCAAAAGCCCACCCCTTCAAGAGTTGGGTTTTGCTCCTAGGGCTTCTAAAGCCAATGAAAAAAGAAGGTTGATGGTTGCTAGTCAACAGGTGAATTCCACTCCTTTCCTTTTTGGAAGGATATACTCTCTTACTCCCCTTTTACTTTGAAGTAGAGGGCACCCTTTCCCAAACTGAAAAGTCTGGGCAGCAATATAGAAAAAGATGAGGAGACGTAGAAGAAGGGCACCAGAGCTACCTCTCTTGGCTCAAAATTTTGTCAAGTTATAGCCCGACTAGCCAGGGCTACCCAACATCCAAACAATGGGGGTTTGATTCCTTTCTTTGCACAATCTAGATGATTCCTATTCAGGATGACGTAATGAAGGTCAAAACTACCCAACCTATCATCACTCAGACCAAAGCGATGGGAATGAAGTCACCCAACCAGCGAGAAAAGTTTAGGTGAAGTCTTTGAAGGCTCTATTTGATTCCCCCAAGGATCAGCTAGGAACAATTGTCAGTGCCTCTATGAAGGGAGCAAGATGTCTGCATGCACATGAGTAGCGGATTCAACTACTGTGCCTTGACGAAAAAGAAGAAGAAGAAGAAGAAGAAGAAGAGAGTGTCAAAGGAAACCCGGAACCCTGTGCCCCCTATGACACCTTCAAAGTGGGTCAGGTTCCAAGCAGAGAACTGTGTGCACTATGTGCCTGGTCGATCTTAGAGGCAGTACTTTTTTTTATGTAGTGTGGGATATAATTTGTTACCTAATTATTCCTCGAATTGCTTCGTCCAGGCATAACAAAAAAAATTCAAGTTCATCAAATTTATTAATTTAAAACTTAAAACATAATTAAGATCTAAAAATAATTCATGCCAAACTCGGATGATTACACATAAGTTCTTTAATTCTAAAATAACAAACCCTATGATTTTATTGATATAGCTAAAGAAATTTAACTACATGTTAATAGAGAGACTTAATAGAACCTTCGAGTGCAGGAAACCTACTTCGACAGCAAACATCTTTTCCCTCACTTTTTTCTTAGTGTATATTTAAAAGTTTGAATTTTTTATGTGGACACTTGAGTGCTATTTAACTTTTTTGTATTTATTTTTATTTATGGGAGTCCTTCAATCACGTGTACATCGTGTTATTATTATTTTTATTTAATTTGACAAGAATTGGCACTTGATGTATGACAGAGGGCAGTGAGGGTAATCAAAGGGTGGCGACACCGGTCGTCGGAGATGAGGAGGCCGGCCAGAATGAATTTTTGAAGTGGTGGATAATTTAAAAGGGTAAAAAAGAAATTTTTAAAAAGAGGGAGTGTTGTATTTAGCTCTGTCAGCGGGTCAGATCCAGGTTGGGTCAGGGTGGACCTGAACCCAATCCGGACTTGGATTTGTCAGACCCGGGTCCTGGGTGAGATCTGGCGGACCTAGTGAAATGAAAACCCAGGTCCAGACCCGACGGACCCGGGTTGAGTCCAGATCAACCCGGGTAAAATGAAACATTTCTATAGTTTATTATAATGGATCAAAAACTTTGAATACCGAAAGGGCAAAGCTATTCCCACTACTTAAGTTATCATTTCCCACTACCCTAAATTATGAAAATGCCATTATTTTTTTATTTTTTTGTCACTCTTTCCCACTACCCAGTTCGACAGCGTCCAGTCGAAGTGTTCTTCACCGGGACGACAGAGGTCTGTCGAACTGTCTGAATAAGTGTCGACAGAGGCCCAGTCGAAGTGTGTTTCATTAGGAAGACAGAGATCCGTCGATCTGTCTGAGCAAGTGTCAACACGGATGTGTCGAACCCTTCAAAACAACACATTTCTTCTAAGAATCAATCACTTATACAATCATTTAAGTCCTTATGAAAAACAAAAAATGTTATTTAAGTTATTTAAGTCTTTTTGAAAATCATTTATATATATATATATATATTTATTTATTTAAGTATAAGAAACAAAAATATCAAACAAATAGTTATTTGGATCAAATAAACAGTAAACATTTCTTATAGACAAAAAACATTATTTTCTTTTCTAAACAAATGGAGTCTTTTCTAAATAGACTCCATTTGTTTAGAAAAGAAAATAATGTTTTTTTCTATATGAAATGCCTACTGTTTATTTGGTTCAAATAACTCTTTGTTTGATATTTTTATTTTTTATACTTAAATAAATATATATGTGAATGATTTTCAAAAAGCCTTAAATAACTTAAATGACATTTTGTTTTTCATAAAAACTTAAATGATTGTATAAGTGATTGATTCTTAGAAGAAAGTTGTTGTTTTGAAGGGTTTGACACATCCATGTCGATATTTGCTCAGACAGATCGACGGATCTCTGTCGTCCTAGTGAAACACACTTCGACTGGGCCTCTGTCGACACTTATTCAGACAGTTCGACAGACCTCTGTCGTCCCGGTGAAGAACACTTCGACGGGACGCTGTCGAACTGGGTAGTGAGAAATGGTGACAAAAAAAAATAAAAAAATAATGGCATTTTTGTAATTTAGGGTAGTGAGGAAATTAAGTTGGGTAGTGGGTGTATCGGTACCCATACCGAAATGGGTCATAAAAACAAATGTAGTGATTCTTCTATCCATACATCATCAAAATCACCATTAAACATATGCAATCCTAACAAAAATTGAAAATCTAAAAAATAAATATTCTAGAATAGATAAGAGAACCCAAAGACTTTCCAATCCAATGATAAAGTGAGTGACACCTTCGACTCAGCAACTCGAGTGGATCTGATACACTAGATTCACGTTTTCAAATCGATTTTTCCACAAATCCCGAAGGCTTTTAGGGCATATATCCGAAGGGGGAGAGAGACTGATTTTTAGAAGGAGACTTTTTGAGAGGAGATTGGTCAGACATGAAAATATTTTAGGGGGGGAAGGGGTTGGCATCGTGGGGGATGGGTCGGCGTTGGCCGTAAAAAATGGAGAACACAAAGAAGAAATGGAGAACGGGAAGGATTATATTACATCCAGTCCCATTTTCAGTCTCAATTCTAGTCTACATGTGTTTTGAATTTTTTAAAAATAGTATATCTCATCTAATGAGGTACATGCTTTTATAAAAAATGAAGCATATACTCCAATGAATTGCATGGATACATTTAGAGAAAATCTAAAAAAATTCTTTTAAAGCATATGTCTTGTTAAAGTGAATATATGCGTCGTTAATTTTCTATAGATGCATATAGGGCTGGAATTAGGACCGGAAATGGATCTGGGTATAACAGCGCTTTATAGACAATTGCTTTGGTTATTTTGAATAAAATAAAAAAGCTCATGCCTTCCCATCGACGAAAAAAAAGAAAGAAAAAAAAACATACATTTTATCATTAATATAAAATTAAAAATTTCAATGATTTATTTAGGACTCCTGCTATATGGGCCCTAAAGTTTAGGCTCATTGAGAAGCCTCAATAGATATTATTATCTCATTGGTTCAATGTCTGACTTTTTAAAAAGAGATCTGCTACACTCAGTTTTTTTCTTAATAAAAACACGAATCTATATACCTTGTTAAAGATTCAGTGAAGTATAAACTTTGTTAAATAATGTATATACCTCATCAATTTTTTTATTACACTTATTAAAAATGAATTCATTCAACTTGAAATAGAGCGATATACATTTTTATTAAAACATGTACCTCATTAGATGATGTTTACTATTTTAAAAAAATAAAAATATGCGAGGTCTGAGTTTTGGTTGATGAATATAATTGAATGTATCATTTTTCTTCTAACAAAGTAAAACAATATTATCCTTTTTAAGTTTTTCACTCCAATACAATATTACTCCCTCATTAATCGTCATTATGTAACCGCCTCCCAATATAACTAGGCATGTCAACGGGTCGCGGGTTGACCCTGACCCGACCCGAATGACTCGAGACCCAATGTGGACCTGACCCGAAGGACCCAATCATCCAAGCATGACGGGTCCGGGTCTACTCCGATCTGATCCCATGGACCCATTAGACCGGATACTACTAGTAACTAACCCTTCTCTTTTATTTTTAGAAAAAAGATACACGTAGCCCCGTTGCAACCTGTTTTGCAGTCCAGCCCGTTTTTCATTTTCTATAAAATTATATACTTATCCTTTGAAGTGCATGTTATATATGAAATGATGTATATACTGAGATACATTAGTACATTTTTTTCATGGTGAAAAAATAAAATTTTTTTTTGGGTCATATACCAT
Organism: Acorus calamus; assembly: GCA_030737845.1. Classification (NCBI taxonomy): domain Eukaryota; kingdom Viridiplantae; phylum Streptophyta; class Magnoliopsida; order Acorales; family Acoraceae; genus Acorus; species Acorus calamus. Next base: position 2,951,225 of record CM060867.1, read on the forward strand.
GTTAGAATCCTATACGCTATGATAAAACAATATATACTGTTTCATCATAGCGTACGAGCTGCAAAACAGATCGCAATGACGGGATGCGTGTATCAACGCTTTTATTTTTATGACCCAACCCAACCTAGAATATCTAGACCCAAGCCCACTAAGTCCCCGTTTGGATAGCGGAATTGAGTTATTATGGATAGATAACTATGCCAGTATAGATAACAAATCTACATGAATAAGAGATTTTCTGTTTAGTTGTGTTTTTTTTATTCTCATTGGAAAACGTAAGAATAAATGTTGAGGTGTTTGGTTGATAAAGAATAAAATATAAATAAAGTGTAAAAAAGTTGATTTGACATATGAGTCCTTTGATGTATAAGAGGTGTTGATATGTGATTTGATGTGATAAAATGTAAAAAGTTAATTTGATATGTGGGCCCATGAGAATAAATAATCTGAGTATAGCTTATTCTGGGGGTTACTTAGAATTGTTATACTCTCTTATACTCGTTTAAAGTGGCTTAATAATACCAAGTTATACCCTATAAACAAACAACCATTTTTCCTATTCATTATTATACCACCCTTATACTACCCTTATACTCGCTTATTCCGTTTCCCAAACGGGATGTAAAAGAATAACCAAAGTACCCAACCAATACATAGAGTGCTGCTGCACTCAGTTTTTTCTCAGTCCAAAACACAAATCTATACACCTCGTTACATATTCAATTAAGCATATACTTCGTTAGATGATATATATATCTTACTAAATTTTTTTTACACTTAGTATAAAATAAATGAGTTCATTCAATTCGAAATTGAGCGATATAGACTTTTTATTAAAACATTTACCACCTTAGATGATGTTTAGTATTTAAAAAAAATAACAACATGTGAGGTCTGAATTTTGATCGGTTAATGTGACTGAGTGTATCATCCCTTGCCTATATGTATGCATACATATAATATGCATGTTAACCGAGATTTTGTTTTGTATTAAGTAATATTCTTTTAAAGCCTCCATTAGATAATGGGCGCTGCTACATTCAGTTTTTTCAATTTTTTTAAATACAAAATACAGCCTTATATACCTCGCTAAAAATTCAGTGAAGGATTATCTTGTTAGATGATGTATAGATCTTGTTAAATATTTTCTTACACCTACTAAAATAGGTTCATTCAATTCGAAATTGAACAATATACAATTTTTTATCAAAATATATAATTCATTGGATGGTGTTTATTTTAAAAAAATAAAAACATGTGGTCTGAATTTTGGTTGATAAAAATGACTGACGGTGTGTTTGTGCAATAATTGGTAAGGGTAAATAAAAAAAAAGTGAGGGAATTTGGATCAAATGGAAAATGATGAAAAATAAAATATTTTTCTTTTGATGAATTTTCATGGTGTTTGTGTATGTCGTAAAAAGTAGTAAAATAATGTTACATCATTTTTTCTCAAATTCTCTCATTTCTTCCATCTTTCATAATTAGACAAACTAAGAGAGAAAAATGATAGAATTTTTCTTTTCCTTGTTTAACATAAACGCTATCTTTTTAAATGATCAAAACAAAAAATTTCACTTTTCTCACTTCTTTACTTTCAACTATACACAAACACAAGTCTTATTTTTCTTAGAAAATAGAAAAATGATACACTCGGTCACGGTCCAATCCATTACATTTCTCGGTGGCCTTGGGCATATCCCCATCCAAAAGTCCACGAATAGAACGAACTGATCTCTTACAAAAAGAACGATAAAAAAAAAAAAAAAAAGAAAAAGAAAAAAACCCAAAATCTCTCTAAACGGTCATGGCTTCTTCATCAACCCTCTCTTCCCTCGTTTTCTCTCATCACTTCCTCCCCAACAACCCTTCTAAATCTCCTCTTCTCCCTTTCTCTACCACCTCCTCTCACAATCCCCCCAGAATTCGACGTCCATCCATCGAAGCCTCCTCTTCCAGTGACTCTCTCTCACTTGCACACTCTCCGTTTATTTCATCTGTGCGTCCATTGCAAATCGGTATCTCATTTTAGCCTATTTTGATCAGATTCACGAAGAGACGCATATGTGATCGATGAAAAGACTCAATTGCTTCTTGAACGTTATGGCATTGATCCGTCCGAACTCGAGCCTCGGCGTGATAAGAAGGTTTTAACCTTTTGAATCCTTCCTTTTCTTTTCTTTTTTTTCCAATTTTGTTTTATGAGTGGTGGTGGTGGTGTTGTCATCTGTAGTCGAGGCGAAAAAGGGAGGAAGTTGAGAAGCAACTGCCGGAAGAGACGAAGGCGCCTCGAACGACACACAAATTGCTTCAGGTATGGGAACTCTCTTTCATCGTTGAGAGAATGTTGGGTTTTTAATCACATGCTGCTATGATGAGTGTAGTGAGGAGCTTGTTTTTGAGTAAGTGGGAATTCAATGTGATCAGTTTCTTGTGGAATGTGATTGAGCAGTGATATTATGACTGAAGCTTTAGTTTTTTTTTTGTTTTTATGGATTTTTGCTTGTTTAATGTGAATGTGCTTTGTGCATGGGGGCTTCGATCCATAGCTCAATGGTTGCAATAGAATTTGCAACCACAAGTTCTAGTGTTCGAGTTTCGGTGCTTACCTAACAAAAAAAAAAGTGCTTTAATTGTGCATTGATGGTCGTGTAGCTCAGGGGTTTATAATCATGAATTTTAAGATTGTTATCTTGTAGTTGGTAAGGTTGGTTCACTGGTTATTTTTCAAATTAGAAACGAAATTTAATTTGTAAACCGAGCTTTGGTTAGTTGGTTAGTACCCCATGTCTCTGAAAAAGAGGTTACAGGATCAAACCCCATTGTGCATGGGGGGCACCAATTCTCAAAAATAAAAAAGGTTGGTTCATTAGTTTTGAAAGCTTTGTCCTTTTGTTGATTACTTGATATTGATAAAATGAAGTAGATGTGATGCTTGTTTCTAGTTGCGTAATTTAGATGATGTTTCTAACAATAGTTCTTTGGGAGTTTTATTTTCATTATGGAGTGCTTGTGATGCTGAACGTCAAATTCACTCTTATCATCTGAATTTTCAGTAATTTTTAAAGGAGTTGATATGAATTTTGTTATCCAACTCAACATACTCCATAGGATATTCTCATAGAAGGAGCAACGGGTGTGCCTAAGAGGTAGTATCTTCGATTTGACTTGGATCAAACTGGAGTATGAGTATCAAGGACCTCTCTAAGTGTGTATATCATATGGTGGAGTGATGTGATGTCGACAATGACTTTTATCATGCGAAGGAGTACTTTTTTTTTATTTGACGGAAACGGTAGGCTTTCACCCATTTACTATATAAGAATATGAGAAAGGGGAGAACATAATACAGAAAGGAAAAAAAATCAAAAGCATAAAGAGCAAGAAAAACGATCCCGGTAGAAGAGGACTTTACCCAAGATCACCTACACAAGGGCTACCCCTTAAACCTGGATCAGAAGTGACCCCCCCTGAAAGAGATCAGAAGTGACCCCGAGGCCTGAAAGGCTCTACCCAAGATCACCTACACAAGAGCTACCCTTCTGCCAAGGGGTACGTTGAGTAGGGCAACTTCGCTGACAATGTGGAGTCCGGATCATCACACACAGAATCCCCGTGTGATCCAACAAAAAACCGCTTTCAAGGTAATTGCCACCACTTTTACTGATATTTATTAAAAAAAACATGCATGCACAACTTGTGTTTTGCACCACCTATGTAATGTATTCTGATTGGCCCACTCAAAGGATCTTCATGTCCCTAACACAGAAGGTCCCATCACGACAATGCATACCACAATGATTTTCTATATAGGAGAGCCATGCTTTATATATTTGCATGGTAATATTGACTTTGCAAGGTTTTGTGTGATATTTTTTCCGAGTCTCTGCAGACTGGATCACATTTAGAACTCTTATTATCATTGACTTAGTTTGATGATATATGCAAAGCCGTGTATGAACCACTACATCTAACACATTGACGCACCTTGTTTTATGATGGGATTGAGGGTGATATGGAGCATGAAAGCAAGGCATGAGATTATTCATTCATCAAATTTATTCTATCATATGATGCACGGGGTAACAACACAATCATTTGAATTCGAGGGCGAGTGGATGATGCAAATCAAATCTCTCTATCTAAGCAGTCTGACTGACGATCTATATCAAGAGACAATTTATCATGTAAATCATCAGAGATTTTATTCCCTCACTGGAAGGGAAGTGTAACTTTAGACATTTGATAGGTTGTTTTGATTAACATGTAGTTAAAGCTGGATTAGGTTGTTTAGATTGATTATGAATTCATGTTCTTAGGATAAAATGTGGATAAGGATTGTTAGGATGGTTGTGTTGTTCATATTATATAGGATTGGCTTCCTAAATTGTTGTTATATTTGATTTTGAGTCCTAAAGTTAGATATTGAACTTGTTAGCCTTTGTTGGTTTTTTGGATGGAGCTTCTAAGATCTCACAATTTTGTAATTTTTGTTTATGTTTGTAACTAATTTAATTCTTTTTCCTTCTTTTTCTCAAGTTTTTCCCTTTGTAATTCAATTCTCAAGGATGCTGACCTAGTTGGTCATGCTTTAGTAGTTGATCTACATCATGCAGCGAACAAGGGGACAAAAATCTCTAAGATGTTGTCCAGCTTATTCCCAATTCAATTTAGTGGAATGTTTGGCTCTTGGGGAAACACAGAATCTTTACATAGAGATGATGCTATGTGGGCAATGCATGGGATTGTGTGGTAAAGAATTTGAGGGCCTGAAACAAATTTATTTGGGAAGAGGAACATGAATATAAAGAGTTGATCACTCTATGGTTGAGTGGCTTGTAATTTGGAGAGAGAGGGAGGGAGGGGGTGGGTGTATAAATATTTTGGCAAGACTAATACTGGGAAGAAAATGAAGTGAAACAATTAGGAATATTGGAAATGAGAGAAAAGCTGCAATCCACATCTACATGAACATTTTCACATCTAAACTCTGGGCTTCCTTCTACAAGGGTGACATTTGTAGGGAACAAATTTGTATTTGAAGAGGTAGAATGGCTTCTGGTAGATATCTCCTCTACCACTAGCTATATCTTCCAATGGGGATTTTTATATATATACTGCAACATTCACTTTAATAAAATTTTATCAAAAAAATAAAAAAAATAAAATCTGGGCTTCCTTTTGGCTGGATGTACCTTATCAAAGGGATATTTCTTAAGAATTAGATCTGTTTTTTAGGATTTTTAACTAGATGAATTTTTTTTTAAATTTTTTTAGGTTCATGTCTTAATTGTTTTCACATTGATGAGCAATCCTTTTCCTTTAAGTTCATGTCCACATGTGAACTTTTCTCACTGGCTGATTTCTATAGCAATGTTTTGATTAACACTGAGATATCTTTGATCATATTCTATTTCTATGTTACGTTTTTACCTTTCAAACTGAAACTCTTTCTTCTTCTTCTTCTTTTTTTTGGAGAGGTCTCCTTATGTAAATTTGGCTTTGCAGTGTTTACAATGCTTCAAATGTTTGATATTGCTTGTGGTTTGGAGAGAGAACTTTATGATTTTTCCATTGTTATTTCCTATCAAGCTTCTATGACCATTTTAACTATATATATTATATTATGACATTTTCTTTCTTAGGTACTTGGAGGAAAAGCTCGTAGAAAGAAGTTACTGTCACCAAAAGGCATGGATGTGCGTCCGATGATGGAGGTTGTGAAAGGTGCAGCCTTTGGTATCTTACAGGTGAAGTCAATTGCCTCACTGTGCCATGTCCACTAGAGTAAATGATAATCCTAATAAAATTTAGTATTTGAAGGTGACAATTCTTAAATATAAATAGAAATTCCTACTCATTTTCCCTTGGCACCAGTATTGTGAGATAGCTGCAGTTGTTTCTGTTTGCATGGCTAGTATTGTAGCACGTGTATTTCAGCTACTGTGAAATCTATAATGTTCGTTCTTAGTTATCCTCAGGTGGCTGGTGGTAGTCCTGCTTTTTTGAGACCAGGACGATGGTTAGATTTGTATAGTGGCACTGGCTCAGTTGGGATTGAAGCTATCAGCCGTGGATGTTCAGAGGTGCATATTCAAACACACACAATTAGTCTTTATGTTTTATACATATACATACTAATATAGAAGCTTGGTAAATGATTTTTTGTATAACTTAGAATAGACAAAATTACATTGCTGAAAATAGCAAAACCAAAAAGAATACAGGGTAGGGAAAAGAAAAGCTAAGCTTGAGACAAATCAGAAGCTTAGTGACCAAGAAGAAGGTGGATCACAGCCCATCTTCACTAACATTAGCTTGTATTGACAAAAAAAAAAAAAAAAAAAAACTAATATAGAAGCTTGTATTGACACATTCCTGATGCATAAATTTGTCAATATTGTTTTTTTGTTCAGGTTTTTTGTGTTATTTTGAACATATTGCACCATTTAATTACACAAATGTTACAAACATGTATGTCCTTGGGACATTTTTTTAATTTTAATTTTTTTTGGCAATTTGTCTCTTCACGTTACAGATCAATCAAGAACCCCATTAATGACCTAATAAATTTTGGTGGTAGGCTTCCTACCTTTTCTCCCAAAATAGGATGTAGATCAAAATTAAATGGGCCTTGTTTTCTTTGTTTTTGTTTTTGTTTTTTTTTGAAAAAGTTTGATAAGCTATCGCGATTCATAAATGAAGTGGGAAAGCATTGTCAAATACAAAATCAACGCCTCTATACCCTGGCCTTGGCAGTAGTATAGTAGATAACTATTGCTCCTATCAGATAAATCACACACAATCTCAATTCTCAATAACAAATACCCATTAACAAAATCCACTTTCGACACTCTAGCAGCGTACACACCCCACTCCCTTATGAATCTTTCTAAAGCCTCCCAAATGTTTCAAAGATTGGCATGGCACCTTTGAAAATTGCTGGATCCTGAGAAAGCCAAATGGCCCAAACGACTACCTTGACCAAAGATTAAGAGATTTTAGCTTTCTTTCTTCAACCCCCCTTAGGTTTGACCCTCTTCCCTGCTCTGCTTGAGGTTGGCAGGCTCCCCACTAAAACTCGTAGAACTGCAGAACAGAGCCCAAAATTCTCTTGTCATAGGACATTCACAGAAGAGGTGAACTGTCATCTCTGATTCCCTATTGCACAACACACAAGCTGTTGCCTCTCCTTGGGCCCACATGCCTTTGTGAAGATTTTGTCTTGATACATGAGCTAAAGGAACCTTTGATACTTGAGGAGGATTTGGATGCTCCAAATTTCTGTCCTTCATCTTTATGTTCATGCTGATCATCTTGTCTGACCTCCATCAAACATAGCCTTGCTTCACAAAGAAAGCCTTGCTAGGCCACGAGGATCAGATCATAACATCCGTAACTTCCGGCCTAATCCACACCATCTACAGGTCTGCCAGAAGCTGGTATTCATCAGCCTCTCAGTCTTCAAAATTCCACCTCAAAGGTATCTCCCATGCTCCATGACCCTTCAGCCCACACCAAAACTTGCTCACCCACCCATCCTTCCTGACTACTAGCTCATATATTATTTCCAAGTTGGAAATCATGCAATCGCATCTCTGTTGAGTTTAAACTGCAGTTACTGCATAAACAATGAAATTTCCTTCTTCACCTTTTCTACTTGGATCCTTCCCTGTTGTGAGGATCACTTGTAGTTTATTTTTTTCTGTATCTGGTATGCTGCTTGCTTCTAATCCTTGTGATTTTATTTCAAATCTGTTAAACTGGGGAATTCCTGTTTATCATCCTTCTCCTACCTTATCAAGTTGTGGCAGTCCACAAATTAGGGTTGCAAACTCTTCAATTTTATTCAAGTTTGGCATGATCGACATCATATCGATGATCGTATTGTGTCAGTTTTGATCTTTTCTAGCTCAGATAAAAACTTGATCCAGTTGGTTCTTAGAATTAGTTTATCTCTTTATTGTTTTATAGTTTTCCTATGGATTCTGAAGTGATGAAAGGGGAGCATGATAGTTAAGCGTCATATTTTCCAGGTCTGATTGGTTTGGAACAGCTCTTTAATGCTAAGCTGATTGGAACAAGAGCCACTCCACTAAAACTTGGTCCCAGTCCCAGCATGGAAAGCTCTGTATATAGAATTTCTGTCGATCAGAGAGCCAGTTTGACCCACTGTATTGAAGTCACCTTAAAATGTAATAAATCGTTCTTTGAAATGCTAAAATCATCTTGCTAAATGGGATGTTATTTGTTGTGCCAAAAGGAAGTGGCATGTGAGTCCTCAATCTTAAAATAAATGAACAAAGCTCTTTTGGGAAAATGCTTTGGAGATTGCTCATTGATTTGGAATCTCTTTGATCGAGAGTGATTCATGAGAAGTATCATTTGGGATTTACAAGGTTCTCTTTGAGTCGCAAACCTAGAGTTGCGCTCTCGAAGGTTTGGAAAGACATTTTGACATAGCTATGGAGACTAAAGAGGAGATTCAATTCCTCCCAGAAATGGTGTGGAAATTCAATTTTGGAAAGATCATTGGCTTCAAGGCTTCTCTTGGTATTCCTATTTCCTAATCTTTTCAGTGTGGCGCTTGATTATAATAACCTTATATGTGACTCTGCATATTTGGTGACAATTCTATTATTTGGTCTCCCTGGATATGTCGAAGCCTCAACAATGTTGAAGCAGAGGGGTCGACTTCACTTCTTGAACATATGGATTTGAATTTGGAAGAAGAAGATTCGGTGAAGCGGAAGTTGTCCCCTAGATTTGGACCAATTTTGGTTCGCCTTTTTTTTTTAATTCTTAAAGTTTATTTAATCCATTTCCCTTCTAGGCTTTTGCTTTGAATACATGCTTGGCATCTGCCTAACCGATTTCAAAAAAAAAAAGTTTATTTAATCCGACTTGCCAGATTGCATGTTGAATTTTTTTTAATACAATATTGTTCACAATGCTAGTGTATCAAGGAGTGTTTTAAGATTAATTGATGTTTCCTTTACACATCAATCACTTCAATTCATATGAATGATTTTTTCATGAAGTTCCATCATGTGCCTGTCTTTGACCCATTATATTCCTTTTGTTTGTTATTATACTATCATGGTCACCTGTGGAAAAATGCGGCAAGCCCATGTCACCCACCTACAGCTCTGCGTCAGAATGCAGTTTAGTATCCAACAATGAAGTTTAGCCAACCATTTGACTGTCGGAGAATCCATTTCAATTTTTAAGGTTACAACAACAATGCCTCGCGGCAATGAGTCAGACATAGACTAAAGGATTTTTAGTATGCCCTAATACATCTTATGATTTGATGACTCGTTAGCTTCTTGAAACATGCCAATGCTAGCCATAGCCATATCATACCAGACATACCATGTTGTACATGGAGCTTTACCAGTATGGAAGTTTTCTATCTTTGTGTCCCCCCGTTTGTAAGATTTGAACAGACAAGTAAATAGATTATTTGATGACTTTTTAGTAAGATTAATGTAGAATAATGTGAGGAGCTTACAATAGGATATGAAATGGTGCATCACTACCCTAGCTGGTGTAAACATGTGAATGTCTTTTATTGACTGCATCTATCAGAATAATAATTGGAAGAAAGAAAGGAGAAGATCTAAGACTTGGATGGAGGTAGAAAATGGACCTACTGCGGGTTCCTGACATATCTTTATCACATGATAGGAACCGTACAGCTGAATTAAACCATTCGGAAGTAGTTTATGCTGTTTGTCATGTATATATATAGAATCCATAATTTGTTTCGTTTATGTGGGTGCTCATATATGTATCTAGTTTCACCCTCTAAATTACAGAGGATCTGTCTATCTTGCAGGTACATTTTGTTGAAATGGATCCTTGGGTAGTCACTGAAGTCTTAAGACCAAATTTAGAATGGACTGGATTTCTTGATGTTTCTGTTATACATAGAGTCCGTGTTGAAAGTTTCTTGGAGCAAGCTGAGCATTCTCTATGTATGTATGAATTTAAATATTTACCTGTAGTTTTTTATGCCATTGCAGCTGCATATGGCATTTTAACTTTGTTTCTCCAACTTGTAGGTAAAGATGGACCATTTGATTACATTAGTGTCACACCCCCCTATACAGCAGTTGATTACAGCATATTGATGGAGCAACTTGCAAAGTCTTGTTTAGTTGGAAAAGACACATTTATTGTATGTTGTGCAACCCTTTAGTAGAAATACTACTACTTCATACTCTGCATATTCAGCTAATCTTAATGTATTTTTAATTTCTTCTGCATTCTTTTTTTTTTAGTTAGTGGAGTACCCCTTAGGGACTGCAATGTTGGATTCTTGTGGATGCCTTGTAAAGGTGCTTTCCGAACTCACCTCCCAAGTATAATATTTTCTTTGTTCTGACTTTGAGATTTATTCCTTGGAGTAAGGAGAAACTTTGTTTAATTGTGGATTGTGATATATTGATAAGTCATACACTTGTGAAGTCACAGCAAAGATCTATTGAGCATGCAATTCTAACAGGAAACCAGTAAATCAAATGAACATACTCTGAACATTTCTCATAAGCTCCACTCGATTATTCGATTACTGGATTGAATTGTTTTTCCCTAATTGCACAAGCTCAAACTGTGTAATTATGAACATTTGAAGATGAAATCTAAGATTTTGGATGATATCTTATTATTTGTTTTGAGATATCATATTACATCATTGTTGAACAAACCATTAATGAGGTTGGACAATCTTCACATCTCCAGGTGATTTTTAGATGCTCAGTCGAATTCCAAGATTCTGAATTTAAAATTTTCATGTGTTTACCAATTTTCTCATAAAAAAGCATGGACTTCTCACAGGTAGCTGACCGTCGCTTTGGTCGCACGCATCTGGCAGTATATGGACCCACATGGTCACAGAAAAAGAGGAAATAAGAATTTCTTATTGTTCCCCTTATTCCAAGAAAACTCCATTTTTGATTGAAGGTGAAGTCTGAGATTATGAAATAGTTTTCTTTCCTCCTCCAGTCATAGTCTGCCTTGCATCTGAATATATATGCTACATGTTGATCTAATGAATTCGTGTGGTGTATTTTTTTTCTTTTTTAATACATAGTGTTTTATGTAAAGAATGATGGAAAATAAGTTTCACAGTTAATTGCATCTGAAAAATATTTTTCCTGTCTTTCTTATTGTCCAATTTAAGCTCAACAACCATGCATCTGTTCTGAATAATAATAAGAGTTTTGTTCAAATCTGGGTTCATCATGAGAATCATAGAAAGGAACACAACTGTTAAGTGTTAATGCACATCTGTGTTTGTGTTTAAGTTTTACGGTAATTATAATGTAACACGGGTCTACAACATTTGGAAAGTAATCACTGAGCTCAATTGATGCTTTTTTCTAGTTGCCATTTTTTTTTGTTTTGAACAGGGGTATTGGAGCAATCTTAATAGTAAAAGAAGCCACGAACAAGATAGGAAAGGAGGGATCTTCATACAAAATAAAGGAAAAGAAGGAAAGGAAAGATATTAGACTCCACCAAAAAGGAAGAACCATCACAGTAAAAAACATCAATTATTCACCTCCCGCCAATGGTACATGGTGTATCAAGTATCAACCTTTAAAAAATAATTTTGACCCAATATCCGTGAAGGGAAGATATAGTTGTTATCCACGTGTTTTCTTATGTTGGAAGACAACACATTCTATGTAATCCAAATACACCAACACACCGCATAAGGGGTCAACCATTGTCCTCTAGTTGTTTTTCTGTAGATTCCGATTTACTATTGGAATACTCTACTATCTTCTTTCATTCAATAATTCTTTATATACAAAGAATACCAGATGTGCAATGATTCTGTTTAAAAATTGCTTTAATGCTCAAATCAGTTGTGTTTTTATGGCACGATATTGGACATCATGTGTCCCTTGCTTTAATGTGGGAGTTTGATGTGGACCATAAGAAGAAGTTTCCTTCTTTTTTTTTATATTTTCTTTGGAGGTGAGACCTTGATATCCCTCTCGTCATAGAAGTTCACCAATGATCTCAGTAAATTGCAGGTGATTTGATCCATTATATTGTCAATGATGATGATGATGATGAACTTCATTTCCCATCATGATTATAGTCCATGTTTACATTGTTGTTGCCATCCTGAATGTGTTTTTTTAAAGATTTTATTACCAGTTTATAACTTCCTGTTTTTGAATGATGTTTTTTATACTAAATCATCTATCCATTGGTTTTCCTCATTCGTTCCATGGATGATTTTCAACAGGCGCATTGGATGATTTGTCAAATTGAAAGAGCAGGAGGAGAAAGACACTCGAGTCTTCTATTGTCAAGTTAATACATGTTGCCTGGTAGGTTTCTTGGGTAACCATTCTTATGATATTGTAATTGGAACTGATTCTTATCCTTGTTGTAGAACCATAAGAATGGAATTAATTTTCATCAGGGCTTTGTCAAATGGGTATTGCCTTTCATGTTTATATCTTGAACAATTGCTAAGAATATTATGTTGATATAAAAATCAAAGAGAACTGTGTACAAAATATGTTACAGATTCCATTGATTTTTAGTGTCCAAGAAAAGCTAAATGATTCACTTTGTGCATGTGGACCCGTTATACTTTATCATTATTGTCTTCTAGAGTGGCCACACTCCAAAATTTAAAACTTAAACATTATAAGACCAAATTCAACTATATTGGAGCTCTCAATCTCTTTTAAATAAATAAATAGTCTATAGCAAGATGAATGAGATTCAAAGGCTTTTATTGTACAAGTCTACAACCCATGAATAGGAAACCAATCAGGTTATACAGTTCCTTAAGAAGAAGCAGCAAACTTAGATTTGATGAGCTGCACAACACTCTCATCCACCTGAAGAGCCTTGGTCAAGACCTCGTTCGGCACAGCCGGTTTTGCCGCGAAGAGCGCCAGGGGAGCAACAACGGCCCCTGGGAGCTGGCTATTGAAGGTGGTGATGATGAGCCCCTTCTCCTTCCCCACATTCAACTGGAAGTGTATCATCCCTTTTGGGATGACGAATATCTGCCCTTCTCTCAACACGCTCGAGAAATACACGTTCCCGCTCGAGATGAACCCGATGAGCACCTCTCCCTTTACGACAATGTCGAGCTCCGTCGCCCGGGGGTGATGGTGTGGGGGATTGAGTCCACCCAGCGCGAGGTCCACGCGGTTCATCGAGACGCCTAAAGTGTTCAGTCCCGGGAAGGCGAGGACGTTGGCCGCTGTCACGTTGGAGCCGAACGGGTTCGAGGTGTTGCCCTCTACAGCTAGGCCGTTATAGATGAAGTCGGATGCTGTGACATTAGACGCCGGCTTGCACGGGAATCCGTTTATTGGGGTGGATGTCGTCGCGAGGTCTGCGATGCAGAAGTCTTGGAGCGGATCAGGGTCCGCGCAGAGGGCAGGGGGAGCTTGCAGTGCCATGGAGAGGATCATGAAGAGGATGAGAGGCTTAGTGTGGATTTGGAGTTTCATCATTTTGTTTCAAGTGGGGTTTGGTGCAAGATTTTAGATTGTGTTGTTTCTGATATATACACGTAGTTGACACATTATATATATATATATAGCCCTGGTGATTTGGAAAGGTTCAACGCGTTTAGTATTTATGTTTCCACCCATATGTTTTGTTTGGATTTGGTCTTGTAGTAGTTATATCATGTGATGGTCAGTCGTTGCTTATCTAGTCGTCTTGATTAGTTTTGCCTTCACACTTAACTGTATTGTTATTAGTATTACATTTATAGATTTAGTAGTCAATTATCTACACACACAAGTTTGATAATGGTATGGGGTTTTAGAAAATTGGGATTGACTGAGGTGAAGATGACACCGAGGGGACTTGGTAACGCCAAGAAATATTCCATGCAGTAAACCTAATTTGAGTTCACATATGTTTTAAAGATAAAATCTGTATAAACTTCTGACTTTTTTTTTGAAAATCTATACAACCATCTGAAAACACTTATGTAAATCCAAATAATACCATGAATTGAATTTTCATTGACAAATGAAGAATATTATGTGAATATTATTTAAATTGAATTATCACATGAAACGTTCCTTTGCAGTTTACAGAGGTTATTTGAATTTTTCCCTTTAAATTTATTTTAAAATAATATATTTTCCTAAAAAAATTAATATATTTCCTCTTTAACGAGTATATGACTTTATGAAAAAATGACATTTATTTTAGATAATCTCAGTTTGAATGATTACCTTTACTCCATAAAGATAAACCTTCACTACATAAAATGCAATATCAGTTTGATCCTCAGCAAAAAAATAAGAAGAAAAAGAATAATGTTATTCATAATTTTTTTTTCAACCCTAATTTCAATCCATAAATATTTTGATTTTTTAAAAAATAATATACCTCATTTAATGAGGTATATACTTTTAATTATATAAAAAATGAAATATATGATCCAATGAATTGTGTGAATACATTTATAACATATTGTAATTTTTTTTTAAGTAAATGGTAGCTTTTCACACCCAAATTATTAATAGGAGAATGAGAAAGCAAAAAAAATGCCCACGTGCTACAAAACACGCTATTACATCATCTCATAGAGGAGGTCTCTAACGTGATGCCCCAATACACACCACCAATCAGGAAACTACAAAAGAACCTCCCAAGAGACACAAGGAGCTTGCCCCCACAAGCTCTACCCCAATCCAGGAAGAACCGAACCGCCGACTCCCATACATTCTCAGCGTAGGGTGTACTTCTCTTGAACACTGTGTAGTTCCTCATAAGCCAAATGGACCATACCATAACAGATATAAATATCTGCGAGACCTTGACCTTTATGCTGCGAGCCTCATGAAGCCTCCTACCCTCCTCCCCTAGATCATCTAAAGAGGAGAAGGAACCACATAATCTTGATGTCGAACTCATTCACCCCTAAAACCACCGGGGCCATCTGGTATAAAATGAATAAATGCATGACCATCCCACACAAGACGTGGGATTTGTCCAATTCTGGGTCCCAACGTGCTACACTCTTTTGGTAAGGATCTTTTGCTAGTACATGAGCCAAATGAATGCAATGACCTTGAGCAGGAATTTAAAATCTCATACCTCCTTGTGCATTCGATTCAGTGGTGAAACTGATTTATTAGGATCAAGAGTGAGGCGGGGCTGGCTTTCCATAAGTTTATTCTATAATTGTCAAACCATGGTGAACATGAAAGAGGAGAGAGAACTTGGATTGACATTAGAGTCTCTTGTTTAGGAGTTTGGGTTATAGGTGAAATTTAAAATTTTATATAGAATTCCACACTCCAAAATTTGTATATGGATGGAATTTTTGAAGAATTTAGATATAGTGAAGTGGTTATGGATGTTTACATGATATTTTATGTGACTGACATCTTAAAATGCTTTATATATTTTTTTCTTTATGATTATGATGCTTATCTGTATACTTTGACTATTATGTTATATAGAGAGAGACTGGTTTTAGGTCTCTGAAATTTTTTGAATTTTTCCCACATCCTGTCCCAAATAATTCAAAATGAACTGAAATAAATCTTTACCGAATAATTATGGAATCCTGAATTTGTGATTGTTGCCTGTGGGTTTCTTAGGTAACCATTGACATATGAGATGGTGGTTGGAAATGATTTTTATCCTTGTAGAACCATAAGAATGGATTGAATTTTCAACGGGGTTTTCTCAAATGTGTATTGCTTTTCATGTCTATATATCTTGAACAATCGCTAAGAATTTTATGGTGATCTAAAAAATCAAATAGAACTATGTTTAGTCTTTACAGAATATGTTAGTTTTTAGTGTCAAAAAAAGCTATTATCTTCTACAGTGACCACATGATCTGCTATTTTATATAGAAATCCACACTCCAAAATTTAAAACTTAAAACATTATAAGACAAATTCAACTATATTGGAGCTCTGATCTCAATCTAAATATTCTATAGCACAATGAATAAGATTCAAATGCTTTTGTTGTACAAGTCTACAACCCGTGAATAGGAAACCAATCAGATTATACAGTTCCTTAAGAAGAAGCAGCAAACTTAGATTTAATGAGCTGCACAACACTCTCATCCACCTGAAGAGCCTTGGTCAAGACCTCGTTCGGCACAGCCGGATTTGCTGCAAAGAGGGCCAGGGGAGCAACAACGGCCCCGGGGAGCTGGCTATCGAAGGCGGTGATCACGAGCCCCTTCTCCTTCCCCACATTCAACTGGAAGTGTATCATCCCTTTCGGGATGACGAACATCTGCCCTTCTCTCAACACGCTCGAGAAGTACACGTTCCCGCTCGAGATGAACCCGATGAGCACCTCTCCCTTTACCACAATGTCGAGCTCCGTCGCACGGGGGTGATGGTGTGGGGGATTGAGTCCACCCTGCGCGAGGTCCACGCGGTTCATCGAGATGCCTAAAGTGTTCAGTCCCGGGAAGGCGAGGACGTCACCTGGTGTCACGTTGGAGCCAAACTGGTTCGAGGTGTTGCCCTCTACGGCTAGGCCGTTGAAGATGAAGTCGGATGCTGTGACATTAGATGCCGGCTTGCACGGGAATCCGTTTATTGGGGTGGATGTGTTTACGCCGTCCGCGATGCAGAAGTCTTGGAGCGGGTCGGGGTCGGCACAGAGAGTAAGGGGAGCTTGCAGTGCCATGGAGAGGATCATGAAGAGGACGAGAGGCTTAGTTTGGATTTGGAGTTTCATTTTGTTTCGAGTGGGGTTTGGTGCAGGATTTTAGATTGTGTTGTTGTTGTTGTTGAATATTTAGCTGCCTTGCATCATGAGAAGAGTTATCTGCGGCAAAAATCTCACCAACATTGGTTGGCGTTGGGAGATAAAAATTCTAAAATTTTCTATTCCTCTTTGCAGTCGCGCACCTCTCGTAACACTATCTTCTCTTAAAAATTCTAACGGGTCATTAGTACAGATCATGCTGAAATCAAATGACTCATTGTGAACTACTATAAAGACCTTCTTAATAGGGACTCTGCAACCCCTGTTCCAGATTTGAATTTTCATTCTATGGTCTCAAAAGCACATAATTCCATGTGTTAGTGTTGTAATTTTTGTTCAGTTATAGAAATTCAACAATTAAATTACCAATAAAAAAAACATTTCTACATGTATAGATTAATAATCAAATATTTATTTACACACAATTTTTATATTCCTTTCTCAAATCGGCATTTAATAATGACATATGGTGTGCTAGTATGCATAATAATTTATTATATAATTTAACTGGATTCTTCGTCATGATGTTGTCACAAAAAATTTTATGCGAAAGCTGAATCACTTGGTCAAATATTTTTTTGGGTCAAAATCTAGTTTATTCTCCAAGACATATAATCTTATACTTAATATATAGGCTGACGTTATTGCACCTTTATGACGAATAAGCTGGTGATGTTCCTCATGACAACTGCTACGCCGAAAGAAAATGGGGTTGATTTATAAAATTGGGGTATTGACTAGGGGTGAAGGTGACAACATACATCATGAGGAACTGGTGACAATGTGTTGGCCCAGGCTTGGGTCAAACTCTAGTTTATTCTCTAGCTAAGACCAGCCGCCCAAGTCTTCTAGTAGGCCTAGGAGGCTAGGACCGGGTCTGAAATTAGATTGCTAGATGGAGCCCCAGGTGAATCAATGAGAAGGGCCCCAATGCATGTACAAATGTTTTTGGAGAACAGCACAAACTACGGACTGATTTTTTTCTCTTATTCAAAAATATTAAAATTAATAGGAATGAAAAATTTTAATCTCTTTGTAAACATTAAAATTAATAGGAATGACACCCCCCCCCCCCCCCCCCCACGCAACCAGGAGGAGATGCTTGTCTGATCTCTGGAAACATATGTTCTGAAAGGACTAAGCTTCTGATAAGGGGTTTCGGACCGCAGTTGGCTTCGATGATGACGTCAATTCAGAGGAAGGATGAATGCCAGGAGCCTTCATTACCATACCAAGAATGCATCAACGAAGAATTAATGAAGATAAGACTTAAGGACTCCTTGAATTAAGTGAAACAATGAATAACACAACAGAAATTAAATCGTTCTACAAGAAATACTCTTCCTAACCCATTGCGACGTCTACGTGCGTTCAACAATCATTGTGATGCTTCCGTTGAGAGGGTGGTGGGTCAGGATAGCTTAGAGACCCAAGAGTCGGGGGGCGGAGCCTGAGAAATTAGAACAAGGGAGGCCAGGGCAAGAAGACCAATTCCAAAACACATGGATGGAAACATAAATACTAATTAAACGCGTTGAACCTTTCCTAATCACCCGCCTATATATACTGTATCAACTCCATGTAAATGTCAGAAACAACACAATCTTGCACCGAACCCCACTTGAAACAAAATGAAACTCCTATACCACACTAAGCCTCTCATCCTCTTCATGATCCTCTCCATGGCACTGCAAGCACCCCTTGCTCTCTGTGCCGACCCCGACCCGCTCCAAGACTTCTGCATCGCGGACCTCGCGAATACATCCACCCCAATAAACGGATTCCCGTGCAAGCCGGCATCTAATGTCACAGCATCCGACTTCATCTTCAACGGCCTAGCCGTAGAGGGCAACACCTCGAACCAGTTCGGCTCCAAAGTGACACCAGGTGACGTCCTCGCCTTCCCGGGACTGAACACTTTAGGCGTCTCGATGAACCGCGTGGACCTCGCGCAGGGTGGACTCAATCCCCCACACCATCACCCCCGTGCGACGGAGCTCGACATTGTGGTAAAGGGAGAGGTGCTCATCGGGTTCATCTCGAGCGGGAACGTGTACTTCTCGAGCGTGTTGAGAGAAGGGCAGATGTTCGTCATCCCGAAAGGGATGATACACTTCCAGTTGAATGTGGGGAAGGAGAAGGGGCTCATCATCACCACCTTCAATAGCCAGCTCCCAGGGGCCGTTGTTGCTCCCCTGGCGCTCTTCGCGGCAAAACCGGCTGTGCCGAACGAGGTCTTGACCAAGGCTCTTCAGGTGGATGAGAGTGTTGTCAATCTCATCAAATCCAAGTTTGCTGCTTCAGTAGGACATGTTTACTGACTGTATACTTGTACAATAAAAGCATTTTGAAATCTTATTCATTGTGCTATGAACTATTTATTTATTTAAAAGAGATTGAGAGCTCCATATAGGTTAAACTTGTCTTGTGATATTTTTTTTAAAAAAAAACATGGGCGTATATTTATTTCAATTTAACTCAAAACAGATGATATCCGAGAGGGGTTACAGGGGAAGAAGAGTAAAAAAAGGATGAAAGGAAACATAAAATGCTAAAAAAAAGGGTTGCCCAGAGAAGCACTCCAGTGAAACCGTGGTCGGGCAGATAAAGTATCTATCCGAGCCGTCTCAAGCCTCAATTATTCGATGATGACCAAAATGTTTGTGCCCACCTGAACTCAATGATAAATTATAACGGGAGTGTGGATTTTAAAATTTGGAATTGTGGATTCCATATAAAATAGCAGATCATGTGGCCACTTTAGAATACATTATTGTTAAATTATAAGCACCTGAACTCAGTGATAAATTATAACGGGAGTGTGGATTTTAAAATTTGGAATTGTGGATTCTATATGAAATAGCAGATCATGGATCTAATGCGGCCATGATCCTACATCTTCAATTAAAAAGCCCTTCAGTTTGATCCAACTGTGTCACAGCTGAAAATTTACGTTAAGAACTCGTCTCAGACTTGATCGGCCTATTTTAGGCCTACTTTTTTTTAGCCAATTACATTTAATTGAAGGGTATATAATTCATATGCCATCCAATTGAAGTATACACACCAAGGTTAAAAAATGGAGCTAGTAATAGAAATATTTAGAGCAATATTTCGTGGAAGAGTTATGTTATACAGTATTTTTTTCAACCCTAATTCAATCTCATATATTCACGTTAATGAAGTATATATATTCTTTGTTGAAAAAATTTCACACTTCTATAAATAGATGCATTTAATTCATTGAAGTATATACTGTATTTCTATTAAAACATATATTTTATTAAACGAAATATATTATTTTAAAAAGAAATAAAGCATGTGTGGACTGAAATTAGGGTTGTAAAAAAAAAAAAAGACTGATTTTCTTCTTAGGACGTTTCTTAGCAGTACCGAGTCCCCGTGGTGTCATCTTCACCTCAGTCAATCCCAATTTTCAACCCCAGATGCTTATCAGGTTTCATGAAGAACATCAGCTTATTTTGATTTTTTAAAATTGCAAAACGTCATCCTATACGTCAAAAAGTTAAAAAGTCCTTGAGGACCATAGTGAAAATGAACTAAAAATAATAATTGACCAAGTGATTCAGCTCACGCAAACAACATTATGTTAAGAGAATGAGTAAATTGTATAAAAAATTCTGATGCATATTAATGAATGTCAGAAGGCACACCATATGTCCTTATCAAATGCAGGTTTGAAAAAATAATATATAAATTGTGTGTAAATAATTAACAATTAAATCTATAAGGGAGCGTTTGGGTTGAGGAACTGCGAGAAATATGTTAGAATATAGAGGAGAATAAAAAAAAAGTATTTGGATAGAAAAAATAAATAGTTATAATTATACAGAATTATGTGAGAATAAATTGGTATTCGTATTTCAGGTCTCTTCTGAAATTGTGTTATTCCTCCACTGGTATAAGAGAATCTATATGTAAAATCATATGTCATCACAACACATTATCTATCATCACACCTCTTATACATCAACATGGCTCACATGTCAAATCAATTTTTTACACCTTATTCACATTTTATTATTCATCAATCAGACGACTCAATATTTATTATTACTTTTCATAATGAGAATAAAAAAAACACAATGAAACGGAAAATCACTTATTCCATTATGTTGATAAAGTTATTTATTCCTAGAATAAGTATAAAACACATAATTGCATATATCTATACTCAAACAGGGCCAATGTAGAAATGTTCTTTTGCCCATAAACCAAGTCTTTTACCAAGTAAGAGCTCTGGTAAACTCATTAAGAGCTCTGGTACACTCATTCTTTTTTTTAATCTCAAATGCAATCTTATATACCTTGTTAATCCATCTACTCATTTTATTGAAGTATATATCTCATTGAAAATATTTATATTTTTTTATAAATGATATCATTCAATTCATTAGAGTACATATTTCATTTTATATAAAATTACATACATTATTATTAGATGAAATATATGATTGTGCAGTCTATATTTTGAATTGTAAAATAAACTAAGGTAACATTTTCCCCGCATATTCTAGCGAGGTGGTAGGGGTCACCCCTCTCCTTAGCGGGAGGTCATGTGCTCGACTCTTAGAACGACGTCCACATATAATATCTCATCATCATCATCATCATCATCATCATCAATAGATAAAGCGACAAAATTTGTCCAACATGACACAACAGTCATTTTGTCAAATGAAGTATGGATAATTTGGTGATTTGGTGTAGCTTTTATGTATCTAGAAGTTAAAGGGGATGGGACAAGTGTCCTTTCTACAATTTTTTTTTTATTTTTTATTTTTAACTCTCCAAGACCATCGTATTTAGCGATCGCTCTCTCACTTCTTCGTATTTGAGTTTTACTCCACAGATTTAAAGGATAATTCATTTTTACTCCCTATTAAGAACTAAAAAAAAAATTTACCAATAGGTCCCTCGCAGAGAATAAAAAAGAATCATCCTTTAAATTTGGAGAGTAAAACTCAAATACAAAGAAGTGAGAGAGCGATCGCTAAATACTATGGTTTGTGGGGACTTAAAAATAAAAAAACTCATTTTTTAAATTATATTTTTCAGAGCGTTTATTTCCATCCCTTCACTTATTCAAACAACCCCTTGAAAATTCAAATTTCTATTTTTCTTTACTGAACGGAATCCACTCCAGGTCCCGCACTCAGAAGAGGCTATGCTCAACGTCCCGCACTTTATATTAGTTTGAACTCAACATCCCGCATTACGGATAGGCGGAGCCTCTGGAGGTTGGGGTAACTGTGGGTGGCGATGCAGACAAATTCGAGAGTGACGCATGCAGTGCTCCGACAAATTCTGGAGGCAGCGGAGGCACTCGTGGTGGGTGAGGATAAAGGAGAGCACCATGTCAGTGAGAACGCGACATGAGTATGTCGAAGAGGTTTACCACCTCCGACACATCTGCGCTCGTGGCGTCGCAAAGAGCCAACATATTATTGATGGAGGAAATCATATTGTATGAGGAACGTGTTCGTCACGAGCTTTGACAGCTTCGAGACCAATGGTTCATGGAGAGGATACGGTCCTCAGGGACTCAGCGCGCACAAACCTCTTTGAGCGTAGGGATCACCCTCCACCAACTCTTGACATCCCCTCACCCTTGACAGACACGGTCGGGATTAGTGAGGTTGGCTTTCCAAATGCATTATGTTTTTCATGGAATGATAACTAAAACAAAGTTAGAAAGACATTTTTCGGCGTGGAGACTGCATATTCATGTTTGGAATTTGATCAAACACCTAGTGTACGTAGATCAAATGGTCATGTTTCAAGCAAATTTGAATTTGGAGTTTGGGACGAGGAATTCCAAGTACTGGTTATGCATCCAGTGGAGTACGTGGAGTTTCAAGTGAAGGACAATGATGTACTCGGTGTCAACTCATCGGGGTGGTCACTTTATCGATCGGCAGATGAGATGGTATAGCTCGGATAGAAGATGCATGAATGGAAGAAGATGTGATATCTTGTCCTTGCGAGGGGGGCGGGGGAGACACAGCAGGGCAAGACGACGTTGATGGTCACTGGGGGAGTAACTCAAATCAGAGGTCGGAGAAGAAGAAACGAAGAAGAGAGAGAAATGGACGTCTAAAATGATAGGGGTGGACTTGCATGGTGTCATCCCATGATTTTATTGTGGGGTCGTTTCACAGTTTTTTAAAATTGAAGGGGTGGGTGAGATAACAGGGTGGGCTAGATAAGTTTCGGGGTGGAAATAACGGCCCCTATTTTTTCTTTGGATGATTTTTTTTCTAGATAATGTTACGTACAATTCTTCTTTTAGCCCTAATTCCAATTTATATGGGTTTTGAATTTTTAAAAAATAGTATACCTCATCTAATGAGGTATATGTTTCTATAAAAAAAATGAAGTATATACTCTAATTAATTGTATAAATGTATTTATAAAAAATGTGAAAATTTATTGAAGTATATACCTCATTAATGTGAGTATATGCTTTAATGATTTTTTATCGACGCATATGAGACTGGAATTGGGGCCAGAAAAAATCATTAATGTTAGTATATGCTTCAATATTTTTTATCGATGCATATGGAACTTGAATTGGGCTACAAAAAATTGTGTAACAACATTTTTTTTTTGGAATATCTTTTTATGTAGATTATACTTTTATACGGATTTTGAATTGTGGATTCCTAACTGGACTTTGATTATGATTTTTTTTATTTATAAAAAAATTCTACTTAACAATTATTTTTATTTTGAATATAATATTTGATTATCAGCTTTTGTTTTTTTTGTTTTGGTTAATCTTTTGATGAACTTATTTTATTTCAAATGCATTATTTGACTATCAAAATAAAAAATATATTTAATATTTTTTTAATCAAGAATAAAGAAATTTATAAAAAGATTCGTTCATCCCACCATGAAGAAGTTTCCTGGATTTACCCCTGATTTTGCCTACAAATTGATTTGATGTACAGTTTTGTATAAATGATTCTAAATTTTTTTTTTTGCTTGGTAAGATTCCAAAGTTGTATCCATACATGAATTTATTTATGCAAACCTCTATCTTTCATTTGTATATCAGTGAAAAAAAAGTAGACGCATGTCACCAATCGCTTTCATTAAAAAAAAGATTAGTACAAGTCAGATGGGGCGCTCTCAGCGGACAGGACTAGTTATGGGGCTCTTCTACGTGACCACAAGGGTGCTTTCATTAGTGTGGTTTGGCTGCTCAATCACTCAAGACCTCAATCAACGTTCTCAAGTTGCAAGACATCCTTGCAAGTCTTCAACTCGCACAGCAATAGGGAGCGTCTAAATTGTGGACTGAAGGAAACTCCAAAACTGTCATTACTTGGGTAAATGGGAAGGGAGATCCGCCTTGGACAGAAATTCGATCGCTGAATCACACTTTCCACTGCCTTATCTGCTTGGAAGGCCACCCACATTTATCGAGAAGGCAATCAGTTTGGTCATCTTTTGGCCTCTTCAAGGACTCGAGGAGCAATATATTTCTTTGGCAGATACCTGAGAAGAGTTAGATGATGCCATTCGTTTGAATGTCAAGGGCACTTTGTTCAGGCGCACCAAATAGCTTGATCTGTCTTGGTTTTTTAATGTAATTGAATTCATCCTCCTTCTTTCTGCTATTGGTTTGGTGGGGATGCAACCATGCAGGGTAGTCCGGACTACCTTTTTCTCCTACTAAACTACTGGTGAATTTCACCGGCACCCTCCCCCACAAAAAAAAGCCTTTAGTAAACAAATTAGAATCAATAATTTAATATATAAAAAATGATGTATTTTAAAATGAATTTAAAAAAAAACACACCATGTATTGTCATCAAATGCGGGCTTTAATTGCCCAAGTAATCATCCTTTGAAAAAAAAAATTGCAAAATTTGCATGAATATTTGACTACGAAATCTAGAAGCACAGAAATGTTAAAACTATAAAATGCATTAAGTGTGAAGGCAAAACTAATCAAGACATAACGAGAATTGCAACGACTGACCATGATACAACAACTACATGACCAATTCCAAAACACATGGATGGAAACATAAATCCTAAACGCGTTGAAACTTTCCAAATCACCTGGGCTATATATATAATGTATCAACTCCATGTAAATGTCAGAAACAACACAATCTAAAATCTTGCACCAAACCCCACTTGAAACAAAATGATGAAACTCCAAATCCACACTAAGCCTCTCATCCTCTTCAGGATCCTCTCCATGGCACTGCAAGCATAGTAATAAAGTACTCCGTACTTTTTTGAATATTCGTTAAAGTACTCCGATTAGACATCAAACGTACAAAACGTGTCGTACCGAACATAATGCATATTAAATTCATTAATACATACTAATGCTTAAATTATTTAAAAAATGGTCTAATTATCCCCGTACTTTTCCGTATTCATCTCGTATGATTTACGAATGTACACGTACCGTATCGAACATGATACCAGCCGAATATTTGCCGTACACGAACTTTGTTACTATGACTGCAAGCTCCCCCTGCCCTCTGCACGGACCCTGACCCGCTCCAAGACTTCTGCATCGCAGACCTCGCGACGACATCCACCCCAATAAACGGATTCCCGTGCAAGCCGGCGTCTAATGTCACAGCATCCGACTTCATCTATAACGGCCTAGCTGTAGAGGGCAACACCTCGAACCCGTTCGGCTCCAACGTGACAGCGGCCAACGTCCTCGCCTTCCCAGGACTGAACACTCTAGGCGTCTCGATGAACCGCGTGGACTCAATCCCCCACACCACCACCCCCGTGCGACGGAGCTCGACATTGTCGTAAAGGGAGAGGTGCTGATCGGGTTCATCACGAGCGGGAACGTGTACTTCTCGAGCGTGTTGAGAGAAGGGCAGATGTTCGTGATCCCGCAAGGGATGATACACTTCCAGTTGAACGTGGGGAAGGGGAAGGGGCTCGTGATCACCACCTTCAATAGCCAGCTCCCCGGGGCCGTTGTTGCTCCCCTGGCGCTCTTCGCGGCAAAACCGGCTGTGCCGAACGAGGTCTTGACCAAGGCTCTTCAGGTTGATGAGAGTGTTGTGCAGCTCATCAAATCCAAGTTTGCAACTTTTTAAAGAACTGTACCTGATTGGTTTTCTGTTCGTTGGTTCACTGATTGCATACTTGTACAATAAAAGCATTTGAAATCATATTCAGTGCGCTATAGAATATTTATTTATTTTAGAAGAGATTGAGAGCTCCAAATAGGTTGAATTTGTCTTATGATATTAAAGTTTTAAATTTGGAACGTGGATCTGTTGATCCGCCATTTTCGATAACTCTTCGCAAGAAGACCATAGGGTTATTATGTTGTTATGTAGGCTGTAGGTTGGGTTCATGTGACCAAGGTGGGGTAGTCAATTTGAACTTTTATGAACAAAAAATTCCATGGATTTCTAAATCATAGGTTATTCTATTAGAACATTAGTTCATGAACAAAAAGTCGAATGAGACATTAATTTGCGTACAAAAAGTTTAGCATTGTTCAATTAAGTCATTAATTCGTAGATAAAAAATTTAGCGTAACTGTACAAAAAGTTTAGTGGTATTATTTGATTGAGACGTAAATTCATAAACAAAAAGTCAAGCGTCATTTGATTATGACTTTTTATCGTAAATATATTATGTGTTATTCGATTAGAAAAAGATTTGTAAAGACTTTCATGATGGACTTTTGTAGACTTTAAGAAAGAGAAATATGAAGAAAAAAAGTCATTTTAAAATCTCACCCAAATGGCCGGGTGAGATTCTTGTAGACTTTTATTCTATCACTTCTCTTTTTTCACAAAATTCCATTCTTTTTCTACATTTTTACTTTTATGTTTTTTTTATAATAAATTATTTTTGTTTTTTGATAGATGTTTGGTTATCTCATGTTTTCATATTTGTTCCATTTTTTTTTATAATTGAGAATAATGGATTTGTTTGTATTACAATCTGTCATTTTTTATTTATTATTTATTATATATATATCGTAACGCCTCGGGATACCATCATTTTGAAAGATATATATTTATTTTAAAATTTAGTTAATTATATGCGCAATTAATTCATAATATTTTATTTGATTTGCCTTTGGATGCTTATATTTCTGCACACGATTAATCGAGACCTATAAGGGATTTTTTAGAACATTGGCTAAGCGTATGTAGGATGACTGTGACACCAATATTCATAGTGAACTAATGTCATAATTATCTTGTTAAAAATGATATTTGTAATGGTGATATTATAGCAGTATGCATTTCAAATATGTAAAGATATTTATTAAAGAAAAATTGCACTTCATGTTGGGTATGAATAATTCAGGTTGAATTTTATTTTATTTTTTTGTTATTTATTTGAGAGACTTAGTTTTATATAATGATTCTCACATTAGATGTGTTGGATAAACTTGTGCTTGAATTTATTATTTAAAATTCTAAAAACAAGTTTATGAAAGTCTATGTGAGCTAATGAAAATTAATTTGTGAAAGTCTACGAAAGTATATGAACATCTGCAAACGTATGTGAAAATCTACAAAAGTATGTGAAAGTCTATGAGAGTTATAATCTCTAAGAGATTGTAAAAGTTTGTGAAAGTTCATCATTTAAATAATGTCCACAAAATCCGTCAAAGTCTGGATCGACTAACCTCCCTCCCCCCAAGGGTGGTTTGTTTTTTAGGGCAATTTTCGAAAGAAACAAAAACCCAAATTTGTTTTAATTGCACTTGTAACCATGTTGCAGTAAATAAGATTTGACCCATATACAATTGTGTATGTAAATCGGGTTGGTTAGATTGGGTTGGAGCTCAATCCGAACCCAACCCAATTCCAACCCGTCTGGTTTTGTTCGAATTCTAGTTGAGTTCGGATTAGGATTGGGTTTGACTTGAAAAATGTATTATTTTAAACAATTAAACTTTGCAAAAGTCAATTCTCCGTATAAAAAGTCATTTTTTTTCTTCGCCTATATGCTTTCCTTTTATTTGGGCAGTCAGTCCTATCACTTCATTTCACAAAAAAACAAAAGCAAAAAAACAGATGAAAACGAGAAACATTTTTATTTATAGAATAAGATATGGAAACTATAAAAGTGAAATATTTTAGATAAAAATAAATTAAACAATTCAAATTTTATTATACATATTAAAAATTTATAACTTTACTTAGAACCTTCGGCTTCGGTTGATTCGGATTACCTGAACCCTCAACCCAAACTCAACCTATATTAAATTCGGTTGAACTCGAACAATAAAACCACAACCCAGATCCGCCCAAATTCTGATTGGGTCAGGTTTAACCCGTCCAAGTTGTATCCCTACACACACTATGATAACGCAATACATATTATGTTGTAACACCTATGTTTTTTTGTTCTTATTTATATGTTTGATTAAAATATATAAATAGGATATTTGAATTAAAATGAGTGTATTTTGTGTGTTTTAAACTTTTGGGATAGGGCTTGGACAGAGGGCCAGAGAGCCGGCAGAGGCAGATTCTGTTCATTGTTATGTTATGGAGGATATGGTTAGCCTGAAACAGGGCAGTGTTAAGCGAGAAGCGCATATCCCCGTGTTTGATTTTTGGCAAACTCAAATTGAACCAAACTATATTGACATGTTACTCAAAAATCAAACCAAACCGATAACCCAAACCCAACTGAACTGATTTTTGTTTGGTTAACCCGAACCAAACCAAACTTTAAAGATAAACATATATATACCATTTTTTTTCTTCCTACCAATTTGAGTTGGTTAATTAGAGTTTTTTAGGAGGTTGGTTTACAACTGCACATAAATATATCAAAATGCTACGATTGATGATATAAATTAGTATATTCATTTTTTATGAATATTAATTGTATAACAACAATATATTTTTTAATACAAAAAGAATGACCAAAATGAATATTAATTATTAATAATCATGTGTTTGATTGATTAATTCTATTTTTCTTGAAATAAAACCAAACTCAAACCAATGTAGATCGGTTTATTAATTTTTCAATCCAATACTCAAACCAAACGATAAAACTATTGACCCAAAAAAATAGTCGGTATGGATCGGTTCGGATTCGGTTTAACTAACCAAAGTTGCACCCCTATTATGATAAGATTCCAATGGTGAACAAAGGAGACGAACAACCCGGGATCAATCCGGGCTCAGTAGCTGAACACTACATCATTACTGATGGGAGTGTCAATATGCAAACATGGAGGGCAGGTTCGACGTATGCCCTCATCCAAGCGACCCCTTTTCAGGTGTTCGGCGTTGGTTACTGTTCCTGGATTTGGGCATCATCATCATGGACTGAGGCCGAGGTGATCTGCGTAGGATTGATGTATGCATACCAAAGCGGGTACAGGCGGATTTGCGTGTGCCAATGATTCACAAATGATGGTTTCTGAGCTTCAGGGGCATAGAATTGGACCACCTCACATGCAGCTCCCAATAACAAGGAAAAAGATACACGTAGCCCCGTTGCAGTCCCAAATACAGTTTATTTCATTTTACTTTTTTTTATAAAATTATACAGTTACTCTTTGAAGTGCATACTATTATATGAAATGAAATATATACTGAGATACATTTGTATTTTTTTTTCATGGTTAAAAAATGAAAAAATCGGATTGCAATATATACTATAATAGTACAATATATAATACGTTATTATAGCGCACGGGCTACAAAACAGGTCTTAAAAATGGGCTGCGTGCATCAGCACTCCAAAAACAACTAGGGAATTATAAGAGATTTTGGACTAGACCACCTTTGTTCCTATCCCCAAGGCCGACCATGTTTATTTTTAGGGTGCAATTATAGTCACCCCACAAGTTTTCCAACCCACTCTTTTTTTTCTCTAAAAGTCCACCCTTCCATGTATACTCCACCCTAAGCAATGCAACCCCACCCCATTCATTCTTTTATTCATTCAGGTTTCTGGTTCCACAAAGACATGCTCAACATCAAACCAAGTCAAACGAGGAAGACATCGAACATGTCGAGCGAGAATCAGAATATGATATAAGATTTCTGATTTCATAAATGCATGCTCCATGTTGAACCAAGTCAAATAAGGAAGACAATGAGCATGTCGAACGTGAACCAGAATGAGATTCTAAATTTCTGGTTTGCAGAAACATGCGTCATATCGAACTACATCAAACAAGAAAGACATTTGACATATCGAATGAAAATCAGAATGAGACTAAAGGTTTCTAGTTACCGAAAGTCATGCTCCATGTCAAACTAAGTCAAACAAGGAAAACATTGAGAATGTCGAATGTGAATCAAAATGAGATACCAGATTTTTGGTTCCTGGATGACATGCGCCACATCGAACCGAGCATGTCGAACGGGAATCAGAATGAGACTAAATTTTGAATGTGGGGTGGAGACTAAATATAGGAAGGATTTGTGGGGTGGGTATGGTTCGGGGTGGGTTTGGTGTACCAATAGAGTGAGAAGCGTCGTCGGGGTGGGTTAGGTGTGAGAAAAAAGTAACGGATCAATTTTTTTATTTAAAAATAGGTGGGTAGGAAAACTTGTGAGTAGCTATAACCTCTCCTTTATTTTTATATCACCATAAAATCAATTATGGGATGAGATGTGTTCAAATAATATATTATGATAGTAAGTATCATGTTCATTAAAGATTTAAAATATCATGAAATAATTTCAATTCTTACATGCTTACTTACCCCAACCCGATACATATGTAGAATGGAATATACAATACTAACGATGTATATGAGACTATAATTGTGACTGAAAAAAACAAATGTGTAACAAAGTTTTTATAGAAATATTGCTCTAAACATTTCTCCTTTTAGCTCCATATTTTAACCTAGGTGTGTATACATTCATTTGGACGGTATATAAACCCTTCAATTAAATGTAATTGGCTAAAAAACAATTGGGCTAAAATAGGCCGATCAAGTCTGAGAAACACAAATTCTCAACCTAAATTTTCAGCTGCTGATCCAGTTGGATTTAATTGAAGGGCATTTCAATCGAAGATGTAGGATCATGGCCGCATTGGAGCCAACTGAGACCAGAGCTGGTTCAGAAAACGGCTTTGGATTGGAACCATGAAGAGGATCATCTCCTTCACTCTAGTCTCAGTTTGATCCTCAGCAAACCAAAGATAAAAAGTAGACATCATGATTGTGGGTACACTCATCATGTACTGTTTTACATCCCACCTGCAGCACCCCTTCTTAACATAACAAGTTAGAACAAACTGTAGCATCCCACTCATTGATTCAATAAATAAACATCTTTATTAAGATTTATCACCTGCACTCCATCAAATATAATCTCAAATCCTCAGAGCCAAATAAATATAATATAACATGATATAGACTTGTTAATAATGAATTAATGATTTTTATTACACTCACCATCTTCTGTTTTCATATAAATGGTTCATGCAGTTCTAGGTTACTCAGCTTAACAGGTTATGAAAGAATAGACTGAGAACCTGTCAAGTCTCTGGCAGCTGTGGTTATTTCCTTCTACCTAAAGAAGGTCAAGCAAAACTGTGAAACTTTTACAAGATAGGTTACTCAGGTTCGGGACTTCCAAGCCTTGGATATCTTTCCTGCAACATAACGAACAGCATTAACGCCACCGGCAGCTAGGAATCCAGACACCGCCTGTCTAGCACTTGAACCCATCACCCGGCGACTAATAAATTTCCTTGTGAATTTTGCAGCTCCTTCTCTGGAGTTGATAAGGATGGGGGGAAATACTTGACCTGCAGAACAAGAACTATTTATTCAGACATTTCAATGATTCAATCCTATTATTTCAATGATCCACAGTCAGGCTGAAGTGGAAGTCAGTACCAGCTACTTTCAGTGGCTGCTTCTCGGCTCTCCCTGTTACTATTTAGCTTTGCAGCATGTAGGGAAGAGCGGAAAATAGAGTTTGTGTTGCACATAAACCACAGTCCTAATATACCACATTAATCAATACACTGAATTAAATGAAGAAAAAAAATCTACAAATATAAAAGTATTGGACTGCGGATATTTTATATATTTAAAACTGGTTTGATGATTCTATTGCAAATAAAGCCAAAACAAATCATTTAATCCAGGAGATTAATGAGAAACCACTGAATGCCATCCAGGATGTTAGATGACTATGCAAACAAGATATAGCTGGATTTTAGAGAAAGGGAGATCCAAGAAAGGGATCCTTGTTAAATGAAACATATATTTTTCATATGTATACAATGCAACTATCTCTAATATTTTAATTGAAACACTCAGCATGTGTGCATCAAATTCTAATCGAGTACTGCTATCCCCCACATGCACGTCCAATTGTGAAAAAATAAACATGAAGATAATGAAAGGGAGAGTAACTTTACAGTCTTACCTCACTCAAAATAAATTTTACAAAAAAAATTCCATAAAATTTATAAAAAGTACCTGAAAGTATTTATTTTATTAAAATATCTCTAAAAATACTTTATTCAAACCTGAATCACATGCGTCACACATGTGGTCCCATAGTTCTCATATAATTGCAAACTACAAAACTCTAGGCATTGATGATGATTTAAATGCCAAATTTTGAACCACTAGGACAACACAGCAATTTAACACAATTTATTTAAGCATATTAAACAAAATGGACTAAATTCTTCTCCATGATGAATGATCTCACCTATAGATCCTGAACTGTGTAACATTTGATCTAATTTGATGAGAAAGTGGCGAGAGCCAACCACCAAGATTCCACTGAAGAAAATTGATGCACACTCAATGACAAGGGGAGTCCCAAAACAGCCAAACCGCAGAAGAAAAAACATCGGGACCGCACCGGAGGAGGACCGGTGAAGATGGGTCGGAGGGGATGAAGCGGACGGCAACGGCCACCACACAGTTATATATAGTCTATCTCAATTTAAAAAAATAAGTTTTTTTTTTATAAAAATACATAAAAAGACTATGGGAGACCAGGGCCTTCCAAGACAATCAGCGAAAAAAAGAATAAAACAAGCAGAAAGTAAAACAGATCAACTCAGAGAGCAGCCTGTCATAGCAAGCACCTCGTCCTAGTTTAGAGAAAGGAAAGGTAATCTGGCGATGTGAGTTTCCTAAGCCCTAAAGACAACAAAAAAAACTCATCCCAATGTTTTCCACAAATGCTCTCCTTCTCAATTACACAACTAACATACATACATATATATGTATATAATGTTCAATCATGCATGTTATTGGGCAATTACAAAGACCCAACCAGAAGATTTGTAATCGTGTAGCAGCATGGAATTGGAAAAACCTGTCTCATATCTGACCCCCAGTCGCCCGAAAATTCCAGCATCTCTTTTTCGGTATATTCATTTAGAATTGGCTTATACATTGCTTGAAACGACTTGAAAGTTCCTTGGACTATCTTCTTCACCTGTGATAAACATAATATTTTGGTCCCTGTTAAAAGTCATAACAGAGAATAGTATAATATGCTTGAATAAAGAAACTGGAAGCATATAATGTCCTGCTTGTGTGTCCATTAGTCTCCATTATTGCCAATTCACCTTATTGACATAAACTAATTTCCCAAAGGCAAATAAGACAGATTAATCCTTGTAACATTAATGTAACAAAAATTAATATAGTATATGCACTGAAGCTTCCAAGCTATCTAAAAAGATAAACCTCAATCTTCTTTAATATGATAATTTGATTGTCATGTAATATGACCATTTATACCTAGATAAATGTCTGTTTTTCTTTTATTAGTCTTTCTTTTTAAAGAATGGGGACTTCTTCATTTATTATGGAAATAACTCTAACCGGAATTTAAAGAAAAGTGGGGTTTATGAAGCCAAATCCATCAATTGGGAAGCAGACCAAGAGATGATGGACTTTGTCCTCTTTCCACTGGCACAACAGATGAACACAAAAGTAGTAAACTGAAAAAAGAAAAATATAAAGGTTGAGAGCTTGCCACCAGTTTTTAACAAGCGCTAATAAGGTATCAGCAACATATAAAATGTGAAGAACGAGAAAAAATGGGGGGTAAGGTTTTTTTCTCCTTTGTTGGGGGAGGGGGGATGTGGAGTGTTACAAAGATCTTACAATCTCTATTGACTAAAGTTTACTGTCTCCTTTTAGAAACCTACAAACTCAACCCCAATACAATGAATACCCCGGTCATTTACAAATTTTAAAACAGTTTCCATACATCTGCAAAAATAAAGTTTTGACCTCACTTCAGGCTAACCAAAACCCCCAACAAAGAGTATGCACAATAATCTGAGACACCTTTGGAGCCACACTTCATCACCTTTCATCATTCTTCCTCTTTTCCACAGCAGGGACCCTATGTCCACCACAGGCTATCCTTCATCAGCCACCTATGGCCAGCCTTAACAAAGAAGCCCTCTTGAGGAATCCATATGATGCTATCTTACACCATCTCATTTACTGTCACTTCATGAAGTTTCTCAATCAAAGCTTGGAGTTTAAGGAACTCGAAGACAGGCTCCTTCTCAGAGGAGGAGACTATGCTGAAACGAAGAATTTGACTACTACATCTTTGTTGCTTGCAATATTGAAAAGTCTGAAGAAAACAGGGATTAAAGGATCCTCTATAAGCCAGAAATCCTTCCAGAATATGATTTCAGTACCATCTCCCAATTTGCATGTCACACCCTATTAAACTGATCTGCCTTGTCCAAGATACCCTCCAAATAAACAGAGAGTTTATCAGAAACTCATGACTCTACCTAAAATCTTGCACTACTAATGCAACTCAACCACCTAGATTGTCCAAGCCCTTAGTTTATCTTAAGGAATCATGAGGTGAATGGAAAAACTCAAAGGGAAAATAGAAAAGGAACTAATAAAGGCAAGAACATAAACTACAAGTTGTGAAAGTTTAGAAGTTTCGTAAACAACTAAAAAAAGTTCACAAAACTTGATGCCTTTGCTTTTACTCCTGGGTATCTTTAGTAGGCCTCAAAACTATGTTGGAGGATAAAACTCCAACAGCTCCAAGATGTTACGAGCGACAACTTTAAACAGGTGTGTGTTACCCAACCATAAGCCGCCCCTTCTAACAGCCTTCAAAACAATTAGATATAGTTCTAGGAACTTAAACGATCAATGCAATTTAATATAAACAACCTAATCACCCTAACAACCCCTATCCAAATCTTATCCTAACAACTCTAACCTAATAATCAATTTAAATAACTAATCACCTTAGCAACGTTTATCCAAATCTTATCCTAACTAAGCTAACCATCTCCCCAATCCATCAATTTGTTCAGATCTTATGTACCAGGTAGGTTCAAGCCCAGTTTTGGAAATTGTCTCGGAACCCCATCCACTTGAGTCCTCAAAGAGATCAAGAATAGGAGTAGTGAATATCTTGGAGGGTACTATAATGGTAATTGATCAAATATCCACCATGTAAGTGAATCATTTTAACAACAACAAAGTTAAGAAGCTTAGCATTCAATCTCATTAAAGCTCAAAAATTAAGTTTCTTTAGAATTTTTCGAAGTGGTCAGGTATAACACAAAAAAAATGGCTTTCTATATCAACTGCAAACATCAGCATATCCAACCTTTTGAAGTGCTGCAATGCGTGGCGTGTCCCATGCTATGTAGCAAGTCAAGAATGATTATAATTTTGTATATCGATAAAAAAAGGTCAATTTTTGTTATAAAACTACCTTTCTATATATATAAAACTGACCTTACTTCTGTCTTCTGCAAATAACATTCGCACATCTCCCATGTATGATAGGCTACATATTTTAGCATACAAATCTACCTGAACATTAAAAGAAAACTGTGAGACATTAGTTAGTTAAACAGTGGTTTGATATACATAAACTTTCAACAAAGCAAACCTCAGTAAATTCAGGTGGCAGTAGAAGGAGAGCAGCAGAAATCGCATATCTTAAGTTGACCATGTTCACATCCTTTATGTCCAAATTATCCACAAGGATTTTGACCTGCAAGGATTACATAAGAAATATATCTGATATATCACTTATAGATGAAAATTCATGTGTGTCATAAAGGAACTGAATTATGAAAACATTTGCCAAGCAGAGAGTGGCAGCATATAAACCATATATTGTGCGTATATAAATGTATTGCACTTTATATGCCCATTGATGGTATGTATTTAACAAGGACAGAGACATATAGTCAGACAGATATAAAGTACCTGAGAGAGCATCTTGAAAAATTCAACCAACAGGGATAATGTCATAAATACATTAAAATTAAAAATATATAATACCCTTGCAGAAATTTATTTTTAAAAAATACATTTACAGATATTAGAAATGAGAAACTGTTGCGCCCCCCCCCCCCCCCCCCCCCATCCGCCAAGGAGTCAAAACAAGAAGAGTGTTAATCTCCCACAAAAATTTTACCCCCTACAAGACAGACCTTTACTCCCACACATGCAGTCCCCCAGTCTCTTATGAAATGTAGCACCGAATCCCACACGTTCTCTAAATAGACTCGGGAATGAGAAGTTGTTGAGTGGTAAAGAATGGTACACTGAGAAGAGCACCCTATTAAATTCCACTAGAAATTCCAGTAGAACTGATACTCCTATGAAGTTTGGTCAGCTAACTATGAACAACAGGACATCAACAGGCATACAACCAGGTGTGAAGGCCCAAACAAAACAATCAAGATAATTCACTTATCCAAATGTAGATGGGTTTGATTTCCTTCACGATATCTTCTTAGCAGTTTATTCTGCTAGACAAGGGGTGAGATTGGGAGAAAATATTGATGAGAATGAGTTAACCAGTTATTTCACCACGGTCCAATATATTTTGTCATTATGAAATTAGAGACTTCTTGGTTGAAGTTGACACATCATGAGAAAACACAATACATAATTCATTATCCTTTCGACAGAACAAAATAAATAAATTAAAATCACACCTCAGGAATCAACATACAGGTTTCTGCAAGCGACCGCTCAAGTAGAACCTCTCCCAGTACAACAAGTCCTGAACCAAATCATGCATCCGAACGACCCCATACTTAATCATCTGCTAAAACCAACACAGGTCCTGATAAACAAACCCGATACAAACCTTCACAAAATAATAACGAAGGGCCAAACGAAGCACATCAAAGTTACCTTGTCTTCCCACTTGACATAGGGATTGAAATGCACTCCAACACCAATCCCATCAGCAACCCCGGTTATCTGAACCAACCAAACAGACATTAAAGTGTAAATTAAACAAAATCATCCGCTGTAGACAAAGAACACGCACCACTCTTGGCCCGAGGTGCGCCATCCATGAAGCATAATGGTCTCTGTTCCTCTCCAAATTCTAACATTTGTTGTCAAACAATTCATTAAATGATATTTAATTAGACACAATCACAATAGATAGAGAGAGAGGGTGTGTGTGTGCCTCAGAATGCCATCGCAACGGATCAGAGACGCCCAGTATGTAATCAACCATCACAGTCTAAAGGCCACCCAATAAAAAATGATAATAAGTGAGAGATGGAGAATCTAAAATATATTGTTCTATAATATTTGAAATTGAAGGGGGGAGACCTTGTTGGAAGAATTGATGGGGAGGAGTGAGGAGCCATAAGCGCAGCAGAAGTCCACCGGCGGGAGGATTTCAAGTGGGCCCGCTAAGTCGGAGCTGCTGATGCTGCTGCTAGTGCTGGTGATCGGGGAAATCGCTTCCATGAGCAGAGTGAATCGTGCGATTAGTGATTTTGGATTTCACGGTCTATCCAAAAATTTGATTTTTAGAGTTGCATTTTTGTAAGATAGATCTCCATTTCCATCGTCACCGCCATCTCCGCCTTCCTCGTGGTCCTCCTGGTCACGCGCCGTCGACGATCGCGGGTGAGGCGCTCGGCGAGGCTGATCCCGGTCGTCAACAGTGACGGAAAATCAGAATCCTCGGCGGATCGTGGTGGGGGGAAAGGATTCGTGACGGAGGAGGAGGCGGCGAAGGGACCGACGGAAGGGGGAGAGTTTGAGATTTGGACCGGACGAGGGAGAGGGAGTGGGGAAAATATGATGGGGGTGGGGTTGCACTCTGTCAAGTTTGATATATACAGAGGGGTGGGATTGTTGTTTGTAAAATTTAGACGGGGTGGATCAAAAAAATGGGGTGTGAGAATAGTAAAGGTGGGTGAATATAACCAATCCCAAAAAAACAAAGGATACGGGTTTAACATAGTATAGGATCTCTTTTGTTTTTTTACAGCTTGTTTGGATGCTGACATAAACCAGGAATTTCCAAGAATGGTTTGGAACATGGGCTAAAATGATGTTTGGTTTGATGGAATAAAGTAGCATATGGATTCAGATTAACTGGTTATAAGTGGATATAGTATTGCCACCATCACCCTAGAATACCCTTATTCCACCCAATTCAAAACGTAGGAATAAGTGGGGTCCACCTATCCCATCACTTGTTTTTCATCTGCCCCTGCTACATTTCCCCTTGCACACCCTTTCACGTCATATTTTTTTGCTCTACTACCCCTAGACCTCCGTCTTCTCACATCCAAAATTAGCAGTGACCGAGGCACGGCCTACCCCGCCTACCTCCATTACTGCTCTGTTCCTCCCTTGAACATTCCATCTCCCTAATGCCATTCAATTTGGATCTCCTTATCCTTCACATCATCTTCTACTGTCATTAACAATTGCAAAACCTTCATTTCTTCAATTGATCTGTCCCCTCAATCACCATCCATCATCCATTACTTCTCTTTTTTTTTAAGAAAAAAAAAATCCGCTGGAATTGTCCCCAGCAAGATTTTGTTGGGGATGTCCCCAATGAGTGACACCTGGATACTCAGGTTAAAGTACAAAAAAAATTTAAAAATTTAAAAAATCCAATGGTTGGATTGGGACTCCAACAGTTTCCTAATGGTAAATGTTAGGGCTTATTGTACCCCCTCAAATGGGCATGGGTATTTACAATGCCGGTCCTCGGTATAGAGATGACAATGGATTAGTCTCAATAGGGTACCCGATTTAGATCAAGTTTAAGTTGGTCATAGATTTGGGACAGACAAAATGAAACCCGTCCGATTGCAATTAATATTAAGATTTAATATTTATTATCATAATTACATAATTTATATTTGTAATTGAAATTTGAATTCATATAAACATACACGGGTTGTCTTTTAGCATTTCAATAAAAAAATTGAAATATTATATTTGTCATTCGTTATGGAGATTGAAAGTTTATATTTCTTATTTTGTAGGATTTATTCTAATAAATATTTTTTTATTTATTCAACTTACATTAAAAATATGTTTTAATATTTTATTCTTAAATCTGTTTTGACCCAACCCGACATAAATGGGGTAGGTTAGGACGGGTTCGCATTTTTTACATGCTTATCGGGATGAGTTTTGAATGAAAAAGTTAAACCCATCATGAGTTTGGAATAAGATTTTATGAGTAGGTTTGGGTTTGAAATTCACAAAACCCATTACAACCCGTCCCGTTGTCATCCCTAATTAATAAAGGATAGGCAGCCAGAGCCCCTCCTCAAAGAGGTCCCCAAAAAATGTGACAATTTTTTTATATAAACATTTTGATATAAAAATTTAAATTTTGTTAGTTAAATATCATGGGGGCCGTCTAGATTCATTAATCTCAAGATCAACCTTGGGCATTTAATCCATTTGGAGAGAGATTGATGTACTAGAGTTTTACATGGTATTTTGATATCACACGAAAAAATAAAATTAAAAAACTGGTCAAACACTGATGTGGCAATGCTAATCGAAATCAGAACCATTTTCTACTAATATTCACTGGACTATGTGCAGAGTCATTGGGAAAAATTCAAAAAACACCGCGTAAAAATGCGAAAAACTTATGGTACATAACGATTTTATCTTTCATCCTATCTGAAGAGGTAAAATCATCAGTTATAAATGATTTTTTTTAACACTTTGTAAAGGGTTTTTAATATATTATATTTTCAATTAAAGTTAACCAGACAGAATATTCACTAAATAATTTACTATATATCAATAAAAATTTAACTCAGTGGACTATTTGAATTTACATAAGTGTTTTAAGGGTCACATGGACTTTAGGAAAAGGGCAAAGTTATTCCCACTACCCCAGTTGCACTTTCTCACTACCTAAAATTACAAAAATGTAATTATTTAAGTTATTTTTTTGTCTCCCTTTTCCACTACCCAGTTCGACAGCGTCCAGTCAAAATGTTCTTCACTGGAACGACAAAGGCCCGTCGAACTGTCTGAATAAGTGTCGACAGTGTGTTTCAATAGGACGACAAAGATCCGTCGATCTGTCTAAGCAAGTGTCAATATGGATGTGTCGAACCCTTCAAAACAACAACTTTCTTTTAAGAATCAATCACTTATACAATCATTTAAGTCTTTATGAAAAACAAAAATGTCATTTAAATTATAGATAGTGAGAAAATTAAGTGGGATAGTGAGTCTATCACTGCCCTTAGGAAAATTCAGCGGGTTATATAGATTTTTCCCTTTTCAATTTCAACTTCCAATGTTTTATTTATACCCACCATGTGCTTAATGGAAAGAAGCACCTTTTCACAATTCACATTACCTAAAGAATGTCAAACATTGAGTGTCAAATCCAGTGATTCTGAGTGTCAAAGGCACAATATAGACGTTCCCGATGGGTAAGCTAGAACTTCATTGCAAATTGCTGAGAAGGAAAGACCATGCCTTTTGTTTTAACATTCCATTTATGGTTCTGGCATCAACCAGGTTTCTCTCAATATCTATATGCATGCAAGGAACTTAATGATACATATTTAAATTGACCTAAATCAGTGCTTCACATAAAAAAAATTGTAAAAAAGAAACTGATCCCTTGCTAGTTGCCACCAACAATTCTAGACTATAACTTCCTATGCAAGAACAATAATCTTCCACCTTGTTTATCCTACAAGGAAATTGATCAATTGATATGACACTTGTTGAAGCACATCCATACCAAAATCCATGATCAACTGTGAACTTTAAAGCACCTTAGATATGGGAACAATTGACGCAACTGATCCTGGCTCCTCTTCTACATAAAAATAAATGCACTACTTATAAAATGACAAGAGAATTATGGAATGAAAGAACTGTAACAGTGTATACAGACCTTGATGCCGATGCATCCAATCACATCAAGAGTTGTAAGTGTTTGCGAACAGGTCTTTGAGAGAGCTTCCAAGCACTTATCCGTCACCCCAACAATTCCAAATAAGCTGCACTAGATTCAGATTATAAGAATTATATGCCGAAATGGCAGTTTCTTGCTATCCCATCATGAAAAAAAAAATCAAGCTTTACCTAAGAAACTGAAGAGATGTGCACCCTTCGGCTATAGCTATTACTCCCACATCCGTGACTTGGACACACCTATCAATATATCAGATATGATATACCTTGTTAATCTTTATACTTGCAGAAAAGATTCATCAATAATAAACGCTTTTACCTCACCATGTTAAATTCAGTGAATCCAAATTTATGCACTTTGCAATACAGTAGAGACCCTCATCTGACAAATTCTGACATGCGCATTCCAACGATGAGTTAGTATTGGTAAACACGAGATTTTGTAAAGGCAAATCATTCAAACCAAAGTTACCGGTGCACCGCAGAGATCTAAGAATCTCAGATTAGTCAGAGAGGATATTTCTTTGTAAGCATTGTCTGTAAAACTGAACAAGAGAATTCAGGCTTTATTTATGTGGAACTTTTCACCCAGTTAGGCATTTCAATCTATAAATGATGTTTCATTAATTTTGGTAGAGGGATAATCACTCATGCATTGACATACCTTGAAAGGGCATAAAGATTTAAGCTTTGGAGAGAAGAACACTTGAGAAGTATCTGTCGCAATCCACTATCTGTTAGCTTAACGCACCTGTAAAAATAAATAAATAAATCATGCTACACATTCTACTTAAAATGTATGGCTTTAGTTCAGGATGCAGTAAATTTAGTGGACGTGCGGTCATTTCACTAAACAGACCTCAAGTTATTTTGCAATTCTGGATAAAGATCTAAAGATATTAAGATGTTATACACCTGCCAAACCTTGTAAATATTGAAGATCCAATGGTTTGGGAACTCATAACACATGTCATCGGATTTTAAATGGAAAGTGAAAATTTGCCATTATCTAGAATTAGATCAAGCATATTACAATTACGTACTCCTTGCAATGGGACATTTTTAAGCCCCCATTTGGATATGGAATAGGCAACGGAATAACCTGCAATAAAGCAGAATAATTGATTTTTGGTATTTGGATGCAGTGAATACCCTGTGATAACCTATGACAGAATAAACTGGTACATGGGTTCTAGCCAACCCTTGGAATTAAATTTATTCCAGATTATTCACCCCTAGAGAATATATAGGCTGTCAAATCAACTGTCATCACCTCTTATAAATCACTTGTCAAATCAATTATCATCATTTTTTCACATTTTATAAATCTTTATTCATACTTTATTCACATTTTATCCAAACAACAAAAATTTTATTATTATGTTTTCCAACGAGAATAATTCAAAACGCAATCAAACACAAAATCACTTATTCCACTGCTATACCCACTTATAACAGTATAATTGTATACCCCATAATAGTTTTATTCTGTATCCAAATATGGGCTAAAGGTTTTGATGTTATCCATAGAAGAGTATGATAAATAACATAACCAACTATCTAAATGTCTGCATTAGTTTTTTATGAATCCAACTGCAGAACAATTTTTATTTACAAATAGTGAGACCACCTTAGAAAATAGGGAAATTTTTACATGACCTCCAAAAATAATATTAGCAAAAAGTGGCCCTTCCCCGTTAGAATTATAGCTAAGTGTCCTTTGACCAAGATCAACAGCTGATGCGATAGACCGGGTCAGTTGTTGACGTAACACTGTCGCCTCAACGCCTAATCAAGGGCCCTTTTTATTTCATTGAAGGAAAGATGAAGATGTAAGATGGACTTAAATCTTCATCTTTCTTTCTCCCTAATGAATCATGTTCACCTTTTTTTTAAAAAAATGGAAATTATATCTTCCGTCTTAGCTGTCAATTTACGTATTTACTATTAACATAAAAAAAAAACTTGATAATAGAAACGAAGAATAATAAATAACTAACAAAACTAAAAGGGGACAAAAAAGAAAAAATAAAAAAGGAGAAGATTAGCACTTATCATGATTAAAGAATTTTTTTATTACTATTTTGTTCCTTCCTTAAAAAAAATTTGATGTTTTTCTTTTTTATATTCAATTTGTTACTTTTGGTTCTCCCTTGTTTGGGCTTGCGTGTCATGTTTCAATTTTTTTTTTTCTTCATTTTTTTTTCTTCTGTTTTTTGTTTATTTGTTTTTCGTTTCTTTTGGTTTTTGTTTACTATTTTGCACCTTTTTTGGACTTACGACTTCACCTCAAGTAAGGTGAAGTTGTAAGAGGTGAAGTTGTAAATTCACCTTACTTCCTCACTTTTCCTTAAAAATGTAATGTGAACTTAGTTTCAATGCATACTAGAAAAAATAGGCATTGACATGATTATCCCCTAACCTCGTTATCGATCACTTTTGCTCATTTTAAATGGGAAGTGCCACTTTTGCTATTATTTTTTGAGGTCAAAAACAAAAATTGCCTATGAAGTGTAATTTACTTTTTGCAAAATAAAAAAAAAAATTGGGCTTTAAAAGCATACTTCATAGACAGGGAAAAACAAACATGATGGAACAAATCAGTGGGATCCAATAGGTTACTCAGAAGAGTCTAAATACAATGAAAGCCAAAGAAACTCAAAAGGTTGAAGATGTATAAAAACAACAAAGAAGTTAAACCAATCCATTT
This sequence comes from Acorus calamus, assembly GCA_030737845.1. Lineage (NCBI taxonomy): Eukaryota > Viridiplantae > Streptophyta > Magnoliopsida > Acorales > Acoraceae > Acorus > Acorus calamus. The sequence goes on from CM060867.1 coordinate 2,994,892, forward strand.
CACAATTCATAATAATAGAACATAACCCACATAGGACAAGAAGGATGTAAATACAACTTAACAAAAGCATAGTAATATCAATCAATTAGATAGAATAAGTGCAAGTATTATTGGTACTAATAAAGATTCGTAAGAAGAACTATGGAGGAATATTTATCGATTGTATACTTTATATAGAAGCTCAAAGGAAGATTACATGTATAGGAAATATCTAACTTAGAATATGCCTATCCCAGAATGTGTTTTTCAACCAAGAGTGGTTATGATCGGCCGAGAAGAAACCACTCACTGCAGCTGCTCTCCTGCTCCACATAAGGAAACATGGTGATCAAAAGCCCCTTTGAAAGTTCAAGGCTTCAAGTGGCTTCTATACAATAAAATGTCTCCTACTCTCCTTACAAAGACACAGAGCTCAATGGACAGTTGACAAATCTATGTATCCATTCTACACCTAACAAAGCTGATCTGGATGACAATGCCTTTCCATGCTTTTCAAAAAAAAAGCTGATATGGAGTAAATTGATATAAGCACAACTATTAATGATACTACTTCCTGATGAGTTTTAAAGGTAGGTATAGGTCAGGTTATGTTCATAATATTATAAATTTGTAGAAAGATGACTCATCACTCTGGGATGCCCGAACAATATGAGTCCTGACTGACTGCCACAAGAAAGTCCTGCATATGCCTCTCGGATAGGCATTAACATTTTTGCCTTTGTTTCTCACATGTGGAAAAAAGAATGAAGAAATGTAAAGCAAGGGACATAACATACCTGGTCAAATTCAACATCTCCAACTGTTGGTAGTTATCAGCGATCACATGCAAGCTATGATCTGAAATGTTCTATTCATAGAAGACAATTTTCAGTACAAAGTTACGTGAAAACAACCTATGTAGCACTACTACAGAAATCAATGGGAGATGATCAAATTAATGTATCTCTTAAATAATTTCTCGATACTCTTAGTACAAAATGAGCAAACCAAGCTTTGCTTAGCCAGTTAGCACCCCCTTTCCGAAAAGGAGGTCAGGGTATCAAACCTTGTGGGGCACCAATTTTCAAAAAAAATAAATGTAGTTTTATCTTTATGATGGGAATCATCATAGATTCCATACTTATGTTATGCGCAACCACAAACAATTAGATCTAGGATCTGTGGTCATCATGGTTTTTTTTTATTTGCTTAGGGAGTTTGTTGTCATTGTTTTGTATTTAAGTGCATGTTCAGCTATGCCAGAGGAATTAGTTCTTTTTTAAGGATTACTGGTTACCCCATTTCTCCTCCTCTTTCTCCTCTCTTCTTATCCTAGACATGCATCCCTTTACTGGACTTTAAGTTTATCAATGCACCACTCCATCATACACGGAATAATATTGGAACCTTAATCATACTGAAAGAAATAATAGGCAAGATACAAATTAACAAATTGATGCCACAACTCAGATGTCAGTCATCGCGAATCCATGAAACTCATTCATTGTTTTCATGTCTAGCGTTTGTTAGACTGCCACTCTAGAATCCCTAGATGCTACCTTTAATTTCCTTCCAGGCAAGCATGCTCCAAATACATGAAACACAATCCAAACCAGGGAAGGTTTCTGATGCAGCACAAGGAAATCAGTGAACGAAAACAAGAGAACACTAGTTAAGGGATTGGAAGCTTCTCCAAATAACTGGATATGGAAACTACAACTTGGACGCCTATCCCATCCATCAATTGGTCCTATTTATAAAGTGACTATAAATCAGTGAGAAAAGATAATGTTTGTCACAATTGACAGCTAAAAATTGAAGCTCATCAAGGGCCAATGGTTCACTCTGGAGATCCATCAACTGCCGTGCAACTGCTGTAGTCATCCTAGTGTAAAAGCTTTGAATTGCATTGGTGACTGAGTTTGTTTGGTAAACGGCTAACTTTGGAGATCTGTCGGTTGTAACTATCCCATAACTCTCAATGTCAATCCTTTGGTTGAGACAGGGATTGAGTTTGTTATTGGAGTCATGGAATAGGCCTGTTGTCGGGCCTATTCCCGGAGGCTCGGGGGTTGGGGGGCAACGCCCCCCATGGGCCGCAGGCCCCCCCCCCCCCCCCCGGGCCGGACATCTTGTAACTATAAAAGGGACATTTCGGTCACCATTACACAATACAACATTATTATTCCATCTATTTCTTCTTTTGTTAGGGACAATGGTTAAACTCCTGATCATCTGGGGGTCAATGGTTGAGATGCCATAGCTGCCAGATATAACCAACATATTTACAATCTAGGTATGATTTTTAATCAGATGGGAGGGATGATGACTACATTATCCTTTCCATCTCAACAGTTAGGGGCCCGAATTTCTTGAGTCCCAGGATTTCCCAGCCGGTCATGGCTTTCATATCTTGATCGTCCTGATGGCTATAGTATGTTGTTCACTGACATGAATTTTGTTCCTCTGTTAATGTTGTTGTTGCCTTTCTTGTAGCTTTCTTCCTCAGCTGAGTCTGCATCATCCACTTCGGGTTGATCCACTCAAGAATCTCAAAGGGTCTTGCACCTTCCTCACCTAATTTGCCGTGTTCTACAGTGAAAAAGAAGACTTATGATGAACATAAACCATACCAAGTATCATAGATTAAAGATCATCAATATCGATTGGCCCCTTAATGTACTTCATAATGGGTTGTTCAAGATTCTCTCTCACGGTTTGGTGGATCTGATGCTGATGGTCAATGACATCTTCTCCTTTGCATGAAACCTCTTTTGTACTGCCATTGAAAGCATACCAATAGGGCTCCTTGGATTTTCAATATACACAATATGGAATATGTTTTATTTAATGGTACAAGTGATTGTACTCACTACCCCAAATCTGTGTACAATATATGGTGATCCAGGCAAACTATCTGTGGCACGCCGTTCCTTCCTGACACAAAGAAAATTATGAAATGTCGTGGCTACAATCTTTTCATCTATAAACAATGGATTGACATGTCGTACAATAATGGACTCTAGAAGTTGTGAGGACACTATGTTTGCAAGTTCCATGGAAAAGCTAAAGCTTCCTGCGAAACTACTCCACACCCAACCTTTTTTGGCTTATGAAGGGCACAGAGGAACATTTTACCCATATCAGCTAGCCCAGAAGTGAATAATGTCCAAAAAAGGATATATGAAGGCTACATAAACAAACATATCAGTAATACAGCCTGATGAATACAATAAAGTCAAGATATCACCAAGACGCTCCTTTCCTAATCAACCTAAAACTCTCAAACTTAATACAAATAGATGATCTGGTAAGTAAACAGAGGACTATCAGGAGTTGGCAATTTGCCAATTCCACTTTTTTCGGTAGATAAATGCTATGTATATACCAGAAAAAATATAGGTATTATTCACCAAAAACAATAATTAATAATTACTGTACAACTTCTCATAGGCAGTGAATTAATAACTACCTTATACTGACATGTGGCCTCTAAAAGTTTTATTATCGATTTTGAAAAATCCAATAGAAAGTCTAAAACTATAATATAGATAGATTAATCGACAGAGAGAGAAAGTGAGAAACAAAGAGAGGCAAGAGAGGAATAATGTAATTAGGCATAAAGCGTCAAAAATTAGTTTGATACCTTGCAGCCACTCAAGTTCAAATCAACCATCTGTTTGCAGTTCACAACCACATGTTTTATACCCATATCTGTTACTCTGCAAATATATCACATCTCAGACATCAGTATCATTTATACCCCCAAAAAGCAAAAATCAAGAGGAGACGGAAAAAAACCATAACAGCTTAATTACCTCACATTCCAGTAAATAGAGAACACCCTGAGGGTAGGGCAAGCAGAAGTGATAGCTTTGATTCCTTCATCAGATATCTTCCGGCAACCATTCAAATTTAGAGATTGCAATTCTTTGAGTGAATCCGTATACTGTAAACCAGCCCAATTGAGATACAATTTTGATGAACATTTCCAAACCCTTTATTATTATGGCTATACTGCTCAACAAAAACATATACATTTCCTATTTTCCAACACTAACCCCCCAATTCACGAAGTTTACATATATGTCATACAAGGAGATCCCCAGAGCGTATCCTCAATATCAATGTTATGTTTGTGTCACTTTTTGGCAGTCAAATATCGTGTTTGCTTTTATTTTAAGAGTTTGGGCACTCAATTCAAAAATCTGACTGCATATCCGTGGTCTTGGTATTCGCTTTAGCTTACCTCAAAATTTTCGTTGCATTCTGACGTCATTTTAAAAATTATGCGGTTCCGATTGGTATCTGGGTTTTGGTTTTTACTAGATTTTTAAGTGGGTGAAATTGATGTTTTGACTTGCCTTGACATGCCGAGCAAGCCACCCCACATTAAATCACTATTTGGTGAGTGAAACTTGCCTAAACTCACCCCCCCCCTAACCATCTCATCACCCCAAACCCTCATTTAAGCTCTTTTGTCTCCATCTCTCTCTCCCACACTCATTCTTTTTCCCGTGTGTTTGGGCCAGAAGAGAAATGGAGAAGGTGAAAGAGAGGTGGAGAAGGGAAAGAAAGAGGAGTAGTAGAGAGGGTGATTGTGTGTGTTTTTGTTGCTTGATCTCTCCCCCTCCCTCCCTTTTCTTTTCCATGGCATTCTTTTGACCTTATTGTTTGTTTTGGCTTATGTGAGGGTGCTGATCTAGTGGTGGTTGTGGCTATGCATGTGTGATGGTTTGGTTGCTTGTAGTGGTGGTGGGGGGAGCCCTTGTGTGCAACTCTTCCCCTCTTCTTCTCATGGTATGTTTGCTTCCCAATTGTGCCATGTAGGTGTTTGTATTTATGCTTCAATAGAGAGTGTTGCTATCTAGTGTTTTGGGTGGTCAGCAAGGATGCCCAAGTGTTGTTGTATGCGTTTTTCCCTCTTTCTTGTTGCTGGGGGTTTTGTGTCGTAGAAAGGCAGATTTCTGTCTTTTAAATATTCTTGTGGAACTAGTACCTAGAGGCATATTTTGAGGATTATGTCTTCATGTGATATGATCATCCATGTCTCTAGATGTTATATATAAAATTTGGTGTCATAATATTACCTGTGCTGTAAGTTACAATCTGAATTGTAAGGACTGTCCAAATTCGCATGGGGAAATGACCAGTTTTTGAAAATATTTTATTTCGGGCATTTAAAGGTTAAATCATATTATGATGTCTCATGGATTATGATCTCAGCATGTCAATGAATGTGTATGATTTATTTCAAAATTATTGGATGCATATTTGGTGTTGTGGAGATCAAAGTTTAGGGCTAGTTGCAGTAGATATACCAATTTTGCTTGATTGTGTGTCAAAGAGTTATTATGCATGTTGTGGGAACTATCAAGAGTTAGTGTCTTCGTGAAGTAGGCTCATATGTGTGTCAGGAGGTTTCATATTTTAATTGAGCATCATTGGTTGTGTTTTGCAGTTTTCGTTAGCGGAACTCGTGATGAACAGGCCTTTAGTGAGTGGTTCGATCCACCCTTTCGGGAAGTGCTCGATGTACATAGTCGTGCATCGCATATCCGTGGGGTATACCAATTTTGCTTGATTGTGTGTCAAAGAGTTATTATGCATGCTGTGGGAACTATCAAGAGTTAGTGTCTTCGTGAAGTAGGCTCATATGTGTGTCAGGAGGTTTCATATTTTAATTGAGCATCATTGGTTGTGTTTTGCAGTTTTCGTTAGCGGAACTCGTGAAGAACAGGCCTTTAGTGAGTGGTTTGATCTAGGGGTCGGCAACGGGCCGGGCCGGGCCGGCCCGACCCGTTGAAACAGGGCCCAAGCCCGGCCCTGGGCCCAGGCCCGCGGGCCTGCTTGGCCAACGGGCCCGGGCCGGGCCGGCCCGTGGCAAAAAAACAGGGCCCAGGCCCTGCCCACGGGCCCGGGCCTGAACGGGCCTCACGGGCCGGGCCTGGGTTCGGGCCCACGGGCGGGCCTACGGGCCCAAATTCAAAACATTTTATTTTTTTATTTTACGTTGTTTATTTGTATATAATGTTAAAATAACACAAAATTTAAAGTATTAATGTTGAAAAAAATATTTATATCTATTGAATTTTCAAAATAAAAATATTAAATGAATTAATTACTTACAAAAATAAATAATTACATGTACCTAACTAAGTTAACACCTATATAAATGTTAATAATTTGTATAACTCAACCACAATTCAAATAAAAATTACATGTTACTAGTTCATTGGATCACCCTCCATGGGCCTACGGGTCGGGCCCGCGGGCGGGCCTACGGGGCCAGCCCGAACGGGCCGGGCTCGGGCGGGCCTACGGGCCGGGCCCGGGCCCCAGAACCAGGCCCAAGCCCGGCCCTCCCTGAAAACGGGCCGGGCTTTGGCCCTGCGGGCCCGGGCCGGGCGGGCCGGGCTTTCGGGCCACGGGCTTTTTGGTGACCCTTAGTTTGATCCACCCTTTCGGGAAGTGCTCGATGTACATAGTCGTGCATCGCATATCCGTGGGGTACCCTAGTTATACTCAATCATGATTGCTAGATTGTATTGATATATTAGACCATATTTGTTAGCATTATTTGTGGTATTTTATATATCATCAAAAATAAAATATGGCATGTCATAGGTAGTCCTTTGTAGTGTTGCCTTTATATTAGTAAATTCTTAGTATGATTGTGTTATATTTAGCTAATGATATGACATTTATGCTAGCTTATTAGTAGACTTATGTTGGATTGTATAAAGTGTGTATATACATGATTTAGTCATAGGTTATTTGGACATATGGTCCATGTATCTCTTTTTGTGATAGAATTTCTCTTGTAATAATTGCATGCATGTCTAATTAGTCAAGCCTAATTGTGATAGGCGGAGGTGTGATCCGTGGTCCGGATCATACTTTGTTTTGGTATGCCAGTATAGTAGTTTATCTTCCTTGCATCCATGCGATGCACTCGAATTCAGAAGAATTCATTTATTGTATCGGTGTTTGTTAACCGATAGCTATGATAGTATGCTCGACCTCTCTGTAATAGGCGTGCATGGATGACCCGCCTTTAGGGTCATGCCTTGTCATTGTTGAGTGCGAGAACTTAACTAATTTTCCTGCTTCTGAGTGATGCATCTGAATGGGAATTCAAGAGAATTCATTAGCATTGGTAATTGCTAGATGATAGTAGTTGATCCGTGAGGATCGTATTGCGAGCTTGGAGTGTTTTCTCCTGATATCATCGTGCGTCGAAGCTACCCAGTGTTTGAGCTATCCTGGATTGTACCGCCACATCATAGGATGCCCAATGTGTATTTCAATACCCTTTTAGCTTCGTACCTAACTTAGAAGGCTGTCAGGAAGAGGGCTATCTGAGAGAGGGCTATCAAATGATATTAGTATTTGCTAGTTAATAATAGTTGATCTGTAAGGATCGTATTGCGAGCACGAAATACTTCTCCCATACCTCGTATCCGCGTTGAAACTACCCGGTGTTGGAGCTATCCTGGATTGTACGGCCACATCGTAGGACGCCCAATGTGTATTTCAATACCGTTGTGGCATCGGACATAGCATGGATGGCTGCCAGGAAGAGGGCTACTCGAGAGAGGGCGACCGGAAGGTTAAAGGAGTTAGCGAGTTGGTTTCTTTTTTCAATAGTCCCATGTCGCCCCTAGGAGTGAAGGTGAGGGTGAGTTGAAGTCACGTTTTCACGTGACATTTGTATTCATTGGAAATGCCCAAAGTATAATACATCTACTGAATGATGTGAGACATCGTAGCATTATTATACCTCGATGCGGATAGACTTATAGTTATGGTTAACCGTTTGTTTCATCCCCAAGAATTCCCCTCCGGGTGAGGGTGAGGTGAGGTCACGTCTCCACGTGACATTTATATATGTTGGGTTTCTCCCATATTTCTTTTTTTTAAAAGGAAAATGCTAATAATTTCATATTATTATTGTGGTGTTTGGGTTCTTACCACTCACTGAGTTTGTAACTCACCCCTCGTGTGTTGTTTATCCACCAGGGGCTAAGTTGGACGTGAAGCATCCCTCTGGTGTAGTTCAGCGTGCGTGGAACATCCCGTCTTTCGGTCGGCGAGTGCGAGGCTGTCAGCAATCCTTTTATTATGTATATATTTGATAATCGTGTATGTCGCACATGTTATATTTGGATTAGACTTGGGCTCTCACAAGACAGTGATTGTATATTCGGGTCTATAATAACATTTTTTATTTACAGACTTATTTGCTTCCTTATTTATTCGATTATTGTTGGTGATTGTTTCATTTTCATTTAGAGTCATTATTGACCTCTTGAGTATTGACTCCTAATGTTGTATGATTGGTACGGTCCCGGGAACGGCCGCTCTGGGGTGTAACAATCAATGTCTCTATCCATCAATCATTGTTGAGTCTCTTACATGTAGAATCATCTTGTTCCAACATATATGATATATCATGAATCATCAATCATTTCATCCCTCAGTCATAACTCCCCTGATCATTTATTCAACTACTCACCGCTTTGTGCAGGGGTGGGCTACGTTGTTCCTTGTTTTCTATGGTGAGAATCTTATTTAAATACAACAACCACATGAAATCCCAAGTATTTTTGTATGCTAGAACATACTCCAATAAAAGAGATTAACTCCCAATTATAGATTTGTTTATATAATATATAGCAAGCAGGGAATAAGAAAATGATGCTGCCTGCACATCTTACTATATTTATCCACAGAAGGTGTGTCTTGAATTATTATATCAGAATTGCATCAGAAGGGGCAGGATAGCTAGTTGTCAATGGAATCGAGACACCAGTTTAAAAAAATCATTATTCTATCCAATCATTCCCCAGTGCTGTACATAAGAACATAGACTAGAAATATAACAAGCGACATTTTACGCAAAATCTTGCAAAGATCCAAATAAGTTTTGAAAATTTAGTTCTGAAATCTCTTCAGCAAATTATTGGAAGGCAATTCATAAGAAGAAACATGAATTTAGTTTACCTTGTTCTTAAGTAGGATGAGATGTATATCTTCGACATCCTGCGCAAATTCCAGGTTTATCTGCCTGACATGGTGGTATCTGGACTACAAAGCAAAAACTATTGAGTTATCATCTAGACTCTAAACATTATGCATGAGCTAATAGTAGAAGAGTTCTTTGTAGTCCATAATCAAGCTATTATCAGAAAGACTAACTATCTTTTCTAATGAAAGTTTTTTATTCAAAACTCTGAAAATAATTAAATCCGTGTACTGTGTCAGAACTTGCATACTGGAAAGTTTTTCTAAACAACTATATGAACTAGTACATGGATATGGAAGGAATGTGGAGGTGGTTTCAGGATCGTCGGAAGCAAGGTGATAGAAGCAATCGAGCGAAATTCTAATTGATGGTTCCTCATGCAACATTTTGGTCTATTTGGCTAGCGCATAACGAAGGTCTCTTCATGCATAAAAGAATATATTGGGAAAACACTTGGATGATGATTTCTTCAATGCTATCGGATTGGATCAAATTCATTTTAGAGGAACCTTCCCCGGGCTCTATTTTGGGTGATGTTGGGGGAAGGGGATAATACATTATTGGCTCTCATATAATTCATTGTATTTTCATTTTGTTAATTAATTTGTAAGGAGATCCCTCGTCTCCTATTTTCGAGGGTTTCTTGAAATAAGATTCTCCTATATTATCCTCAAAAAAAAAAAAAAACTGTATGAACTAGTAAATGCAGAGGGTGCTCATTTCCAAGCCATATCTAAACATAAAAAAGATTACAGAAATTGAAGACAAGCTATGCAGCATGAATATACCCTGGACTTGGAGATATGATGCTTTGACATATGGCATTAAGATCTAGCCCATTATTCATTCACCCATTAGCCCATCAATGCCTGTTACCCTATAAACCAGTGCAGCACATCCATCTGCCAACTTGTTGACCTATTAGCCTATCAATGCCCATTAACATATAAACCGGTGCAGTGAATCCTACTGCCAGCTTTTCAGGTCAACAAGCTTATCCAATTAATCAATGGACCTTTCATTGGCCTATTTATGTGATCTAGTATTAAGAGCTCAAAGTTATAAATAACTAATAATAAAAAAACCTATCATAATAGAAATTAAAAAAAAAACATGTAGTGCCATTATGACTATAATTGTAGCACAGAGAGAGAGAGAGAGGGGAGAGCGTGGGGAAGAGTGTCTTACATTTCCGCTATATAGTATGTACAGATAATCAGAGATGGTGGTGCATAAAATATCATTTCATTTAGAATAGTCATGTTCAACTTACAAGTGAAAGTGCAGCAATCAGTCTCTCGCCCCCTTTATTCATCTCATGCAAATTGAGGACCTAATAAATAACATGCAATTTAGAACTTCTGACTAACGAAAGACTGCATATAATTAGTTTCCAAAAGGAATAACTAAAGAACAAAATAGTTGATCAGTAAATAATATACCAGACACCCAAATTTTTGCATGACCTAATACTAGACATATATATGAATCCATACTCCATAGTCATCTGAGATACTGCAACTAAACTACAGATATGAAGGGTATAAATCAGCAGCCAATGGGATATTTCATTATAAAAATTAACAAATCAGAACAAATAAAGGCTTAAACTTGATAATACCTAGAACTATGATGCTAGGATATGTACTATGCACAAAAATGAAGTTCACCCATTCACAGTATGAAAACTGAGAAGATACCACCCCACTATGGAGCTCATCTATAGGAATCTCAAAACAGTTCGAAATAACACCTCACTTGGACCACACATCAAAATAGCAGAATAGCTAAAGCTGAATCTCTACAAGGCTCAATGAGTCAGTTATTCATAGTTGATTAGTTTCATAAAAATACTGGTGTCAACCATGGAAAAACATTTTGCACTTGAGGGAACTCCACATTTCTTTCACTGCTCATATATCGTCAATTTCATATACTTATTTATTCATTAAATCTAATGTAATGTGTCCATCAAATTGTATTAATTAGTAAAACTAAAAACATTCAAGGGAATGAGAAGACTAGATGTCTCATCACTGGTTCTTCCCCTTTCTTAACAAAACTAACCACCAGTCTTAATATAATAAACATAGTTTAGTCAATTGAAAGAATCAACTGATCAAACAAGACAGAACAAGAGAGGGAGAGGGAGGCAAGATCTTAATAAATCGGAAGATAAATCGTCTATCTTTTTATGTGCAAGCTAAGATCAACCCAAGAACACTTGTAAGCACCTTGCCTGCTACCGAGCTATATATTGGTATGTATACAATGTGAAACATATCCATACAAACGTCAGCATGCAAGGAATCTGCCAGCCACTCCAGCAATCAACTTGCCGTCCTTCAATAACACTACAGATGAAGTCCCAGAACAGCTGCAACCCCAATCTCTGATGGAAACCTATGCAGGAAGTATCAATTCAAAAGAAAACATGGATATTTTTTTTGAAACAATAAACCAACACTCCAGATCATCTAAACAGTGAATTAATCAACCACCAAAACAAGGATCATTGACGGTGTGAGATTGACAAGATTGCTAGCCACACCCCCCCTCCACATTCCATCGTACCGAAACATCATCTATTCGACTTAAAACCTCATTCAATGGTAATCTAACAGAACCCACGCCATTACATGAGAACAATCGCAATTGATGGAGATTAACCGGTCTTTGACCCCGTGATAGCAAATCAAGCAATCTCATGGGCTCAACTAAAGTAATCAAGAATTCCAAATGACTGACAGGGAGACGTGATAGAAACAATGATTTCGCCAAGTCCACAACATATTCAAACCCAAAAAGAGAGAGAGTGAGAGACGGACCAGCCAGAGAGAGGGGTGGGAGATGAGAGAGCGATAGCACCATGGGCTGAGAAGAAGCAGAGAATACAGGTCACTCTGAGAGAGACTGGTGCCGACGATTGATAAAACCTGGGGTACCTTCACCCTGCTCCACGCCGCCTCCACTTCTTCCCCCTCCATCAATAACAGACCCTTCTTTTCACCTTTGATAAATTTATAAAAATTGTTGGAGATGGAGCAAGAGGAGATGTGGTGGAGTTATATTACATGTGGTGATTCCGCCCTTTTTTTCTCTCTCTCTCTCTTTTTTTTTTTTTAATTCTCCCTGGATGAATCCAGATTTTGAAAAGAAAATAGGAACAAAATTATTTTTTTGGAAAAGGGCGCTGTTACCAGCACTTTAGGTGGTGTGTAATAAAAAAATATTTACATTTTCAAAAATTAATTCATTCAATTTAAAATGGATGATATCACACATATATATATATTTAATTAATTTCATCAAAAATTAAGATAAAATTTTCTAACTTGGAGATAGCAATACGGCTTTCTTCTATGCCGCTCATGCAGTACGAAAAGCCCAAAACACTCTTCAGAAAGTTAAAAGTTCTGGTGGAACCCTCTTGAACAACCCATAAGAAGTCAAAGACCAAACCATTGCATTCTTTTTGAACTTACTCAATCAAGGCTGCCAATGAGAAATTCCATACTTTTACCTCTATACTTAGCTTTCACTGGTATATAACATCACTCTGTGTAAACCAGTTTTTGAGGGTGAAAAATAGGCTACACTCCGGAGTATGAAGAGCTCAAGCAACCCAAGTCTGGATGGATTCCTTGCGTTTTTCTACAAGCACACCTGAAGTCTCATCAAATTTAATGTGGTGGAGGCGGTGAACTCTTTTTTTTTCAGTCCAAAGCACTTCTCAAGAAACTCAATGCCTCTTTCATTGCTCTAATCCACAAATCACAGTTGATTCACTGGATTATTTATGTTCGATCTCTTTGTGTAACACCATCTACAAGCTTATCACTAAGATTATGGCCTCTCGCATGCAAAATTCCTTCCTCGGCTCATCAATTTCCATCAGTCAGCCTTTGTAAAAGGATGGAAAATCTCGCATAGTCTCCTTCTGTCTTAGGAGCTCTTTACCATTATGCATAAGAGCAAATCCCAAGGGCGGGCATACATCAAGATGGACCTCTCTAAAGCTTTCGACTCTGTTCAATAGCCATTCCTTCGCAACGTAATGACCAACATGGGATTTTGCTCACAATGGATCAATCTAATCATGAAGTATGTTCAGACACCTATGTTTTCCATCCTCATCAACGAATCTCCGTGTGGATTCTTATCCTCATCCAATGGCTTGCGTCAAGGTGACCCACTCTCCTCTTCTTTTTGTTATCGGTATGGAAGCTCTCTCAAGTATGATCAACTCAATCATAGATACTGGGAGCATTGGAAAATTCATTGACAGTAGGTACACTATCTCCCACCTTGCCTTTGTGGATGACTTTTGGTTTTTACTAACTCCAATCCCGTATTTGCAACTGCCTTTCATATGCTCTTTGAGGAATTCTCTCGTTGGTTGGGTCTCCAATTAAATACCTCGAAGAACCAGCTATTTTTGGGAGGACCGGAGAGCCCATTTTTCATAAAAATCATTCAAATTTCACCAGCCCAATTGCTTATCAAATACCCTGGCAATCCTCTAAAAGGTAGGGTGCTAACGCACTCCCTCTGCAGACCTCTCATCGAAAAGCTCTTGACACAGATTCAATCTTGGCAAGTTTGTCTTCTTTCTTTCATGGGGAGGCTCTTGGAACTAGGTTCTGGGAGGTAGCTACTAGATCAGATTCTCTCTGGGTTTCATGGATAGCATCGCGTTATCTCCACAACTCCACCATTTGGGCGTCATCTCCTTGTCCTTTTCACTCTTCTAGTTTGTGACATATCTTGTCATGTGGCCTTTGGATCAAGCAGCATGTGAACATGCTAATTTTCTCAGGCAACAATGCGAATTTCTAGCATGACCCCTGGATCAAAGGTTCAGCCCTTAAAGACTTATTGCCTATTTCCTACAAATGGGGACCCCCGAATTCTACTTATGTGTCCTTGATCATTGCCAATAACTCTTGGTCCAAGTCGTCAAGATGGTCTGCAGATGCTGAAAATATCTAGATTGATATCTCCTCTTTGCCCATGGTTGGCTAGAGCGAAGACTCTTTGATATGGGCACCTTCTCCCTCTGGTGATTATCTTCCCCATTCGGGCTAGGATACCGTCCGAACCAAGGCCCCTTTGGTGAAATGGGGCCAATGGGTGTGGGAGTCTGTTCAACTTCCTGGGCACTCTTACATACTCTGGATAGCCCTCTTGGGCAAGCTCCCAACAGCAGTTTGTCTCTAGAGGAAGGGTATTCACTTCAATCCTTCTTGTAAACTCTATTCAACAGGTCAAGATGATGTGGATCATCTATTCTTCCAATGTGGATTCTCGGCTTTAATTTGGAAAGCTTTACTCAGGAAGTTGGGTCTCCCTCAAGCATCTTGTAGGACTCTCATTGATTGGTTTTGGAATCACTAAGATTCCAAAACCAGAAATGTTTTAAAAATAGATCCATTGTCGGGGTGGGGCGGGGCGCCGGGGGGGTGGGGGTGATATCAATAGAAACAATAAAAATAATATATAATAATACGAAGAGGCAAATATTTTTTTTTGGATTTTTTAGTTTTAATTCCCTATAAACATGCGTATTGAGGGATTGATTCCTCTCTTCTTCATATTTTTTTAAGTCTCAAAATTCAACCACCTATTTGGTTTTTAGTCATTTGGCCAAACGTTCATTCATAAACCGTTAGTATATAAAATGCGATTTTATTTTTAAATCCCTGTAAATTATGTTATTTAATGATCAATCGCTCTTTTCTTCATATTTTATTTTAAGCCCTCAACTTCAAAGATTTTTTTCTTATTAGTCGCTGAACAAAATGTCTGTATGATCTTGTAAGTATTTTGATATTTAAAACTTGTATAAATTTTTTGATGAAATATCTAAACTGAAATTACATTTGCATTGTGCCCACCCAATCTGAGATCGCATTGTCTTATAGTCTTAGTTGTCTAATTAGGATTGATTATATGAGCAGAAGAAGAATAATTACATAAACAAATTTTGAGGATTTTTTCATTTTTGAATTTTGATTTAAATGATTTTTTCTTGGTTGAAAATTGTGATATATTAAATCAGTTATTTGAGTGTGTTTAGAATTTTAAAATTAAAAATTTAGATGCTATTAAAAAATTTGTATGCAGTCAATAAAAAATTTATTTTGCATATTTTTGTAAACTTTTATTTATTTAGAGATGAGTGATTTAAGGGGAATCTAACATATTTATATTATATATTTATTTATTTAACATTTAAGCTACTATTATTTTAGTTTTCATTTATTTATATATTTATATTTAAAATCTCATTCACGAAGGATATGAGATTTTCTCTCATTATTATAAAATCTTGGCTACGCCTTACACACCATAATTGATTTGAAGTTATCAAATGATGGAAGTTGAAGATGTGCTGAACTAGAAAATCAATATCAAAATATTTATCCATTTAGATATTTCACCAAACATTTTGTATACAAGTTTCAAATATCAAAATACTTACGAAATCATTTAGACATTTTGTCTAGGTACTAACAAGAAAAAAAATTAAAGTTAGGGACTTAAAATGCAATATGAATGAGGGATGAACTGATTACTAAATAACATAGTTTACAAGGACTTTAAAATAAAAATAATATTTCACAAACTAACAGTATATGGATGGACGTTTGGCAGAGAAACTAAAAACAAAATAGGCGGTTGAATTAGAGACTTAAAAAAATACTAGAAGGGAGGAATCGATTCAAAAATACACATGTTTACATATACTTAAAAATAAAAATCCCCTTTGTTTTTTCGTTATCACCGTTATCACTAAACTTCGTATAACACTCATGAGCACGTGTAAAACAGCTTTCTCCCACCCCAAACCATGCATGTTTGGAGTGTGAGTCCTCTCAAAAAACAATAAAAAAAATAAAATGCACTGCAATATAATAACCGACTGTATTTGTTGGATATTTCTAAATTCAACCAGATTATTCACCCATCTTGAACCTGACCCATAGCACCAATGCAAGCATTTGAGGTGTGTGTGTTAGTGTGTGGAGAGAGAGAAAGTGAAACTCATTTAATTAAAATTTTCAATTTTCAAACGGTTTTGAGAGAAGATGACAACCAATCAATCATGCCATTATAGTTTAAGTGGGAGAGAATCTCATGCTTTTCTTGCCTCAGCCACCAGTTCATAATTAAACCACCCCACCTTAACACAAACTTCATCTTATCTGTATTGTACTTGGAAATAGAGAGGTTCTTCAGTTGAGTTTGCATCATCATCACACATCATCTTCTTCACTTTGAAGTGTGTGTGTGTGTTTCTTTTTTTTCTTTTTTCTTTTGCACAAGATTTTATTGTTCTTCTTCATAACTCATAATATATGGGCATTTTCAATGTAGATTAAGATGGGAAGACCACCATGTTGTGATAAATCCAACGTAAAGCGTGGCCTTTGGACCGCGGAGGAGGATGCGAAGATACTTGCCTACATATCCACTCATGGGACTGCTAACTGGACTTCTGTCCCTAAAAAGGCTGGTAAAATTAAGTTTCTCCGAAAGTTCTTTATAGTAGTTTTTCATGCTTTGATCACTAGTGCAACAGAAGGTTTAAATAATGATACATATAAATCTGGTTGTTTGCTTTGTGTGTGAACTAAGCAGGGTTGAAGAGATGTGGAAAAAGCTGTAGGTTGAGGTGGACAAATTATTTGAGGCCTGATCTAAAGCATGAGAGCTTCACACCTCAAGAAGAGGAGCTCATAGTAAACCTCCATGCAGCTATTGGAAGCAGGTCCTTTCCTTGTTGTGCACTCTTTTTTTTTTTTTGTTAAAGAGCAAAGTGTGAGATTTCATTACTTGCAACAATTAAAAATAAAGAGATTATATATATGGATGTGTTTGTGCATGATGGAAAGTGAAGGAAAGCGAGGGAAAATAAAATTTTTTCCTTTGACTACTAAAAAAACTAGCATTTGTGTCAAACAAGAAAAGAAAATTTTTTTTATCATTTTCCCTCTCCTATTTTGTCTTATTAGAAAAAGTGGGAAAAACTTTTCTTTTCTCCATAGGTGAGAAATTAAGAGAAGATGATGGAAAATTTTTCGACCACATGCACAAACACCTTGAAAGTTGGTCAAAGGGAATTTTTTTTATTTTCCATCATTTTCCCTTTGACCCAAATTTCTTCACTTTCTTTTATTTTCCCTTCAATTTTGTGCACAAACGCATCCATAGAGTGTGTCTTAACAATCAAAGCACGCGCATTGTTTGTTTTGAGTTAATTAAAATAGATGTGCCCACCGTTTTCTATCAAAGTATTTTTGGGGGTGTATTTTGCATCCCCAAAGAGTTTTAAAAGTCTGTCTTTGGGTGATGATGAGCAGGTGGTCAATCATCGCAGACCAGTTGCCAGGAATAACAGACAACGACGTCAAGAACCACTGGAACACGAAGCTCCGCAAGAAGCTCTTCGAGAAGGGGATCGATCCCATCACACACAAGCCAATGTCTCAGATCGCCGCCTACTACCAAAGCATCGGCTTCTCCAAATCCACAAAATCCCCCACCACCACCTCCACCTACCACGCCCCCAAAAGCACACCCAAACCAATGATGCCCAACACACTCACAACCATGAACAACAACAACAACCAACCAACCCATCAAGAGATCTTCTACAACAACCACACTCTTTACAATGCCAATCTCAAAATGATCTCCTTCGACGAGGCCTCCTCTTCGATTGCACCACCATCACTAATGCAAGATGATCACAACAACAATGATTGTTCGGGCTCTTCGTCTTCCTTCAGCTGGAGTGACTTCCTTTTGGATGAAGAGCTCCTCTCACCTTGTAAGGATGAGCAGCCACAGTCGCAGTGCGCGTTCGCTGGACCGAATGGTCTGGATGTTGATGGTGGTGGGTGCAGTGGATTCATGGATGAGGTGATAGTGAGCCAAGGTGATCTAAATGGACTAGTTGGTTCTTCTTCTACTTCTTTGGATGGAAGTTTCATGGAGGGGTTTTATGATGAGGATAGTGGGATGTGGGAATTGGCTGAGTTTTTGAATGATGAGACCACTTGAGTTGGGGGTGATGTATGAGTGTGTTGCATGGAATATTAGTGTTAAGTATGCTTGCGAGCTATATGGGCTTCCAGTGTGCTCATGTTAGGATTTTATGCTAGAGTTATATTATAGATATACTAGTAGTAGGGGACCAACTAAGAAAATAAATAAGATTGTAGGAGGTTTGGTTATTATCATGTTATGGATCCTGTTGGATGAATCATAATCATATTTTAATGAACTTTTAATTTGTGAAGGATTTTTAGAGATTGAAGGATTTTAAGAGATCGATATCTATGTATGTTTTATATCACATTAACAAGGATGCCGATACATTTGTGTGCATATACTAGGTTAGGCAAATATGCACAGTCATTTTTGTGTGCATACGCTAGGTTAGGCTAGTAGGCTAGTCTTGTCGACTAACATTCTAGTAGGCTAGTCTTGTCGACTAACATTTGAAGAAGGGTGCTGCTACCTAAGCCCCAGAAATTAAGTCTTATTTGTGAGCTCCAATAGGTGGCACTCTCCTATTGCTTTCCTATTTGACTTTTTCTAACTACCAAAATGACAATGACAAGACTACCCTTCTTATAATTTTAAAAATAAATTCTAACTAACTAATATTCAAATTAAACCTCATAACTGAATCCCACAAAAGGTGGCACCATTAAATCTTCTCCTTGACCTAACATATTTCTAAAAACTTTGAATTTTAAGGTTTTGATTTGAGTGAAACCATATGAACGAAAAATGACAGATTTCTTCCCATAAAAATAGAATTGGAATTCAAATTTAAATACATATGTATCTAGATTTGAATTAACAAATACCTTAAAAAAAATGGGCTGAAATTCAAATTCAGATACAGATATATCTGGATTTGAATGAATAAATACCTTCAAAGAATGGGCTATAATTCAAATCCAGATACAGATGTATCTGGATTTGAATGAATAAATATCTTCAAAGAATGGGCTGGGATTCAAATTCAGATACAGGTGTATCTGGATTTGAATTAATAGATACCTTCAAAAAATGGGCTGGGATTCAAATTCAAATATAGGTGTATCTGGATTTGAATTAACAAATACCTTCAATATGCATAATTATACACATAAATAACAATATAAACGATTATACAAATCATATCTAAACACAAAAGTCCCAATTTAATACCGACAATTCCTTTGTGAGCTTCTGACAGGGGCTTCCATGGCTGCTCTCTACCCTTCCCTCACCGAGTCACCTTCCCTCCTCCGAGTCAACTTGCTCTCTGCCCAATAATCATTATTGTTGTTCTCTTATGTAATCGGTGAGAATGAAAAGAATGCCCAACCGATCAATAATGGGTTCCACGGACAGCACCTGCACAAATGGGTCCATCAAACATAGACAGAGATTTTTCATGTACTTGTCTATCCCTCCAAATTTTTGAAAATGATGGCATTGATATTGAGATTCAATACTGATAGACCTAATGGGTTGTTTACCAAAAAAAAAAAAAAAATACTGATTGCCCTGACTAAAAGGGGATAGATTAGTAAAAATATGATAAAGGTCATTTAAATAAATATGTGCTAAAATTCGATCTCCATGATAATATCTGGTAGGTCATCTTCACGAGAATATTATGAGGCCCAATATGGTAAACAATGGCTTTAATTTGAATTTAATTGCTTTTAAAAAAAAAAGAACAAACCAAATCGTAACCACCTCGTAAATTAAGGGATTGATTATGATATAAAAAATACAAATTATATGATAGGGGTAAATTGGATATTTCAATCTTGCCACCTCATGGGGCTTAAGATGGGCCCAAAAATCATTATTGTTTGAATTATATGAGATGCCTGATATCTAGAAATGTCAAGGCTCTACATGCGCTTTGTATCTGTTTTTCCAACAATATCATATTAACAAGTATGTTGAAATAACAATCCTTCACATGTATTTATATATATTATATATGGAAATTGTCAAGGACAGTCGAGATGAACTCCCATGAATATATGGAAGAAATTAAGTAATGTCTAAACACTCTTTTAAGATTCGTTATAATTAGCTAGTCAACAAATTAGGGACTATGACCAGACATCAAACAAAAAATATAATATAGAAAATCCATTCATGTTCATACTCAAGTAAAAGAAGAATGATCAAAATATTACAGCTTTTATCATTAGTGTATACAACTTATCTGGTTTGTCAGCATGTCATATTAATCATATGTTTTATTCCATGATTATACATGCAAATTCTTATTATATGTGAGGGATACCTATGGTTCATCAGAATATCATGTGCCCTTCACCTTTCACCTGGTCTCTGCTTTGAATATCAGCCCAATAGTCAAACGCAGTCCACCTATGTTTTCATTTTTTTTGAAATCATATACCTCATCTAATGTATGTAATGAGACATACATTCTTATAAAATGTGAAAGATACACTCCAATAAATTGAATGGTATCATTTATAAAAAATGTTAAAAAATTTCAACGAAGTATTTATAGGATTTAAAAAGACTGATGGTAACAAAGCTCATATTACAAACAACAACCAAGCAGAATTTCATATGCACAGGTGCAGGGGTGCTTTGGATGTATATATGGGAAGACAGCATTTTTTTTTTTTAACCTCCAAACAGTAGTAAGCCGAAAGAGTTCAATTCTTCTCCACGTTCTGAGGAATAATGATTGGGCATTCAAAGATCTTCAGAGGATATGAACATTGCTTATTCCAGCAAATATATTGTTAACAACTCCCCCCCCCCCCCCCCCCCCCCAACTTCAAAATTGCAGAAGTGTTGTAAAAGACATGCTTTGCCAACAAAGAAAGGTTGAACAGTGTTTATAAGAAACATTTTCCGACAGAAAGAAATTCAAAGTGTCTTTAACTAGAAAATGTGCCCAATGACAGAAGTCCTTTGACACAAGACATGAAAAAGAATGACACTGTGAACCAATTACAGGCAGGCATAATCTGCATATACAAACGTGAACTCCCATACGGGAGTCTTCAAAGAATTCCTAAAAAATATGACTTCCCAAGAAAAGATGGAAAAGAAAAAGAAATAAAACCAGGAATATGGAATTATAAACTTCTGAAGAAAAGAATGCTTACCTATTTTACAGGAATCTGCTCAGAGTAGCTTCTGGGAGCAGATATTTGCGGCAATGGAGTTCACTGACTCCAATTGAAAAGTCAATAGGAAGGGATCCTATTTTGAACTTTGCATAAATAGATTTCTTGGCCTTCTAGTGTACAAGATAAGGAAAGCTTCATGTTACGTACTCCCATGCGATCTGACAGATGACATGGATTGTGCAGATACGGATGCAGTAGGGCTGTTAAGATCCCTCTCTCCATTGGCAGCTTTTCCTTTCCCAGACAACCTATTAATGGTTTCCTGAGATACATCCGCAAACCATTCATCATCCGGAAGAACACTGCATGGCACAAAAAGGATTCAAGTCAGGTCGGTCAGCAATAAAAAAATGAAACACAGAAAGAAAGAAAATATGCACATCAACATGAAGGAATACATTGCTCTTCTCTAGACACAGCAACAGAGGACCAAGCAAGCTGGACAACAGTAACAGAGGTTCTTGATGTGCTGACTGAAAACTTTCAATGACTAGTTATAATATGAGTTTAATGTATGTTTCCTATCGAAAATACTTTTCTAGATACCCTGTACTAGAAAAAGCATCTGCAAGGGTGATTTCTGCTTCTTGTGTTTTTATCACTACAATAGGGTTTGTTTTAGCAACAAATGAGGAAAAATCGCAATACAAATGGAATACAAGAACACCATGTTCAAAGGAAATATCCAGCACAAAATCTCAATTATTCACCCGTTTGATGAAAGATCAGAGAAAAATAAGATTCATGGAACCAAAAGGCTGAAATTGGCCTTCAATTGAAAATTATCATTCCATTTCTTTTCATAGCTCAATGATTTCAAGAATCACCAAAACTACAGACTTTGATGATTTATTAAAATACCTCCTTGATGCATCAGTTACGAGGGAAAATAGGGCTTCTTGGCAGAGCAGTAGGCACAACACCATAAATCATCCTCATCAAATATCAAGATTAAAAAATTGTCCCAGTTAATATAGATTCCATTTGGACTCGTCAGCATTAGATAAAAAAATGTATAGATACACACTATACTATTTTAAGGCTATTAAGATATCCCAAAATCTCATATAAGTGAATTGTGAATCTCTTGTAATGCTATCACTTAACTCCATTGATCATCAGCCGTTTATATGCATCAACTGAAATATAAAAAAAAGATGCTTAACAGATGCTACTTCCATTGTAAATCTAAACTATATGTTTTTTAAAGAGCATGGCTTCAAATATTATTCTAGGCTTCCAAACGAAGTAATTCAGAGATACAATTTGGACTCATGGGAAGGAGATTTACGCAAGGTGCCTACAAATTTAGTAATGCAAAACATATTTTGAAATCATGGTCCAATGCCATATAGTCCTTTAAAAAGGAATTTCATTGTGGGTTAGTTTCTGTCATTCTGCTTTGATATTCTTATGTAAGTGTGGGGGGAATATATAGTGCTGCTGTGATCCCCCTATGACCTAGGTGTGGGCACATCAAGAGTTATTTAATCCAGTACTCCAAGAAATGATCCATTCAACGATAAGGTGGATGAACTCACTAACTATATTAAGGTTTTAATTGCTTTTGTAAAAGAAAATCCTGATTCAGAAAGATCGGAGCTCTATTACTTCTAACTTAAACCTGACAGTAGCAAGGTAAAAAGTTATGGCTTTTCATCATTAAATGCCAGCAAACCTAGCATCATTCCATTTCTTGCAAGTTGAAAGTAATCATAGCGCATTCCTGCTGTATGTATATCCTAAAATTTTGATTCAAAACTTTTTGGCTTTGCTCCTTCGTAAGTTCAAACACAATATATATCAAATAACCTATCCTTGGGCAAATGATTTTCATCAATAGATGCCAACAAAACCTAGCAATATTCTATCTTCTGCAAGTTCTCTTTGTTCTGTTTCATTCATTTGGGATCACAAAATCAACATTCAAAGATCCAAAAAACCATAGTTGCTATCATCTAATTACTGGTGATCATCATCACCATCAAAGCATTTTTATAAAGTTCCATAGAACTGATTCTGAAACATATTACTGTCCAAGGTAACAACAAATAAACTGACTGTATAAACTTGTGGATTCTAACTCATTTAAGATCTTGTAAGTTGGGTTTATTGGTGTTTTTTTTTTGGATAATTGTGAAAGAGATGCCCAAAGATAAAAAGAACATGTAACTGAACAGAGGAAATATTTGGCAAGCTCACTATGATCTGTTACCTGTCGGGATCTATTCCAGTAGCAGAAATTGCCCTTTCTATAATTTCTTTAATAACTTGATTCAAATGTCGAGATAAGTAACGGCCTTGAGACGAAAATTGAATGACAAACTCCATATCCAAATAAAACTACAAATAACCCATAGAGTAAATAGCATGTCAGTTCTTTCAGAAATGAATAAAAATAAGCTATATATAATAATCCATATATAAAGCACCTGTTTTAGTCCAAGAGGACCTAAAGATCTTGAACCATCCTCGATATCTTCCCAAAAGGATTGATCTTCAGAAAGCCATATGATGACAGTTTCTGTAAGTCTCATAAATAACAAAGTAGCAAATCTTTCCCTTCCTACAAACATATCTGCCGCTATGCCTGCCATCTTATTGAGTTTTGCAAATAGTGCCTGCATTGATATAGCAATAGTTATACACACCAGAACATGACTCAGATCCCACAAATTCATACATGTTGAAATGCAACCACAGAGAATTTGCATTCAAATTCGACGTTCGGAACTTTTTATAAAAGTTGTGTTTGAGTCTATATTAAAAAGGAAACTACAAAGAGTTATAAAAGGAGCAAAGAGGGGAAAACAAAAGAAGAGGATCATGATCATAGGAATGATGGATGTAAAAAGTAAAACAGTCAAAAAGTAAAAGAAGAAAATCAGATCCAACAGTTTCATATTTCTGAGCTCCTGGATTTTGGTGCAAATGAATGGCATAAATGTTGAGTGCTGTGCTTTAACACAAACACCAACAGCCTCAGAATGCAGAATTCCGAATGCTAATCACAAATATCATAACCTGGCATAGCAGTAAATCCACACTACGTGTACTTGCACATGCAAAAGAAATTCAATCTCAGTTATTGGCCTAAAAATCAGAAAAAAAAAGATTAAGATGCTGGAAAACATTACTTAAATGCAATAATTTTATTGAAAGGTATTTTTATTTCCGAGTAATTATGGCCATTGTTTGGAGCAATGGTAAACTCCTCGTGAAGATCCTGGTTTTGAGTCCTCAGAGCAGTCAATTAGAGTAAAAATATCAAAGGTCATTGATATATCCAGTTTTACTGTCCCAGTGCCCTGCTCTGTGTGTGACCGCTCTGGGTGGTGTCTTTCATAGCCATGTGAAAGGTATATTAGAATATAAGGGTCTTTTTATTACGATGATACAAGTTACATTTCAGTAAAAGTACTTTTCTTTGAAAAGCTGGTGTCCACCAGAAATTATACTACTACTGGGGATAATGAGGATACAAGAAATATCCCCGGCTAAGAAATTAGATGCAATACTGAGAGGATAATGAACATGAAAGCTCAAAACCAAGCTCAACCTTCATAAAGACATTGATAAGCAAATTATCATTCATTTTGCACTCGGCTATCTTATATATTTATACTGTTTCTCTGCCTAATACACTTCAAGAAGTATTTGTGAATGATGAGTTTTTGGCAGCACTACTGAAGGTCCCTCCCTCCCTCCCTCCCTCACTACTGAATGATGAGTTTTTCAGCTATCCCATATGGCATAAAAAAAAACAATAATGTTTTTTAGGCCCTAACTTCACAGGCTCCAAACCAAGCCCCATGATGTGGCAATGATACATTGTCTATTATGCCGTTTACTTGATAACCACCTCAAGATTTTATTCCAAGGATCATGGAGTGACATTAATTCTTGTATTTCTTCACCATTGCATCGTGAAACTTTTATTTATACATTGCATCCATTCATAAGCAGTGGAGAAAATAAATCAAAGTCTCCTTAGATCACATGGATTCTTTCTTAAAGCTTCCTTGTAATGTTTCACATCTTCTACTTTTGCTTCTTGAAGAACTCTGATCCCTCCCTCACTCGCTTATTCACTCTCCCTGTGTTATAATAGGGCTTCAGAACAGCTCAATACTGGTTCACAATTCATTTCATAGAATAAATACATAAAATGCTGCATTTCTGAATATAGGCATCATGCCACATGGTGATTAGATATATCTTTGAATGAAACTCATTTATGAAAAGGATGATAACCAAATTCATTAAGGGTTAAAGATATCTACATTCCCACAAACATGGGTTATCCCATGTAAGTCCCTGTCAATGTTGGGGCAAACGTTCAAGTCCTTGAAAATACAAAAAAAACCCATATACATGATTAATACATCCTGTTATCAACAGATGTTAACCCTGAGTCAATATGTCCTAATTAATCCTAACCAACACCATAAACTAACAATACTGACCCTAACTATTCTACCCTCTCTGCGTCTCACCCCCAATCCCTCTCAGCCCATCCCCTCCACCCACCACACCAATCCCCCACGACACCGACTCCCTCCGTTGTCAACCTCCTCCACGGCACCGACCCACTTCGTTGTTGATCCCCTCCATGTCGTCGATCCCCTCCACCGCTGGTACCCTCCACAACATAGGCCCCACCGCCGATCCCCTTCATCACCAGAGTCCTCCATGCATCCTAATAATAGTGCACCGATACCTCTCCCCTTCTCCTTCAATCTATTCTCCTTCTTTGCTGCTCCATAAGCCTAATCCCAAATCAAATGAAGGGCAACAGAGAGTGCAGCAGTGAGGGCAATGTACACTGCAGAGGAGTAGGCGCAGTCGGTGGAGAAGGGCAAACACGTGGTGGGTGGCAATGGTAGGGAGGGTGGGGTGGTTGGGAGGCTGGAGGTGGTGATGGGGGAGGGGAAGCAGAGGCGGTTCACACTAGCAGTGAAGGGTTTTAGGAGAGGTGTTGCATGAAAAATGAGTGAAAAAGATATTGAAAGCATAAAAGGGTGGTAAGAGGCAATTTAGTCTTTTGCAGACTATAATGTCTACACAAATATACAGAGAATGAATATTCTGAAAATATTATGTCAGTTTAGATGGAAATTTAACACGGATGATATTTGAGTTTTTTTTGGGTTTTTAGGGACTTGTATGTGTGTCCCAATTTCGAAAGGGACTCATATGGAATAATAAACAGGGACATAAATGTCTTTAACCGATTCATTAATCATTTGTACTCAAGGAAATATTATCCGGTTTCTCTTTTTCTTTGGTTTGCACAAGCAATTTTTAGAAAGAAACATACATGATGCCGCATGCTTCATCCATGTGTAAGTTTTGGAGAATTTTATTTAAAGTGAATCATATTACTTTTTTTTTTATAACGGAGGGACCCCCCGTGGCTAACCTTACGGTCAAACTGGGAAGGCTATCTCCGCCTATTTATCACAGTCCCACGGAAAATTCTTTTGAATAATCGCCAACAAACAGGTGGGTAAGTTAACGCCAAGACTCAAACCCAAGACCTACCATTAACACAAGTAAACCTTGAAATAGTAATACTGTGCGCGCAATCCTCGACCAAGTTTCATGAGATTTATCATGGTTGACAGATAAATTTGATTAAAAACAAATTAATATCAAGGAGAAAGCAAGCATAGAAGGCAACAATGCAAATTGAAACGAGGTTCAAAAGAAAAAAATTAGCTGCACATGCTGAGGCCCATTGTTAAGCACCTTGGGCACATAATACCTGAAATATCAGAGATGGTGCCCATTCAGGTTCTGACATGTTTCCATCCATGTCTATGTACATGTCTGCACTTAGATTGCTATCACCATCTTCTGTGAAAATCAGGTCTAGGGCATGCTGTCTACAGAAAATATCTCGCAATCCATCAACAGAACGTTGGAGCTTCCTCTTCCATTCTCTTTGTTCTGGCAAACGGTTTTGCCTGTCTGATACTCTTTTACGAGTATCATCTTTGTTGGTAACCTGGTACATGGGAGCAAGTTTCATCGCCGCCCGTGGGAGTAGCTCATCTGCTAATAAAGACGCATTTGCTAACAATGCGATTTGCTGATCTTCAGTCTCTGCCATTCTTACAATTTTATTTCCAGAACCTTCTAAATTTTCCTCATCCTCCATTGAACCTGGTAAAGCATTTATGAGCAAGTTGACATATGACTTAAATACTTGTAAAAGACCATCCAACGTTCGACCACCCAATTGCATGGTCACAAGTGGCCCTACATCTTCAAAGAAATCCTGTGAAACATATACCAAAAGGAAGAAATGTGAGAAATGCTCAAGGACATCTAAACAACGTAACATCAATATATGACAATAACATCAATATATGACAATCTGTCAAACCAAACAAAAAGAGGATACATGTAATGTTACAGGGTCCATGAAGGGACCTGAGTGGAAGAATGAACTCTTCAGGATTTTTATTTTCTTATTTTTATTTTTTTTCATTGGGGGGAAGCCATAACTGTAATTTTGTAATGGGGTACAAGTCCAGATGGAAACTTTAAGGTAACATGTGAAGGATCTGCTACCTTGAAATAGAAAGTTCATGATGATGGCATGAAGATTTTACACTCTTACCCTTAACTTACCCTCGCTAGAGAAAGATAAAGAAGGAATTCCAACAAAATAACATTCCCCATCCAAAAAAATCTGGACACAGATTCCCACAGATATTTGAAACACACATTGCATGCCTTAAATATAATTTAATTTCATGTAAACTAATGGCCGAACAACCTGATGTGGCAATCAATTAAGACACATTATCCTTTATGTTTCTGTTTTATTATTTCTTCTGCAGCATTTCCCTCTTTTCCACAACTGTTCCAATGAACTGAAGTTTATCTTAACTGCTTCCCCCATTTTTTTCCCACAAAAGCAAGATAGACAGATACCACATGAAACAAATAAATAATGTATTGATTCCTCATCCTCATTTCACAGAGTAAGCGGATGAACTTGTCACCCATTTGGGATCTGTACACCTTGGTTAAAGGCCTTTCCTGGTAGACAGGCACATGAAATCTTGAATTTTCAGCAACATATTAGTCCCCCAAATCTCCATGTATTTTGAAGCAGCACACAATTGAGGATATAAGTCTCTCATTAACCATTTGGAACATGATTTGACTGTGAAACCCTCTTTAGGATTAGGTGTGCAACATATTCTGTCCACCTCTCCCTTAAACCATCTTGGCACTGCGAGGATTAGAAAGTTCTTTCGTGTCTAGCAACTCTAACAATCTTGTCATTACAACTTTAACTCTAGCGCTCTAAGACTAACTATAGACATTCAGGTTTAGGACAAGAAAAAATACCAGGGGAAATATCGAGAAGTCGACACAGCAATAAGAGAAGGTGATTATGGGTGATGGTTAAAATTACAATGGTAAATGCTATTTTTCTCAGTACAACATCCATTGGAACAGCGTGTGAGCTATGTAAAACAGATGTTTACAAATGTGGATCACTCTCAAAGAGGCCACG
This sequence comes from Acorus calamus, assembly GCA_030737845.1. Taxonomy (NCBI): domain Eukaryota; kingdom Viridiplantae; phylum Streptophyta; class Magnoliopsida; order Acorales; family Acoraceae; genus Acorus; species Acorus calamus. The sequence goes on from CM060867.1 coordinate 3,023,636, forward strand.
GGTCTGAATCCAAGATTTGGGCAGTTGGATCAACTGTGGGAGGCAGGGAAAAAGCTGAGGAAGAAAGGTGAATGAGGCGTGAAGGAAATATCTCCCAATCGTTGATTCCGGCGGTGGTTTGGGCAATTTGGTTGACTAGGAACCAAGTCACTTTACAAGGAGTCACCCTGTTATTTGAAAATATTTGAGTCCATCAAATTTAAGAGCTATGGTTGCTCCTGTTCCAGAGCAACAAGTGTTTGTTTTCCAGGGGAAAACTGGCTATTGAGGAGTAGAGTGGAAATTCAGCTTTTTTTGTTATGGCTGGACTGGAGCCAGTACATGCCTCGTTTACTAAATCTGGTCCTGTTTTATTTAATTTCAGTCTTTTCAGTTTTATGTTGTGCTCCTCCATATCTTAAAATATGGTGGAAGCTGGCCTACCAGATTCATTTTTATTACAAAAAAAAAAAAATTGGGAAAAAACCTTTTTAATTCTGAAGTTCCATCACCCATATTTATCTACTAATTTATGTCTACCAGATGCTACATTCTATACAATTTGATTAACTGCAAAATGTTCTATGGTAGTTCAAAGATCGTGAGGTCAAAGTAAGCACCACCATATATGAGATGGCCTCGTTTCGACACTTTCCATCACCCACATTGCTATCTACTTATATATGTTTACCAGATACTACATTCTATATAATTTGATTAACTGCAAAATGTTCTACTACCTAGTTCAAACTTCAAAGACTGTGAGGTCAAAGTAAGCACCACCATGGCACTATATATGAGATGGTCTCCTTTTGACACTGATGAATGAGATGCAACCAACAAATAAAATATATCTTTACCTGAACCATTGTGTTAAAACGATGTGCACTGCTTGATAGTTTAGGCTGACAGGCAATTCCGGTACTGAGAGGCACATTTGATGCTCTACCAGATGCCCGTGTACAAGCTGGAGCATATGTGAGTACCCAATCATCAGCAGCAGCTAGTGCAGCTGTGCTCTCCTCAATTCGTTTTAAGTTAGCATCTAACGCTTGTTCAACACTCGGCATAAACAACTTCAAGATTACAGGACAAAGTGTTAAGCCCTGTTCCTCCAATAAACTACAATGGCCCAAGGCAATTTGTACACACTCGGCAGCTGCTCTTAAGCCTCCAGCAGCAGCTGATGATGCTAGTGCATTACGCTTTACAAGACGTGCAAATTTCTCTGTATGATCGATGGACCATACCATCAGCTCAGATGCATATGTTGTCTCCTCACCAAAAACAGCTTGAGAATCCCTTGCAGCTTGAGAAATAGCAGAGAAGACTATTTGTGAGAGGGCAGCAGTGTAAGCTCCTCCATATGAGGTGTTTGATGGACGGATATTTTGCATGCTAGACTGATATTTTTGATAATGGGCATTAAGTAGCAAAGAATGAGCCCGAGGGGCATCTCCGAGCCTTTTAAGAGCAAAAGCAGCTGCACGAAGTTCAACACCACAAGTAGAAGGCTGGCAAGCTGCTTCAGCAAGTTGATCTGCTAATTTTTGTCTATAGTGCATTATAGCAGTCCGTAATTTAGAAAGCTCAGCTGCATTCAATGTATGCCTTTCTTCTGCTTCAGCAGATACCTGATCCCCTTCATCAAGGGCACTCAAGGCTTCAGCAACTCTCCTCTCAGCTAATAACACATCAAGAAGATCAGGAAACTCCATACACCATTTCTGTATTTCGGATAGTTCTTTATCTTCAACATCATCTGTGTCATGGTGCATAGAACCTTCAGAACCATTTGACAATGACTCAGCATTAACTCCCTCAGCTAACCCATGAATAAGAGCTGCCTGAGTAGATAATAAATTTCTGATGGAAAGGAGCTCGCCCTCTAAATCAGATATCTCCTTTGATGTGCTGTGGATAATCAGAAATGTAAGAAAGATGTAAAATATAATAATAAAGAAATAATGGAACTGTTGCCCCTACAATCCAAATAAGAAAGTAGAAACTAAATGATAATATCTTATTTGAAGCATTTGATAGGTATGCTATACTGCCTATACATCAAGTCTGTTGAGCACCAACATCACATTGTTTCAAATATCAAAGGATGAAAAACGTCCACAATTTTAGCTAAACAAAATTCATAATGATTTTAGGAGAAGAAAACCAAAAATGTCATATTGCAAAAAGTTGGGATATCATTCTTATTTTTTCTATTTTATGTGCATGTGCGTCGGTGGGGAGTAAACAAGCCATCACACATCGAAGACTGATCTGCTCAGACTTAGATCATTTGAGCATTTCAGGCAAAAGAATAAATAAGTAATAATTCCATAAAGTGCAATTTTATTTAAAGGTAGCCTCTTACACAGTATGATTATACAGAATAATTTGCACAAATTGATTAACTATTACTATTCCAAAACATCAGGTGCGCTGATCAATTTTCCACTCACCGAATGAAAGCAGCATAGTTAGCATAAACACTTCTACGCATTTCCTCTGCAGAAGCCTTCTTTAAATCTTGAAGATATGAACACAAGTGCCTTATTTCCTGTCATAAAGCATGCCATTATTTAAAGGCATAGGTGATAAAGGGAGAACATAAATATGAAACAAACAAAAGAAAGGAAGATCACAGTATAAGTGTAGCATACTTTGCATTTACTGTTATTAATGAAATGAAATATGTTAAAAAGGGGGCCATAACAAGAGGGGAAAACATTGTGATTGTCAGTTGATCCATTTGACTTTATGGTTTATGATTCACTGCAACTTAAAATTTTTCCTCGATATCTAATACATGAGCACCAACACTTGAGAACACCACAGTTTGACCATACAATGCTGTTACATATTATTAAAAACCCATATCATTAAAAACCAACCCAGTTACTTGCTCTTCCAATGTAAGAAGGAAAAAAATCTAGTAGGCTCCCCCCTGGTATTTGAAGCATTGCACAATAAGTTCAATGCTGCTGCTCAATTAAATATGAATCCACTACAACTCACAGATATGCAAACAACTCTATAAATAAATAAATAAATAATGCAGCCTTTTCTTGACAGACAACATTTCCAAGGCAATATAAACACAGATATAATCATACAAAACCCTAAATTAGCTCAACCCCACACATTCTGAAGACAACCCAAACCCAAAGATCTTCTTTCTTCTTTTGGCACTAGCAAAAAAAGGCAATTTTAATCGATTCTCAACACATCCAACATTGACAAAAAAAAACACAAAATTGATTTCAAACGCTCAATATGAATCAAATCACTACACGAAAAAGCGACAAAAAACCCCAAAACAATGAACAGAGTTGCTAATTGGGGCTGACCTTCTCGTTCATGGTCTGACATTTGGAGAGGATGTAGCCGTCGGGGTCGAAGACCTCTGTCTTGAACACCTTCAGCTTGTCTCCCAACTGGATCGCCTCCTCCCCATTCGCCACCACCGTCGACCCTATCGGCGCCCCCACCGCCGCCCTCGACCGCGACGATCTCCCCGACGACATTCAATCCGGATCTCAAACCCCCTCAAAAATAAAATACAAATCTTGATCTCTTCCTCCCAAACGAAGGGAAGATTAGTATGGAGCAGACGGAGAGGAGATTAGAGACGACGGAGTCCGACGGGGTCGGAAGGAAACGATTCGGGGTACTTGATTTTATTTGGAGGGGCAATTTCGGAAGCGTAGAGAGAAAATTTGCGTCGTCGGTTTGTTGTTTGTAGGAGGGTGACTGAAAATTTTTAGGTGAGCGGAATAACGGCATGTTTTTCATTTATTATTAGGGGAAAATCCATGTAACGCAAATGAAACTTCCCAAAATTCAATTCATGAATTCCATGTAACCCCCTTAAACATCAATGTAAGTTTAAATAATTTTAAGTTCAATTTTTATTAATAAAAAAATGAGAAATATTATGATTTGATTAGTCCTAATTAAAAGCACAGTATACCCAAAAAAAAACTCAGCATATGTGTTAAAAATGCATAAAGTTCTCTATAAATTACAATTTTATCCCATTTATAGGGTTTTTAAAATTTATTTAGATAGATAAAATCATCATTTTTAAAGGGTTTTTTGTATTTAAATACATTGTAGGGGGCTACTAGTAGACTTGTCAATAGGTCACGAGTTGACCTGGATCCGACAGACATAAAATACCCTACCCGAAGGATCCGATCGTCCAAACTGAGCGGGTCCGGGTCTACCTTGACATTGACATGATCCCATGGTCCTGATACTATTTTAGGTTCTAGTTAGGAATCCTAATAATAAGTAATAACTCTTCCCTTTTATTTTTTTAAGGAAAATGTTAGACTCAATCATATTCACTAACAAAAAATGAACTCATTTTTAATAAGTGTAAGAAAATGATGAGGTATATATATAACAATTAACAAAATATATGCTTCACTGAATTTCTAAGATGATATATAAGATTGTGTTTTGAACTGAGAAAAAAACTGAGTGTAACAACACTCTTTTTTTTTTTTACTCAACCCAAGTATCCAAGCACAAGCCCACTTCAAGATAATAGTATGTTTTGAATTATTATTGAAGGTATATAAATAAAAGAAAATGTTAGACTCACTAACTTTTACCAACCAAAACTCAAATCTCACGTATTTTTATTTTAAAAAAAATAGTAAACATCATCTAATGAGGTATATGTTTTAATAAAAAGTGTATATCGCTCAATTTTAAGTTGAATAAATTATTTTTTAATAAGTGTAAGAAAATATTTAATCTAATACATACAATATTTAACGAGTTATATGTTTAACTGGATTTCTAAGTTGAATGATATTTTAATACTTAATCTTTTGTAATTTTAGAATAAAAAACTTATTTACTACAATAGTCACAAATGTCAAAAACAAAAAATACAAATGAAAAAAATACAAAGCATAAACCGATTTCATAAAAATAAAAAATTAGAAGAAAAAAAATAAAAAACAAAAAAAAGTTCAAAAAATAAAAGCTCACCGAAAAAGATAAGGGAAAATGACTAAAAAAAGTCTTCCAAAAGTTAGAAATACTCAAATCAGCACTTTTTAAAAATCTACAAAAAAAATCACATTTTACAATTTTGAAAACAAAAAAAACTAATATATCCATATGCAATTAAATACTTGATACATTCCATATCTCTTAACATTGTTAAAATATTTCACCATGTTAATTTTATTAATTTATTTCACACATTTTCATGTAGATCAATTTTTTTCCTTGTAAATTCTTTGTGATTATCTGGATTTTGTGAAATATATACCAATATAATTTGAGTTTTTTATGATGAAATCCATTAAATATTGATGTTTTTTTTAAAAAATGGATATGTAATAATGATATCATAAAAATATATAAAAAGCTAAAAAAAATGTGAATAAAGATTTAGAATACTAAAACATCATCGGTTGCATTGGGCACAACACAGATTTAAATTACATATTATGATTATACACAATAAAAAATGATAAACAATATCATGTAAAATACATATAAGAAACACATAGTATAATATATAATACTAAAACCTCATAATTGATTTTCATCATGTATAGAGAGATGTTTGTTTTGTAGAAAAAATAAGTTTTTAGTATTGAATAAAGAGGGATATTAAATATTTAATTATATAAGGGCAGATTAGTCTTTTGAGTTTCTAAAACTGTGAAATGAAACTTTTTTAAGTATAATTTTAAAAAATAACTGATTTGGATATTTCAAACTCTTAGGAGATTTTTTAGTCATTTTCCCAAAAGATAATACGATATCAAATTTTTTGTTTTTAAAAGCATAAGTAAACACCAAAAATTCCTTAAGTCTTGGAATTCATTTTAATTTATTGATTTGTTAAAAGAAATTCTGATAGTATTAACAAAAATAATCCTATAAAATAGGAACAAAATAAATAAATATAAATGGAAATAAAAATAAAGCAATGTAAGTTTTTTTAAACCTAATACAAACCTAATACAAAAGTGATGAATCATAAAGAAAATAAAATTAATTTTAAATTAAATTTAAGTTGATGATGTAGGATGCATATTAATTAAATAAAAATATTTTAAAATTAAATTGTTAAAACAATGATATGATCAATTTTGTAAATAAATAAATTTAAATATTAATTTAAAAATTAGTTTTTTAAATATTTTTTTCCCCTGATTTGGGGCCCTAAATGAGGTGGGGCCCTAGGCAATGGCCTACTCAGCCTATGCCCAGGGTCGAACATGTATATTATCTATGTTTAGAAAAGACTTCACTTGTTTAGAAAAGAAAATAATGTTTTTTTATCTATATGAAATGTTTACTGTTTATTTAATTCAAATAATTATTTGTTTGATATTTTTGTTTCTTATACTTAAATAAATATATATATATAAATGATTTTTAAAAAAACTTAAATAACTTAAATGACATTTTTGTTTTTCATAAAGACTTAAATGATTGTATAAGTGATCGACTCTTAGAAGAAAGAAGTTGTTTTGAATGGTTCGACACATATATATCGACACTTGATCAGACAGATCAACGGATCTCTGTCGTCCTAGTGAAACATACTTCGATTGGGCATTTGTCGACACTTATTCAGACAGTTCGATAGGCCTCTGTTGTCCTAGTAAAGAACACTTCGACTGAACACTGTCGAACAGGATAGTGGAAAAGGGAGACAAAAAGATAAAATAAATAATGACATTTTTATAATTTTGAGTAATGGAAAACAGTAACATGGATATTGGGAATAGCTAGAAAATTTTCGTAGAGTTATATTGACTATTGTTTTAAATAAATAAAAAAATCGCATTGTCAGGACCCCAATATCACATCGCATTGTCACGTTAAGCAATAAACAATAATAAATTTATAATAAAGCAAAGGGTTGTAGGTTTTGGTCACGTGATTGGGATAGGCAACGGTCCAAAACACGTGTAAGGTGGAATTTATTATTCATGATAAATAAAAAATAAATAAAATCATTCCAAAACACATATAAACACACCTAATCATAAACACCTAAAGGATAGACTATACATATATCTGAAATTAATTACAATGTTTGAAACTTGTCCCCAAAAGCAGCAAGGAGGAACAAGAGTTAAAAAAAGAGACGAGAGGAGGACGCATAACATGGGATGGTATGCGGGGAAGAAAAATAAAACGACAGAGGCCAATGAAGGCGCCCCTCAATTAGAAGTATATAGCTATGAGGCCTAAGATGATAATTTTAAATATAATTTTTTATATTTAATTATTCATAAAATAATATTTATTTTAATTAATTTTTTATTTGAAAATTATACTTCTAACCTTTTGAGATACAAATTACTAATTAAGTTTTCATATTCAAATTTTAACCTGATTCAAATAAAAGAATGTTTTGTTCTTTGTTGTTGTTCATATTATAGATTTTTTTTTTTGCTATTTTTTAAGGATCATAAAATGTTTAATTGATTACTTTTTAACCATATAAACAAAATTCAAAACAAATGTTTTTGCAATGTGTTAATCTATTATTATTGGTCAATATCTCAATCTATTTTTTAAAAATAATAATTTAAGGGCTTTTATGCATAAGTCTTAAACAATTGCCTAATTTGTCTCATAAAAAAAAACCTTGTTACTGCAATAATAAATCAATACTTGTTTCATGCATCGTCAATGTTCAATGGAATGGCGAAAGAAATGGAACAGCTATAGCCAGGCGTTTTACAAAAAGAGAAAAAAGAAGAAGAAAAGAGTAATGGCCCTACGGACTTTTACAGCAATATGGTAGTTTAGGAAAACTTTTTGTTTTAAATTGTTTTTGGTAATATGGCCCTTCAATATAGCACATTTGTGAATATACAAGCTTATAGTTAAAAAAATGATGCGTATCAATCGTCTTCAATTGTTATTAAAAAGCACTTTCATTAATACCCGAGATTACTGGGAAACAATTATATCTTTAGGTGTTTAGATTGGACCCATAGTTCAATAGTTTACAACAAGCTTTACAACCATAATCAAGTTGATTAAGGGAAAATTAACATCGGAATTTATACTTGGCTTTCTAATTAATATATATAGTGGCAAATACCGTATATCCTGAGAGTACTAGAGCCACATATTTTCCATGATTCACTTTGGATCACAGACTAAATACCAGTCTTTTGGCTAGTCCTAGAAACTCTGGGACAAGCCATTATATTCCAATTTAAAAACCATATTTGGATGCATATTAGATTGCAAAGAACTCATGAAAAGGAACAAGAGGTGATGGGTACAATAAATTAAAAAAAAACTCATGGGTACAAGAAATCATTAACAAGAATAAAGTTCATCTGAAGGGGAGAGTGAATTTGAATTTGTGCACAGCTAAGCTCCAAAGAAGACCACAGAAAAGAGGCACCATATCCAAACCCCACCAGTGGCCAACTCCACTGCCAACCACTTCCCTCCACTGCCTTTAATTATACTCATGGCACTACTCTTGCTTTCTCCACTACTGCTTGGTGTCCCACTTGAAGAACCCTTTGTGGTGCTGCTGCCACTATTACCTGCACTCAAAACACAACAGTTTCAAATACCTAACATTTTAATACATAACTAACTGATTCAACATTTCAACCCACGAGTTAGACACTTTGAATCCCTTTGTAGTAATTCATCTAATGTGTACTATAAGAGTGTTATTACAAGCAGTCCTGGGGACAGTCCCATGGACTATGCCATATATCTTGTTAGCTTAATTTCTAGCGAGACATATATCTCGATAAAAAAAATTTATATTTGTTAAAAATGAGTTCATTCAATTCAAAATTAACCGACATACATTTTTTTATCAAAGCATATATATCATTAGACGATATTTACTATTTTAAAAAAGTTAAAATGGACTGTCCGTGAGACCGTCTACAAGACTCTCCCTGACATTTTTCTTATTGAAAATATCTAACTGGTTTGGCATTTTTTTATTTTTAAGTCCCTGAAAACTAAGTTATTTCGTGATTAGTCCCTCTATTTTTTATATTTTATTTTAAGTCTCTAACTTCAAATTAATGTTTTTTTTTGTTATTAGTCCCTGAATAAAATATATATATGATTTTATAAGTATTTTGATATTTAGAACTTATATACAAGATTTTGAATGAAAAATTTAAAGCAAAACTACATGTGAATAGTTAGGTATTGAATGACAATTTCAGTGTTATTCAGAACTGCATATACCCATCTTGTAGCATTTTTTGTCAAATTATGATTGATTACATAAGCAGAAGAAGAAATATTATCTAAGCAAATTTTCAAGATATTTTTATATTTGAATTTTGATTTAAATGATTTTTCTTGGTTGAAATTTGGAAAATATCATATTAAAATTTATGAATGAGTTTAGAATTTTAAATTTTAAAATTTAGATGCCACTCATAAATAAACAAATAATAGTAGCTTAAGGTGTTCAGAAGGCCGTTTGATGGGAGAAGTTATAATCAAATAAGAGTTAAAAGTTGGGGACTTGAAAAAATATGAAGAAGGAAAGGTCTGATCACTAAATAGTTTACATACACGGCCTCTTAGTCAATATTAGGAAATTTAATTCTAAATATCCAAATTCACCAGTACACTACAATATCAAAATACGGTTCCAAATACAGTACGTATCATAGTCAGCCTGAAATTAAAAGACAGAGAAATAGAGAAATTCTTTCTCACCTGTCCTGTTCACAAAGTCATTGAAGATCTGGGCATCCGGGGAACTAGGAGCCAAATGAAGGAGTGCTGTCAAATATCAAACCACAAAAGTTCAATAAAAATGTATTCTTTGGCTCTTCGATCATCCCGTTTCATTCTTAATCCTACAAAAACAAGACCTACTTTGTGTTTTATACGTACTCGGGCATTCAGAGATGTTGGCCGGGGCGTTGCATGTTGAAGGCAGCGACAAGGCGAGGTTTGGATCGATTTTAAATCCGAGACCCGGATCGTTGCGGTCGTTCACTAAGATGCACAGGCACTTGCGGCTCTTCTGGAGGACGGTTTTCAGGCCGTCACAGCAATCCGGCGGCGGAGTCTTCGCCTTCCCTTCGATGTAGTTGAGACACGTCGAGAGCCCAATCAACTGCTGGGTGCACTCTTGGCGGTCGCTAGCTAGGTCAGAGCAGGTGAGATTAGACAGACAGGAGAAGCACAGGATGATGACCAATAATGCTAAGGATGAAGATGGCCTTGCCATGGTTTGAGCCAAGAAGAAGCTGTTTGTTTAGGGATGGATGACCAGTTTTTTTTGTTTTGATACTGTTATTTATAATGTAATGTGTGGTTTTTTGTTTTTTGATAAGGAGGTGAGGATTAGACGGATGGGTGGAAATGGTTGCATTAAATTCTGTTGGTTGAGGTTCATTTTATAATTTGAGACTCTCCCCATGTGAGAGGTTGTGTTGATGTTGAAGTGGTTCTCATCATGGCATGGAGGGGTACGTTTTCTCTTTGCCTGTTTTTCTTTTTTCTTTTTTCTTTTTTCTTTTTGGTGTGTTGTTCCTAAATGAATGTGTAATCCCTGGAAATTGCTGGAAACATCCCTTTTTTGTTAATTTTATTATATGGCAAACCATTTGATTTACTGTCAAAGAGACTGTGATGAATTGATGATAGATTTTGTCAATGAGGGCTTCATGGGACCACTTGATGGCATGATTGTTTTATCTAGAAAGAGGTTATTGTATTATATAAAGACTAGTTTTCGTGTATGCGCATGCGCGTGAGTTAATACCATGAATTCTATATTTTTGAACTCCTCTAAAAAGCGTAGTGGTCATATCTCATTCAAGAATGCATGTTTCTATATTGCACTTGGTAACTCTGTCACTTTGTTCCATTTGAAAAAAAAATTATGCAGTATCTCCTCATAGTTCTCCAAGTACACAATGCGAAAGATTTATAATAATGTAATTTTTGATGGTCAACACATAACCTTAAATCAATCTAGTATGTACTTAAAGAACAAAAAGAGATACAAATAGAACTACCCATAAATGGAACAAAGCATGGGTTAATCAAATACCACACAGAAACTATGCATTCTCAAACTGTCTAATATGGACAATTCAAGAGATTTCGTCATATCACGTGATGATGTGATAAAATCTCTCAAACGGGTCTACAGTTTATTAGATGTGTATAAATAAACTTAACAGTTAAAATCATCGTTAGGTTTATTATATTATATAATTAAAATAACATAAATTTATAAATATTTTTAGTTTTTTACAATGTAACTAAACCATCCAGTTTTATAAAACATACCCAAAAAAGATGCACTTTATTTCATAAAACCTGGATGGAGAACACCCGGAAAAAAAAACACTAACCTCAATAAACGCTATAAAGAGAGAGAGAGAGAGAGAGATGGGGACAAAAAGATTGAAAGAATAAAATCACACTTGTGTTTTTCTTTACAGCTGATGAAATGCCAAGCAATAATAACATGATGAAATTACACAAATGCCCCGTTAGATAATTTTTGTCAGCATCCCTCGCTCTTTATATTATCACTTAAATCTTTTTATCCGTAGTCAGAATCCAGAAAAAAAAAAAAAGATTAAAAAACAATTGGATACACTTCCTCCTAGAAATAAAAAAAATTTATGAAATAGTTAGTTTTATCTTCTATGAAATAATTTTTTTTATGAAGTTTATGAAATAGTTAGTTTTATGATCATTAATATTGCCATAAATAACTTTATGGATTCAAATAATGACACTAAAATATTTATTATATAATTTCATAGGTATATTTATAGTCTAAAAAAAATTTAAACTTTGGCGAGTAATGTTTTGAGATGAAAGACTTCATTATAAATATTAAAATCTTAATAAGACATCTCTTTGTAACATAGATAGGGGTCAGATTCTAAAACTGGTATAAACTGAAGATGAAACTTCAAAGATCTCCCAAAAAAGAGTTGTTAGGGATCTAATAATAAATATGAAGGACCTGGGGGCCTATCTACAAATAACCACAGGAAAGGTGACCCATTTTTTCAGGGACCTGATTATAAATAAGATGGACGTAGGGGCGTATCTGCAATTGCCCGGATCTGAGGACCTATGTATAAATAACTACAGAAAAAGACAAATTTGATCGATTTTTTCAGAGCTCTGGTAATAAATAAGAGGGGTACGGGGCCCATCTGTAAGTAGTCGACTCAAATGTTCCGCGCTAAACGCCTCAGCATTTCATCCAATGAATAAGACCACTCTTTGTATGAAATTACCATAATGCCATGTTAGATAAATTTGTCGTTATCGTGACAAATTATGATATAGAGTATTGAAAAGAAAAAAATGTTAGATAAAGATGGTTTGCATGTGTAGCCTACACTGCTACACACGTGTTAGATAAAGATGATATAGAGTATTGAAAAGAAAAAAATGTTAGATAAAGATGGTTTGCATGTTAGATAATTAATAGAACATATAAATGATATATATACACCGACTTATGATTCAAAAAGTACATCAAGTGACAGGAGGACAAGAGGACGCTATAAAAATTAGATCATATAAAGCTTTAAGCCTTTAACTCCACAGCAATAGTTTTTATTCGTGGACTTAATTTCTTCAAAAACCCCCCAAAAAAAAACATAATTATCAACCAACACTTGATAGAAAATTTGGCGACTCATTATTCATATTTTTTTATTTTTTTATTGGGTATTATTTTTTATGTGAGAAATATTTTTTTAATAGTTCTATCAGTTAGTGATGTCTCTAGCTAACGAGGGAAAACCAGAATTACAATTTATGATTTTATTTTATTTTTTAAAAAGTAAATTATATATAACTTTAAAAGGGTTACATAAATCTGAATGTTCTAGTCACATGAGGGGGGAGAGAGAGATAGAGAAACTAAAACCCGACCCGAAAGAGGAGCTAGATCTCACGAGTAGGATTTTTAATGCATATAAAACAATTTAGGATTTTTAATGCATGTACCCCCAACGAAACCTTATTCATTGTGGTCACATAGCAATCCATAGGCACTCAACATGCCTTTCATATACCTCGATACTCTATCCAACGGGATACATACATTGTTAGAATATTTTTCACATTTTTAAAATAAGATTATTTTCATTTATCATGAAAATATATATAAACTCTATTGTTGATATAACTATTTTTTAACTAAAAAAAATGCAAACTGTATACAAGACTATAAACGGAGTTGTACATAATAATTTTTAATCTTATGTATTTGACAAACCTTCTAAATAAATCAAGTTGATAAGTATTTTTAAAGTGAGCTTTGGATTCCACTGTGCCATGGAAATTGAAACCATGATCTAAGAAAAATTTTCATATCAGTACGTACTGATGAGATTCTATATTAAAATGCATTAATAAGAATTCTATCAATGATTTTTTAATTTATTAAATATTTTTAACTCTTTAATGGACACGTGTTATTCATCAAAAACATGTAGTGATGAGATTCGCATCAATACATGCTGATACAAAAAATTTCCATGATCTAACAAGCAACAGTGATTATTTAGGTAACCATCATTAATACATTAGCAATTTGAGAACTTTGAGCATGTGCAAATAGCCAAATACCCAACTTTCTCTCAATAGGACCACCATTGCTTCATAATGCTGTTTTTGGTCACTCCAATATCATGATTAATCAAATTTGATGACCTGACCTAATAAATCACTGGATTTGGTCCAGTGAGGAATGAATGAATGGGCTTATGCATTTACATCACTGATAAGAACATCCAACCCATCCTAAACAATTAGAGGTAACCGACTTTACTGTTGGAACATTGTACATCAACTTTGCCAAGACAAGTGGCAATGAAGACTAGGTGACCCCACAGATAAGTACTGCAAATTAAGGGTTCAAAGTGAAACTTTTTTGCAAGGAGATGTTGTGGTCCAAGTGTACAGGTAATGAATTTAATGCACCCCAATACATTAAAAGTTGGGATTTTATTTTCTAATCTGGTTGAGGTGGCTTGAGGATATTTATTGAGATTCAGTATCTTGTGTTCGGATTTGAATGAGTGATTGCACTAGCAGATGACAGTGGTTAAAGTTTTTGTTTTGTTTTTGCCTGAAAATTATAATAATTAGTTTCAAACGTCAGGAAACTTTGTATACACCATTAGTATAACTAGATCTCAGTATATACTAAATTAAAAAATACAAAAAAATATGCATCCAATTCCTTCATTAATATATTTTTCTTTGGAAAATCTATTTGATTATATATTTCATTGTAAAAGTGTGTCATTCATTAAATAAGTGTATATTTTTTTTAAAAAAAAAGTTAAAACATATTGAGATCTTAAAAAGTGACTGCATATTTATACCAAAAGAAATAATTAGGGGAAATTAATTAGGAATACCTGTAATAACCCATCAATTATTTTTAGGTCACTGAAAATTTTTAATATTTTTTAGATCCTTAAGGTGTTGAAAAATTATCTTTAAATCTTTTCAACCGGATTTTGTTCAAAATAACAAAAAATGCCATCGCTCAATTATGCTTACAATGTACTGAAAAAAATAAAAAATTTAACAATGTAGTGGAAAATATTAACAATGTAATAAAGATACATAATAATGTACTGAAAAGTGCTTACAATGTATTGAAATAATTGGGCGGGGGGCATTTTATACAAATGTTAACAATGTATTAGGAGTGTTAACAGTGTACTAGAGATATTTAACAATATTGTATTGGGGAGTGTTAAGTGGAGAGCATTTTTTGTATTTTTAAACAGCATCTAGTTGGAGGGACCTAAAAATAAATTTTCACCACCCTAGAGACCTAAAAAAAACTTGAAAAATTCCAGGGATCTGAAAATAATAGACCGGTGACCATAGGGACCCCTAATTAATTTCTCCAAATAATTAATGTGTCTTTTGGGGATGTACCATCTATCTATCTATCTATCCATTTCATTATGGTAATCGATGGTGTTTAAATTTTAAGTTCATTTCTTTATGTGTGAATTTTCATTTCTAATTTTATCGTTAGTTATATATGAACTTTTAATTTTATATTAAGGATAAGAATGGAACAAAAGAAATTTAATATTCAATAATGATTTTTTTGCCCCAATTGGTAGACCTCATCACAAGCCCTATGAGGTGGCAAGATTAAATTATCCATTTTACCCTTCCTATCTAAATAGAGAGATTTTTCCATAACCGATTCCTTAAATCTCAAGGTGGTTACGATTTGGAATATTCTCTCTCTTTTTGAAGCAATCAATTCAATTGGATGCAAAAAAAATAAGATTTAAATTTTTTATTCAACTTGATCGGTGGAAACGAAAACAAATATTGAATTCAGTTTTGGTGGGGATTGGAGGAGAAGATATAATTATTCGAGTAATTTTTTTTATTTGCGATCTGATTGTGCTGCAAACAATGGCAAACTATTCAGGTTATGCTTTTCGATCTGAATAAAACATATTGTTCTGATTTTACATTCATCTTTGAATCATCATATACATTTTTAAGATTGGATTTAATTTAAATTTCGATACATGGCTGTTGTATCTGGATTTTTAGCCTTCCATGATCACTATTCAGTATGATTTTTGAAATCTGAATAAATACGATTTGTATAAATTATTTTTGTTGTTGTGTATGCGTATAATTATGCATATTAAATCATTCAGTATATTTTTAGCCTTGCATGATCATTATTCAACTCATTCAGATTCAAGATACACTTTTACCTAATGTAAAATTGTTAATTTAGACTCCAGATACACGTGTATCTGAATTATTTACATGGCCCAATTTGTTGTTTGTTATTTTTGTTTTGATGGATGATTAATGTGTATCTGAATAATATTTAATTATTTTTTATCATTTATATTTAAATATTTTTATTAATCATCTATGCAATGCCTCATTAGCATGTAAACTATAATTGTTACATTTTTAAACTCATTCAGATTCCACACACTTGTATCTAATGTAAAGTTGTTAATTCAGATTCCAGATACGCGTGTATCTGAATAATTTATCCAACCCAATTTGCTATTTGTTATGTTTGTTCCAATGAATTTGATTAATGTGTATCTGAATAATATTTAATTATTTTTGTCATGTATATTTAAAATTTTTAATTAATCATCTAAGCAATGTCTCATTAACATGTAAACCATATTTGTTTCATATGAATTTCAGATTAATATTGTATTTGAAATCTGTATCTAAAACTTTTTAGATATGTGTATCTGAAAAAACTAATATAGAACTGTATCTAAATCTATATATGTATCTGAAAAACTAATATATTCATCTCTTTCTGAAATTCTAATATATTCATCTGTATATGCAACTATATCTGGAAAAAAAATTGAGGTAGAGGTCAGAGGAGGAGGAGGTCGGAGGAGAGCTCGAAAGATAGCAGATCCATCTCTCATATGATGGAGGGCGATGGTGATGCCGGTCGCTGGAGATGATGAGGGCGGCCAAAATGAATTTTTGAAGTGGTAGATGCCTTGTGAGGTTAAAAAAGAAATTTTTCAGAGAGGGAGTTCTAGAGGCGGTTATACAATCCCAATTAATGAGATATTGTTTTTTAGAATAAAAAACTTAAATATAAAGGAAGGGTGAGATATTGTTTTTTAGAATGAAAAACTCAAATATAAAGGAATGGTAGTATTATCTTTGCTCTTTTTACCTTTTAAAAAAATCAAACATGGAACCAATCATGTAATGACACATTTTGGGACTTCTCAATGAGGCTTAAATTTTAGAGTCCATGTAGGAAGACCCTTTAATATTTTAAATGATAATGTGATATATTCATCAAATCTATCTTTTTAATGTCTATGATATATTGAGTGAATGACGATGATATTGTCACACCATTATATTTTTTGTTATTATTTTTTATTATATTTAGATTGAGATAATCATGGATTATATGTGATGAATAGCTAATTTCGGATCAAATATGAGTTTTCATCTCACTTTTCATCATGCAATAATCATTTTTAAAAAAAATCTATTTCAGAGTCATAAATATATATCAAAAAACTCTTTCAATCAAATTATTGATCACATCAATCAGAGTTATACTTAAAAAGTTATGAATTTTTAAAAAATTTCAAGAATAATTTTAATTCTTGGTTTTTTGTATATATACCCTAATAATCACATTTTAGCAAAATATCTCTGATGTTTTGTTATTTCCAATAATATTATTCAAAATTGTTTAAATTGTACATAAACTTCATAATTTTTTTTATATCTATTTGAGCGATAGTATTGATTTGAGAGTTTCAAATCCACCATTTTTACAATATAAGGTTGGTTGATAAGGTATATATGAATAATAACATATCTCTTTCATAAGTAATTTCATAATAAATTTTACATATTATTTATTTAATCATTATTAAAATTTTCATTATATATATTATCTATATATAACATGATATATTATATGGCATATAAATGGATTGAAAAATATTTAAGGGTATTAGTTGTGAACAGCTTTTTCAAAATATTTTTTTTATTTACATGCATATCATGCGTGGAGAAAAACTAGTACATCACTATTTCCTCTCATTCGGTTCAATAAAAATCCTAATAAGGTTGTGCATAGTGATAATCCTAGAGTTTTTATTTAGTTTTTTATTCCAAAAAACTCGCTATTGACCTATTGTGCTACCGAATGAACACCCAAAGTGTAATCGGTGTTCTAAAAATCGGATCTAGGCGGCGCCGAGGTGTAGGCAGGGGGTCGCTCTATTCACCCCCCTCTAATAAAGTTGCACCCCCCTATATGGATCATTCACAAGATCCATTTAAAATCGACTGATCAAGTGTCGACTGAATTGATTTCTGCCGACACTCGGAGTGTCGATGGATTCAGGAGATGGAGCCAACCTCAACGACGATGTCAGGAAAAGTGTCGACAGATTCATAAAATGTCGACACTTCATGTGTCGATTTGATCAGTTTAAACATTTTGAATTTAATACATATCAGTCGACTGATTAGGTGTAGATGGAAGTCATTTCTATCGACATTGTGAGTGTCGAACCTATCAGTCGACTGATTAGGTGTCGATGGAAGACATTTCTATCGACTGATTAGGGAGCACACAAATCTTATTTTTTAGAGGGGGGAGCACACAAGAGGGGGTGCACTTAATTTCGAGGGGGGCAAATAGAGCCACCCATTTTCTTTTTTATTCAGGTATACGGATCCGGGTCTGACCTTATTACCACTATATAAAAAATAAAAAAAACTCGACTGAAAGGGGAATGAGAGAGTGACAAACCCTAACTTCCATTTGTCTTCTTCTTTAGCTAAGCAGCAACACCCCGACCCTCTGGCAAGGCAGCAACACTTCAGAGACCCTCCGGCGAAGCAGCTTTGCCTTCTTCAGGTCTTCTTCTTCTATTTCTCCTTCTTCAAGTCTTCTTCTCCGTCTTCAGATCTTCTTCGTTTTGCTTCAGTTCTTCCTCAGCTTCTTCTTCTGTTCTGCTCCTTCCTCTGTTCTGCTCCCTCCTCTATTTCTTCTTCTTGGACCTCATGCGCTACTCATACGTTGGATCTCATGCTTGAAGGAATATGTAAGACCCCTAAATTCAACAGTGATTGAAAAGGCAAAAGCTTTGATTGTCTCTATTTATGCTCATCATAAGACTTTGTCTTTGATGAGAAAATTCACAAAGAAGAGGGAAATTGTGAGACCCGGAGTTACCAGATTTGCAAGTGTTTTCCTCACCTTATAAAGTTTGATGGAGAAAAAGGAGAAGCTTAGGTTTATGTTCTCTTCCGATGAGTGGATCCAATGCAAATGGTCCAAGAGTACTAAAGGAAAAATAGCGGTGGCAACTGTTTTAAGCTTAAGCTTTTGGAACAGTGTTAGTTTGGTTCTAAATGTTTTTGCTCCACTTGTAAAGGTTCTTCGGCTTGTTGATAGGGATCGAAAACCTTCAATGGGTTTCTTGGTGGGAGGATTGAAAGATGCAAAACAAGAAATAATAGAAGCATACACGAACAATGAAACTCATTACAAGTCCATCCTAAATATCATCGATGCAAAGGAGAAAGATCGGCTTGATGGTCCATTGCATCTTACAGGGTATTTTTTGAATTCTTACTATTACTTCAGGAATGATGAAGTGGAGAATGATAGGCGTGTCATGGATGCACTGTTCACATGCATCAAAAAATTCTTCCCAGATTTTGAGACATAAGATCAAGTGTCTAATGTTGAGGTCTACAGGAATGCCTCTGGAAGTTTTGGTAGAAAATTAGCTGTGGCAGGAAGAATGAAGAATGATTCCAGGTAATATTTTTCATTTTTCATATAAGTTCAATATATTTAAAGTTTCATATTATGATTTAGTTATTTGCTAATTATAATATCTTGAACAATTAGTTGGATGGTGGTTTAATTATGGTGGGGCTACACCAAATTTGCAACGAATGGCAAAGAGGTTTCTTTCATTAACCAATAGTTCCTCTTTATGTGAAAGAAATTGGAATACTTTTGAGGGGGTGAGTGATTTACATATTAAAGATTTAATTTCTAGTGATAAGTCATATTGAATTAATGTAAATAGTTGATGCTTGCTTTTCCATTTTTCATAGGTTCATACAAAGAAGAGGAATATGCCAGATGCAACAAGACTGAACAATCTAGTCTATGTTCAATTTAATTCAAAACTTTTCAATAAGAAAAAATGCAAGCAAGATCGAAATGGAGATGTGCTACTAGCACAGGAAGCTAGTAAGGCTCAAGGTGGTTGGTTAAAGATGGAGATGATGAGGAAGATGAAGAAGTCTGCCCTGATTCAGGACTTAGATGGAGAATGGTAGGAGAGGCAGCGGAAGCTGATCAAGTTTTGGAGCCTAAGAAGAGTAGTAGGGGAGTTGGCAATTCCTCTTGTAAAATAAGAGTGCATGATGATGAAGATTTATTTGATTCGGATGATTGTAATGATGAGATTGTGTTTGAAGATTCAGATGAAGATGAAGTTGAGACTTGAGAAGCCATGAGAGTTGTTCATTTGCTTTTTATTGTAGATTTTTTGGGTGTTAATTCATTACCATATGAGACTATACATTTTTGTGTTTGGGATCCATATATTCGATTTAAATAGTAAATAATAGGCAAAGATGAAAATCAAGATTCACAAAACCTAATAGAGGATAGAAAGACAGATTTCAATGTTCCAGACGCCATGTGACATTTGGTTCCGCGGTGCCGAATTTTTAGGATTCGGCACTAACGCCTAGGCACCACAGATCCAAATGGGGCTTAAAAGTACATCTACAAAAAGAGATATTAACTCTTTAAACAAATAAAACTTGAAAAAGGCTTTCCAAACACACCTAAACACTTGAATAAAACTCAAATTCGGGTACCTAGATAAAAATATTTATAAGCATGAAAAATTGTTACAATATCATATTTTGAGGTGATGGAAGTTTCAGTGATCCAAAATGGGTTGCAAAATAACTTCAGATCTGACTCAATTCCAATTTTGAATTTTGAATTTCCAAATTCAAATTTGAGTTTGATTCTGTGAACCATTTATTATGACATGTTTATTCTTCTACCTTTGTGCTTGCTAGTTGTTCTTAGGGACACTTTGATGGCCCTCCCCCAACACAAATAAATTAATGGTGATGCATGGTTTGCATCAGTTCTAAACATAAAAAATCAGAGTCTGTGTTTGGTTGCATAGTGTCATTACTCGTTTGCGGTCCCCTCTAACCTAACCTAGTATATACTCGTTCAAACCTTTTTATATGAAAAAAAGATGAGTATTCAATTCTTTCAGGTAAATAGTTCCTTTTTCTTTTGTAATAGTACATGCCTCATTAGATGGCCATGGTTAAGGACAAAACACAAAATAAGACTGCAAAAACGAATGCAAGAATGATTGTCCCTAACCTTTTTATTATCCTTGTTTGTTAGATGCAAATGTCCCAAACAGGATGCCATGCAAAGCTGAACTGTTTTACTTGTACAACAATAGCATTCATTGTTAGGGGAAAAAAATCAGTGTGATGCATGAAATTTAATCTGACATAATTAAATGCACAATTGAACAATAAAAATTCATGATTAAAACTCATGTTGAGGACCGACTGAGGATTTTCTCAGACGCCTCTGGAAGTTCTGCATTTTTTATCAACTGTAGACAAGCAAACTTTGCTTTGACTTATATTGAGAACTAATTGGAGTAACACTGGCCCTAACACTGAGGTGAATCAGAACCCAAAAACAACCTAATATCTGTAGCTTATAATGAAAAATATCAACTTTATACTGAGCAGCCTGAATTCAGGGGGAAAAAAAAAGAGGGTATATGCATAACTATGACACATGCATGATACAAGTAGATCAACATGAGCCCAAGAAAAATGGAAAGAATGCAGAGGGCTTGATCTACCTCCTTCCTGTATCTTCTTGGAGGAAATCTTCTCCCAACTTCTCTTATACGCCAATGGCAACCCTACAACTACATGACCTACACGACACTGACAAAAAAAATATAGGTCAACTTGAGCTTGTTGCAGTATTAGCTGTCATTCAATAAAAATAAAATACAAGAGAAGAAACAAACACAGTTGAAAAAACTCAAGTCATCAAACCACACAAACCCAGCAAATGAAAATGTTCAAGTTGTAAACATATAAATAATAAAAGGGATGAATGAATGCTAGTAATGGAAGGAAGGTGCGACTGTCCCAAATCTGCCTCAAATAATCAAGATTTTAGTCCTTTCCATGCTAAGAAATTGATTTGCAGTTCAAATGATATGCTGGACATGTCTTACTAGCTACAGTCCTTGAACAAGTTTGATGCTCTCAATACTCACTGTACAAAAGTGAGGAATATTGCACTGTTGAAAAGAAAAAATGAGTGCATCTTGTGAAAGGCAAGCAAAAGAATACATCAGCAAACTTAGAAATATTGCCAGACTCCATAAATAGTATAAACATTACATCTCATCATCAAAAGGTTATAAAGTTAGTGAAGATATGGATAAGATTTCACACGTGAGATAAAAAGCTATTAACTAAACAACAAGAACCAAAACTGTGACACTAAGATAATCTACTTGCTAGGATCAAAGTAGAATTCTCATATGAAGTATACCGAATGTTGTAGAGTTTGTCTTAAGTAAAAATTAGAGATCCTTCTCCACTTTTCTTGTGTCCCTCTTGAGCAACAAGTAAGTAGGAGAGTCCTGAAGATCCTTTGCCCAAGAAACAAAGAACTGCAGTGGAGTGTCAAGACCTCAGACAGACTAATCAAAAGCAAAGGCATACTTGACGAAGTGGAACTGGCACTCACAGGTCTTTGGCTGAAAAAGCCAAGACTGCGACACTTGTCTCTAAATCTTTGCCAATCCACCTAGACCACAGCCTAGGCGATCGGATAGACTAGGGAAAATTTGACAATACATACCAAACGACAGTTTTGGGTCAATGTTGTGGTTTAGGTCACATATGGGGTTAAAGACACACAATCTTTGACCCGCTGAAAAACAGTTAGGTGTCCACATTTGTAGCAACACCAGTGTAGATCATGACACACTAGAGAAATAATAGAATTCTATTTCAGATCTTTTTCTTTTATATGATCTATTCTATCCCATTAAAAGGAATTATTATTAGCACCTTATGCAACATAAAATTCTAATCATGAAGTTCCTTTTTGCAGATTTCTTCAAACAACCCATCTTCTTTTTGTAGCATGATCACCAAAGTCCGGCATGGCTGATATTCTTACACCAGGCATCAACACTCAACCCAATTACTTTTCTTTAATTCTTTCAATCTTGTAATCCTTTTCATTGTATCATGTGTAATATCTCCTCAGGATACTCCTAGGTTCAGGAATTTTAACACTTTATTTTGTTATTCTCTTTCACATGAGAACAAATAAGAAAACACTCACCTTTTTGAACTGTACAATGACAGAGGGTCTCTCCTTGGATTACTCCTTAAACCAATCAAACAGTACCATACATGCTGTCAAGTCAATCAGATAGGACAAAGGTGCAGGTGTTCCACATCCACAGGTTGAGGTTAACTCTATAAACCTACCCATGGCTTGGGTTCTCCAAAGTTGGTTGACAGCCTTTGATAACATTAACAAGCTTATGTTTACAATCCAAATAAATATGAGATAGACAATGATAAAAGGTGGCCATCTTACATCAGCAAATGTGTAACTAGGGAACTAGAAAAAAAAATACAACATGATATTGGCTCCAATTTAGGCAAGCAAGAAAAAACTAACACGTCAAAGGGTAAAACTTGTAGTAGAAGAAATCAATCATGCCATCAAATCAATTTACCTAGTGTTAACGCCTAGACCTTGGCATGCATCGAAATCCTGCCAAAAGTGCTATATGATCAGAGGACCACTCCGGAGATGGAAGTGCTGTATCTTTCCTTAAACTGTCTTCATCCAACAGCTCCAATAATGAATCGACCATCAAAGAATCCGCTGAAACAAGTTCACAGATGAGTGAAAAATGACCCAACTGCTAATTTGTCCAGTTAATTCCTAAACAACAAAGATGCTAAGCACCACTACATGTAGGATATGCAATGACAGGCTGGACAAGAAACATTCTCGCAGGGAAATACCCGTGTAGAATATGTAATCAAGCGTGCCAATAAAATCTCTCGTGCAATTTGTGAACAATGGTTCATTTGTTGTGGGATCCATCCTCCTCCTATGTTGATCCGGAGCCATTCTCACAAAGGATGAGTACGCACTGACCTGTAAAAAGAAATAATATTCAGTCATATACAAAGGATTTAAACTAGCCAAACAAAATAAACGGGTAGTTACCAATGGAAGCTGATGGGTTAACTTGCTTGCAGGACGCAATATTCCAAGTGGATCAACTGCCAATTCAGAATGCATTGGATCAACTTTGCCCATCGCAAGTAATGCATGTGGAGAACTGCATTCAGTAGAGGAGAACATCACAAACTGCTTCAGGTGCTAATAGCACAAAAAATATTAATATCAGCACAAAAAAAAATCCATACCTCCCTGGAACCGAATTAAAATCACCACAAACCAACATCGGGATGTCAGCACTAACAGCAATTTTCTCTAGTCCTTTTAAAAGAGTGTGCACCTGATGATGGAATATATCAATGAGCATTCAAAGTCAGTGCTGGAAATCTTCAAGCATATGATCAGATTTAGCAAACAAGAAAAGTGCTAGGAAGAGAACCTGCCAGAGCTTAACATCTTTAAGATCATGATGGACATTTATGTGGGTATTTGCCTGCACATCCATGCCATAGGAGAAAATACATCAAGATAATGCATCTGAAGAAAACTATGCAAACATTATAAGGCATGGATGATGTTATGTGGTGACTTAAAATCTTATGTGGAAATGCTTGAAGGTCATAGATGTAGATGGTGAACAGTAGCAACACATCCCAAAAAGGTGATAGCATCCAGAGGAGGAAAACAAACCACAAAAATCAATCTTCATAGGGTGTAAGTAAGCAATTATCCAACACCCATAAACAGCAATATTGACTAAAAATTCTTTTGTAAAATGAAAACATCAACAATCAAATCATCAATAGGACGATAGCTTAATTCACATTATCATAGAATAATCATTACATTCTCATTTGATGATTCAAAAAAAATAAGGGAATCAACAAATGACCCTATGCCAAGCCACCTGATGCTAGATTCAATTTAAAATGAACAGAATACCTATAAATAATGACTGCCAAATCAACTTTTTCTCAATTAATTTCCAAAAGAATATGTTCGTGCCAACACACATATAAATGAATCAATAAGCAACCCACAACATGTGTGTGTGTGAGAGAGAGAAAAAAGGAAGAAAACCTTAATTATTTAATCATTTCAATATTCCAATGTAGCTCAATATTGGAATTATATCTATTTTTTTAGAATATATCTGTGAAACAGACATTGAGTAAAGTTCAGATCTGATTTCAAAATTTATTACAAATCAATGCAAGCTACTCTAAATCCCAATAAATCGAGAAAACATATTTGCCCATATTTTAACTAAGTGAAAACTAGGTAATTATTGACCTTCTCACTTGAGTTTGAACAGATATCAGGTGGCTTCACTTCAGATGAGGATGATTACAAGTAATTCATTCACATACGGTGATAATACTATCATTTGGACACCAAGGCTACGGCAGAACCTCAACTATACAGAATTGGTGGAGTTGGCTTATCTTCTCATGGCACTCCAAGAGGAATAATTGAATTTGGAAAAAGAGAACACAGTAGAAGTTTGTCTACACGATATGGTTTCCCAATTAAATTAGAGTCGACAAGGTCCTCACCAAAGCTAACCGGTTGAAATGGGCAAGTGATGGCAACAATACTTATGACCTTTGCAGAAGGGAGGAGGAAAAAGGGGAACACATCTTCAAATGTTCTTTTAATGCTCGGATTTGGCAGAAAGTTGGTTAGGCCTTAGGGTCAAATTTTTCGTTTAGGATTTAGGAACATCGAATACATGTGGAGATGGTTTCATAAAAGACGAAATAGAAGCAACCAAAGAAATACCACAAAATTCCAATGGGTAATCCCTCACGCAGTGTGTTGGAACATAGGGTTCAAAGGCAATGAATGTTTATTCCAACACAAGAGTATGTATGTAGAGAATATGTTGGCGGTGATACCATCATTCTCAAAATTGGGTTATGTTCATCCTTCACATGGAGACTCCATCTACGATTACGGGCAGCGCTTGGAGTTGGCAACTTGGAGAAATCTATTAGCCCAGGTTGTTGTTTTGTTTTACAGTAGTTTTCCATATTTAGCTATTTTGATTATCTTATTTTAATCTTTGTTTAGAGATCTCTCGTCTCCTTTTGTTCAGGAGCCATCTATTAATAAGATCGCACATAATATTATATTAGGAGAGGACACACCTTCCATCATGGGCAACCTTTGTTCCAAGAGGCGACGATCCAGGTCATCACCGTAAGGGGTACCCCTTGCAATGTGTTTCCCTGCTTCTCCCTTCTTTTGTTCTCTTACTTCTTTTTAACATTTTGTATGGAGATCCCTCATCTCCTTTATTCGGGAGCATCTTTTTTTACTAAGATCGCTCCTACATCTTCTTCAAAAAAAATTCCAAAATCTGCTCTAACAATTTAATGAAATCTGGTAGCCAAAGCAAGTCCTTGCATGCCTATTTTCATAGAAACAAGATTTGTCCAAACTGACTTAGCATAATTGTAAAGTGCATTCCATGTATTGCTCATACTGGTATGATCACAACTCTAGCAAAGATATGCTGCAAATAAATGGACTTAGCAATTGAAGTTAGTGAAGATTCGAAAGAGGAACACCATGGTCTACGAATGGCAACTCCCATAGGGTCTGTTCCCATAAAACACTCTTCAAAACAAGCGAGGGATATTGGCAAACAAATACCATGCTGTATTTTGAAATGATCACATATGGGGACAATTGCTCAGTCCCTAGTCACTGCTACTTCGGTCCATCATCCAAATGGTTGAACTATTTAAAGGACAAATGAAGAGCAGATCATTTTGGAAGTGTGAAATCAGATTATAAGTGTTGTTTGACAAGTATAGAAACACCTTTCAGAAAACTTAAAATAATATGAAAATACAAATATCAAAATCCAGTGACAATCCATAAAACACAAACCATGCTATCTCCACACAACTAACGAAAGAAGAAAATGTTTAATACTTTTATCCCTTTTAAGAAATGGAAAAAAATTAGTTTGATTGAAAACATCAAAACAAATTTCATATGAAGGAAAAAATTCGTTCTCAAACATCCTCCAGAGCCCTCTTATTTTCCGATCAATAAATCTCTAGTTCAAAACTTTCCTAGAAAGGATCTGAATGATGCAATAACATACTCTTTTTTCAACCACTGAATCATAGACACTCTCAAAGATCATCCAAATTCAGAAAAGTTGCAGCTAATTTGAGTGACCTGAGCTGTACATCCAACAATCCATGTATCCCACTAACAACATGGACAACAACTCCTGATAATCCAAGGGCTGAAATTCTCAATAGAATAGCAGTTGAAAGTCATCTTGTCACTTCTCTACTATAGTACCAATGAATTGGGCTTATGGGAAATTAGTGGGAAGCTAGTATAACTTAAATCCAATACCCCAGCCAAAACACTCAGCGCTGTATAGCATGTAATCATTATCTAAAATGATCTTATTGGCCTGAAACCAAAATACCACTTTCCTTCCAGGAAATATTGGGTGCAGATCAAAATCCAAGAGCAAATGAAAAGGAGGCCCCATCACAGAAGTAGAAACATCCATTAAATGTCGAGTTGGAACAAGCGCATAGGTCAATCTTCATGTTTGACACACATATCCTAAGAAAACAGTTCCACTGGGTTAAGATTCAACATCAAAAGACCATTTCAAGAAGCCTTTCACAGCCCAATGCAACTCTTCATTGGATCTTGGAAACAAAATGAAGCAGATATGAACAATCAATATTCCAATTCAACAGACTGCTACCCATTAATTTGAACCACAACACTCACTAGGGACGAGCCTAAAACACCATTATTTCTCAACTCCATTCAGCCCATCATTTCACGTGCGCAAAAAAAAAAATACAACTTCATAGAAATCCCTAATTGTCACACCTTACTTCTTTTCAATTTCAATTTTTCCTCTTTTTAAGAAAAAACAATTTTCATTTTTCCTTATTCTGATGTTGCGTATGGCTTTTATTTTGGGTTTGACAAACTCAAAAGGAGATGATAATATAATATGAATTTTGAGACAAAATAATATTATATTCTCTTGTTTTTGCTATTTTCCAATTTTTAACATTTTGGCCATTATTCGTCTTTTTCTTAATTGTTAAAGAAAGGATCAACTTTACCTTTGAAATATAAATTGCAAAAATGATGCTTTATCACACAGATACAAAAGCAAACCTAAGTTCAAATTTATAACTAGCACCATGTATATGGTCTGATTACAACTTTCCTTCAATGATCAGTGTTGCTTACACACAAAATATTCTTAGCACATATCTTAATGATGAATCAAGGAAATCATGCTTACACACAAAATCGAAAATATATTCTTAGCACCTATCTTAATGATGAATCAAGGAAATCATACTTACACACAAAATCGAAAATATATAGCCACTTTTCATGCACAAATGGATGCAAATTAAGAATATACCTACAGAAAACAATTCAGGAAAACTTAAAAATAATTTAAACAATGAACCACAAACTCTTCATCATTGGACCATATCAAAACCTGTGGCATAGTGAAATTTAGGACGTGCACGTGTGCAATTAAATACATTGAAGAAGCATATGAGAAGCATTGGTATGTTTCCTAACCACACAAAGAAGCTGTCGCTTGCCAGGTGCATCAGCCCCTTGGTTACTAAATTTCGCTTCAAGCACCACAATTAGTGCAATATTATCCTGCACATGGGACAAGATACCTATATCATCAGCAAGTATAAAACCAATATAGTATAATATAACATATGGAAATATGATTACAGGAAATGAAAAGGAAGGTCAACTGGTTACCTTAAGCAAGCGATTGAGAGCATTTTTCTTTTGAGCAGTAGGAATCACTGCTTCAGTTAAAGACTGTGCAGCCTTGTTGAACTCAACCTGCATATCAATCAAACAAATCATCCCAAATATAATAATGAACAAAATACTAAGAAAGATATTGATCAAGATAGCACACACATTATCTACCCATACCTCATATTTTTTTACATGTGAGAACCGATCCCGGCGGAAAAAGGTAGCACAACCATCTATTGCATAGGGGCTCCCATTGTAAACCTACAACAAATAATTACACCACACATCATAATCAAAAGGAATTATAACTATCCATAACCTATAACAAAAAAAAATACTACAAACCTCAGCTGTTTTCTTCTTGTATAGAGCCTGATAGCCATGTTTATCTAATTCAGGGGCGAAAAATTCCTCAAAATGATCACTTTGAACCTGAAATGAATAATCAAGTGCATGTTACATTATGACAGCAACTTAGTTATGCAGCCCATGCCTTGGCACACAACTGCATTGTAAAATCTCAAAGCATATCACTGGATCACTTATAGTGATCAAAGACTAAGATATTTAAAACTCAAGGTTAAATTATCAATTTTCAAACTATGCTTATTCCGTGGTCATTATTTGCATCATCAAGAACCCAGTTCGACAATATAACATCTGGATCATTCTAAACAACCAATGTGTGTCTTATGCGAGTAAGAATTCCTGTAAAGAAAGAAAACAAAATAAACAAATGAAAGTTGCATAAGCAATGAATTTACATCATAAGCAGCAACGCAACCACTAAACACATCTCAAATAAATTTTCCATCTTTTCCTATACAACACCAAAGGCATATTAATATCAAATCTCACTTTAAAAAAATTAATTTACATATGCAGAAATGCACTTCCCATATCCATGATCTGTTTCCTTTATGATTTTAGACCTATCAATAAGAATGACTGTAAAAAAACATATTCATTATTCATTTTGCCTTCATAACCATTTCCTATAACTACTGGCTCAAAGTTATAGGAATATACCGGTACAGGTCCATTACAAGAATAGCAACACATTTTATGATATAGCACTTTGATTCCTTTAAAGTCCAATATGCACAGAACAACACTTCAAACAGAATTTACCTTGATTGACAGTTCAATAAATTCAAATTTACCAACAAGAAAATAAAATCCAGCAAAATAAAGGTATTGGTGAATCCCTGTCTGATGTAGAAGATACACAAAAGAAACAAAGAGCCATTCTGATGTTACCTCCTGAAGACAAAGAATGTCAGCATGGTATCCAACAATTTCTCGTAACAAATTCTGCCTGCGATATGGCCATGACAGAGCCCATGATGGGCAATAGCTGTATAGTTCATTTGTTGCATATACATCCGAAAGAATGTTGTACGAAAGCACAGTGAAGGTCCCAGAAGAAGCAGCTCTGCCATCTGAATCTAAGTTTGACATCACATCTCCAACAGGGATTAAGCGACGTGGACTAGGAGAAGGTGCAGGAATTACACGTGAGGTAAAGTAAGGAAATGAGCTCCCCACAGGTATCCTTGTCTCTACATCTACTGGTACACATTCAAACTTCAATACATGACCAATATCATCAGCAGTTGGTGTATAGGTTTTAGTCCGTGCAACTTCAAACCATGTCTCACCGCCACTCCTTTCCGTAATGATAGCAGGATATGAAGGTGTGGTTGTACCATTGTTCATGCTTGGGCTCTGAGCCACATTAGAGGTGGAACCCGATGGCCCTGAGTTGAGAGCTCCTGATCCAGAACTATTGAAACGCCCAAACAACTCCTCCTCCTCAGTTCCATTTTCATTAACAGCACTAGTTGCCCGATCATGTAAAGCACGATGATGTTGCCAAGCATCTGAAAAGCACTTAGGAGAGCAATGATAACTCTTAGAAATAGGTATTTTTGCCTTCACACAGCCTAAGCACTGCAGTGTTGCTTGTTCAGTTGGGTGTATACTGCAAACTTGAACTTTTTTGTCACTTTGAATGCGGTACCTGTATCATGAAATCATCAAATATGTAAGTCAAGTAAAACTGAAGATACAGGAAGAAACATTCATCTTTCAACCCAATAAGTATTAGAGATATTACACAAAAACTCATTAAGTTAAGGTCATGGGTGATACATGGTATTTACGGTGATCTCACCTCTGGATGATATATTAGATATTCAATAGATTTTGTAAAACTTAAAGAAAAGTGCTACTGGAAATTATCCGTCGAGTGAAATATATAATTACTCTAAAATGTCAACTAGAACGGAACGGATAGATGACTTGCTTGAATCAATCATAAAACAGGGGGGCATAAGGCATGAAAAATGTTTTCTACACCAAAAGATGAAATATGAGTAGGAAGGACTTCCTTGTTCCTGTGAAACAAAAGAAAAATATGAATGTGCTCCCTTGAACATCTGAAATCTTCTTGTTTCTACCACAGTTTCGAGAGTAAAAGTAATTTTCTTCAATTTTCTTCTAACATCTTATTCAATCAAAGAGAATATATCTCCCAAAGTCCCACCTGCACCATAGGAAAGTAACTTTCCTTAAAATCAGTTTTGTTTCCTGAAACTACCTGGGAAAATCCCAAGCATTAAAATAGCTTGTTCTTTTTCCAAAAACAAACAAAAAATAAAAAAATAAAATAGCTGGTCAAAGAGAAAACTATTTTCCTTCTAATCAGTTCCAAAGAGAATTAATGTCATGGAAGGAAAATCAAATTTCTTATTGAATTGGACTCCCTTGAGAAAGAGACTGAATGTGACCAAACTTTTTTGTTGTTCATGTCTATCCTGGCACAGAGAAAATAATATGAATGTGGTTCCCCAAAGAATGAGATATATTCATCTCCAAGGATGGAAATTATTTTTCACTTGTGAGTTGAACCAGATAATGTTAGAATAAAAAAAGGGAAAATTATCTTTTAAAATGTGGCAAAAGTAGTAAGATTGCAACTGGTCAAAGGGATATGCTCCTCAGTTTCTCATTTGCACAATCAGCTCCTCAAATAGAATTTTGATGTCCCCTTTGGGATTGTGCACAAACAATCCCTAAGCTCAGTCATGTGCAGTACTATGTTGTACATCTGAGCTAGCTAAAAAATGAACATAACATATGGTAAGATGGTGTAGCCTCTCAAGTATGTGTTACTGTCAGAAGTGGAGAAAACTTCTCCAATTAAATTAAAAACGAAGAAATAAGTAAAAACATTCTAACGCAAAATGAATTTCCAAGAGCATCTCCAATCCTATATCCAAATTCCAAATGTGTACTCAAATTTAAATTTGAGTAAAAGTCACCCAAAAATCTCTTCAACCATTACCCATATCCATACCATATCAAGCTTTTACTCAATTTTTTACCCAAATCAAAAGAGACTCAAACTTTTACCCAAATTTCAAATGGCTCTTTTTTTCAACTCCACATTTTTAGGTCAATTCAATGGATCAGATTAAAAGATTTGAGTAAAACACAAAATAATGGTTAAAGACACCATATCAAATGAAGCTTTTACTTATAGTGAAATTGGGTATAGGTTTGAGTAAAAGCTGGAGATGGCCGGGGGGAGTCAAGAATATATGTCATGAACAACACAATGGAGGTTACTCACACCCTAAATCTGTAAGTGTGAAAATCCAACAATGACACACTCCCATCAATACATCAACATGCTGCAGTATTGTATCATGAACATTCTTCAGTCAAGTATTCACTTACATAAAAAAAAATCATAGAGGATGTGATGTGCATATTTCATCAATTTATATTCATTTACGATAGAATTAGTGGAACAATGTTGTAATGGATAGCATACTCCAAAATGTTAAAAAGCAATAGAAAACTGCATTGGGGCAGAAGAAGAAAAAAGACAAGTTTAATTTAGAAGTTGTCCACTGATGTTAAAAATAGAGATCCAACATATATTTACATATCAACCACTCAATCATTTACTTGTATCTCATCTTGAAAATAAAAAATACTGCATTTATAGATTCAACTGAAATTCAACCATATAAGACTAAATGAAAACTCAACTGGTAAAAAAATTAGCCAAACCAAACACTTGATATTAAGTGTCCCTGTATTTTTTGTGGTTTGGAGATATTCCATCTCCCCTATTGTCTTAGGACGTGATGTCTATGTCTCCCACCTACATTAGATGTGAGCCTCTGTTTTTTAATAAAATTACACGTGGACACTCCCGTCTTTTTCCAAAAGAAAAGGTCAAAGAAAATATAAAACAACTGCCTCGCAAAATAATAACTTTAACACAACATTTGGTACAGATAAACCGAGCAAATCTGACTTCCCATGTAGAAAAAATTTACTCTATGTCTATATCTGTGACACTAAGGGAAGGGAGAGGGCACCTCAATGCAATCATCGATAGAATTAACATTAGGCATTCCACATGATTTCCAAGCACGGTTAATAGCAAAGCAATACAATGAAATTCATTCAAAATTTGCCTATCACAAGGGATCTAACTTGCCAAATGTACTATAAAATCATTTACATAGCAAAAATAAAAAGAAACTGCATTTCCATATTTCACAAGTTGGGGAAACTAAAGGCTGGCCTCAGCCACCAGAATATCATGCATTTTAAGTTTTTTTTTTTTTTAAAAAAAAGTCTACCAATTGCAAAGTCAGTATGTTCTGAATCTTCGACTCCATTGTGTCACTTGAACCGAAAGCACAGTGTAGCATCTCAAAATAAATGTAAAAAGGGTTTAACCCAAATGATCCTCATGGGATAAAAAAAAACTAGCTTTCCCACTAAAAAAACTTCCAGATGATTTTTATTCGAAAAGTACACACAGATTAACAGTTAAGGAGAAATCAAATTCACGCATAACATGATTCCAATCAAATAAATCAAAATGTGGCCCATTTATAGATCAACAAGAATCACAAGTTGCTAAAAAAAATACTCACCATCGGTACCTCAAGAAGCAACCATCAACCGGCGATGCCTCATTAACATCCTCAGTGGACGCAGACCCGTCGAGGCGCTTCAACACAACGTACGGCGTGAGCTCGCACCCCACGATGGGTATCTCCGACGGGAGGTGTACGCGTAGCACACTCACCATTCTTCACCCAGATTATCCACCAATCGTTTCTCCCTTTCAACAGCGAACCCTAGAAGATCAAATGGACCCGGCGGATCCGCCATCTACACTGCCCTGGACGTCGCCAGGGTTGGTCGATCGATAAGAAACCCTAGAAGTCTTTCGAAACCCTAGAATCGCCTCTTGCGATGACGTCCTTGAAGAGAGTGTGTGTGTGTGAAGAGAAGAAATGAAGAGGAGAGACTACGAAGGGGTGAAAGAGGAGATCGGTAGGGTTTTAAAGAGGGGAAGCCATATCGATCTCTCCTTTCTCTCTCTTCCTCTCTTTTTTATACGGTCTACTAATCGAAATTTACGATTATTTGTTATTATTATTGTTGTATTTATATATAGTGATTGATTGATTGAAGTAATAATAAATATATTTATTCATATTTTATGCTGGGGGAAGAACCAGGAGGAATAGCAATTCATAATACTTGTATATATGATATGATGATATGATATTTTGGGTGTCAATTGTTATATTGGGTTTTTTTTTTAATTTGTTGTTTGGATGTCCTTGTTTGACCTCGTCTTGAGCATCATCCAGTTCTAGCCTCGTCAATCTGATGTCTATCTATTCAGGCTGCCTAACAAGCTTTTTCTTATGGAGTTTTTACATTAATATGCCTATTAAAACTTATAATTATGAAAATATCCTAGAAACGGTTTATAAAATACCCCTAAGAAAATGTTTAAGTTGTCTATCCTTGCAATTCGTTTTTGTTAGTCACCATTAAAAAAAATTGAGAAGAAAGGTAGATAATTGTTATCTCGATTTTATTGAACGATTTCAAAATTACAATATCTAAAGTTCACCATTAAAATTATTTAATTGATATTTGCATTAATACCTTTATAATCTATTACCACTTTATCTCTATTAAAAAAAGCTCAATTTTATATTCCCAATTTATCCTGAATTTCTTTTAACAACCATAAATCTGATTGGTTTTAGATTGGAGACATGGAAGGAAAAAAATTAAGAGAGTATTGTTACCCCCTTTTTTTTTAACCCCAATTTTTATCTCATATGCGTCCATAGAACACCACTAAAATATATATACATTCATATTACATAGTATATGTTTCGATTGAAATTTTTCATATTTGTTTTAAATACATCCATACAATTCATTGGAACGCACATGCTTCTTTTTTATAAAAGCATATATCTGAGGTTAGTGGCGGAGCCACCTGGGTTTTTTTTTCTTTCTTTCTTTTCTTTTTGTTCTAAAAATATTTTTATTTTTGTGATTATTTTATTTTAATTGAGTCCATAGGTCGTGACCTCACTTACATATGAAATTATTTGAGAAAAATATGAGATTCAGTTATTTTTATCAACCAAAATTCAAACCACACATGTTTTCATTTTTTTTAAATAGTAAACATCATCTAATGAGTATATGATTTGATAAAAAAAAATACACATCGCTTCATTTTGAGTTAATTGAACTCATTTTTAAGTTTAAGAAAATATTTAACAATGTATATACATCGACTAACGAGATGTATATTTCCCATGATTTCTAACGAGGTATACATGACTGTATTTTGGACTGTATACAGGAGTGTAGCAGTGCCTATTCCCTAAACAGCAACACTCTACCACTCGAAATGTTTAGAATATGAAATCTAGTCGATGTCAAATTTAAATATATGTATTGTTTATTAGATTTATGTTTTAACATTTTTTTTGTGAATTATCAACATGAAATTTGATATATTATTATGAAATTTGATAATTATTTTTTTATATAATTATTCATTGACATGTTTTATGTGAATGTCCTTATTTCATTTTCTTAAATATACTATGAAATTTTTAAAAAAAT
Organism: Acorus calamus; assembly: GCA_030737845.1. NCBI lineage: Eukaryota > Viridiplantae > Streptophyta > Magnoliopsida > Acorales > Acoraceae > Acorus > Acorus calamus. The sequence continues at coordinate 3,059,232 of CM060867.1, forward strand.
AATGATATAAATTTAGAAAATATTTATACAAGTCACATTAAGCCCCCTTTATAAAGATACTGGCTCCGTCACTGGATGAGGTATATTATTTTTAAAATATTTAAAACACTTTTATACTCGAATTGGGATTGGAAAGGGACTGTATGTAACATTATCCAAAATATTATATATACTTTTATAGGATAATGTTAGTATAGCCCCTTTTTTAGTCTCAATTCCAGTCTACACGTTTTGATTTTTAAAAAAATAGTATACCTCATCTAATGAGGTATATGTCTTTATAAAAAATGAAGTATATACTTTAAATTGCGTATATGTATTTATAAATAATATTAAAAAATTTATATCAAAATTTGGAGATTTGGATTTTGGCCTCTAAATTTAGAGATGGCCTCCAAATTTGGAAGCCTCCTCCAAATCATCTTTTTCACCTTTTACTTTATACATTAATTTATATTTAAATCCGCTAATCCATTTTTATTAAAAGTACATTATTGGAAAGGACTCATAGAGACCTTCAAATGAGACTAATGTTAAATTATTTTAGAATTAATTTTAAATAAATCCTCATATGTTTGATTATTCAATAATTATGTTATTTTATTTAATTAAAAATTTACTATTTTAAAAATAAATCCAAAACCATTTAATATTATACTCATTTTCTTTTCAAAGATATAATTTTTTATATAAATGGATTAATGTTAATAATATTTAATAATGAATTTTCATATAACATTATATACTTTAAAAAATGATAAGGAAAAATGGATGGTGATGGTTAGAGTGCAACCTTCTCCAAAAACAAATATCCTCTAAATATGAACGGTCAACCCTCCATATTTGGATGCTTGGGTTGGAGATACTCTAATGTGAGTGTATGATACTAACTATGTGTATGAAGCTAAAATCAAAACTAAAGAACTATCATGCGTAGCAATGCCCTTTTAATTGTTGGATATTTTCAATAATTGTAAGTTTGGTTTAAAAAGATGCGTTTAAAAAGTTGAGTTTGAGTGGTTCCCATGAGATGATGAAAAATGATCATATTCTTTTAGTCTCACATCGGTTATTTGAAAAATGTTTTAAGAATTTATAAGGTGAGCTCATTGTACTCTAGTAAAGTCATTTTGGTGGACACCCTATGGTGTACCTTTGATGCAGGGTGGTGTGGGGTAAATTCCTGCTTGTTCATGGACGATTTGGCGTTCTAGAAACACGACGGTGTTCCAAGGCGCTCGCTTTTATGTTGAAAATCTTTGAGAGATGGCCGATCGGGGCAAATGCATCGGGGGAGCGCCCCGGATCCTGCTCGCAAAAGATCAACTGCGCATCGGAATCTAGATTGGTGTGACCCCACGTCAGGAGAGGAGATAGAAACCTTTTCATCTCTCCTCTTTTCTGGTGCAGTGTCTATTTTTTCCTAAATTTTTCTTTTTTAATCTGTTTTTTCTCATCTTCAATTCAAACATTGTATATTTTGATATTTTTTTAAATGAAAAATGTCCACAATTCACTCAAAAAGATTGAAATTATTCTTTTTATATCCGCCTCAAGAAATCAATGTCCATTACACGAACAACGGGGCAAGAAATTCACTCGAACCAGACATCTACAAACAAAATACAAACTCAATAATGAGACAAAAGAACCAATAAAACATTTTAAAATCAAGCATTTTAATATTTCAAATGGGTAGGTGCTGAGAACCACCCCACTTCGAAGGGCAAAAGGTGATGACATAGTCCTTGGAATAACAATTCACCAGGGGGGGTGGAGAATCATAAGCATAACTGAAGTAAGAAGGGCAGGCTTCTTTGAACACCTTTGAATACATTGTTGGCATGCAAGTCCCCGGGCTTCCGTACGCATTCCTGCAACAAAACACGTCAAGGTCGAATGCCAAGCATGCGCTCTTGCACGCGATCACTGATCCATTTTTATTCAAGACTTGAAGCTCTGGTGGACACAGCCCATTGGGGTTCTTTGAGCAGCCTCCGATGAAGCACTTCAGGTCAGCAGGCATTGTTGAGACAGACACGGGGATGTTGTACCCATCAACAACACTTACGTCGTAGAAACTCGGCTCGCTTTTATCGGGCTGTAGCGTTACTTGGACGAGCGTGGCTGGTGGAAGGCCTATGGTGCCATTGCACGCGAGAATTCCATTGCAGTCTCCGGTTTGGCAGGCCGGTTTTGAAGTGGAAGTGAAGTCGCAGCCCGTTCTAGCCCAGAACCGGCCATTCCATGTGGGAGGTGCTTGCACTCGCCGGCCCTGGCCTGATGGGAGGGAGAAGCCTCCATCCGCCAGCACTGGGTGGCCCACGTTTGCGGCCGTCGCGGGCCAAACAGGGAAGGGACACTTGTTGATGACATGAAATGTGACCGTTTGTCCTCCTGTAAAGCCTGCTGCAATGATATTAGAAAACAAATTTAAGCATCAGAGATACCATTGACATCCAGCAAGTGCAAACACACAATAAGAGATAAAATAAAAAATTATATTGGGCTGCTTTACAAAAGATTTACCACATAGCAACGACAAATGTGCCGTTAGAATGAAATGCAGCAGTAGAGGTTTCTTGGGGTGATTCATCTTTCACTCTGGGGTGGTGTTTGGGAATAAACAGGCCTTTTGTAGTTGGCAAAAGTTTTGAGAAATGATGTAGTCTTGCATTGTACTTCAAGTGTTAAATATGGAGGTATGGTGTCTCCACTGGCAAGTAAAGGAAAAAAAGAAAAAGATTGATAAAGAGAAATGATGACAAACACCAAAAGTCCTCTTAAACAGATGCTTGGATGTGAATCCTTGTCCCCAGCAATCATTATGCTTGAGTGCCATAATGCTTATGACTCAGACCATCAAACAAATTGAACTTGATTCAATCGTCATCTTCGTCCATAAATAAGTAGTTCTTATAAATGCACGAAGAAATTATCCCCGTTCAATAATACTGGAAAATAATCAGAAAGCACCGATTGAGCTGTCATGCCTGCTAACTTAAAATATCACGCTAAAAAGACAAATGAAAAGATATATGCCCCTACCACACAAGTAATATCTATATGATCAAACACACTCTCGAGCAGGTGAGTATATATGTCATGTAACTAATGAAATTAACCATCCCTTTTGTGACATAGTGAACAAATCTGCAAGTGATGTTAGTTCAGGACTCCCACAAACATGAGAATAAGTGGGATTCAACTTAGGCTAAAAACAAGGCGGAAAGAGGGCCAAGTTCATTCATTTCGTTGACTTTGCATCTTTTTAAGATGAAAGTTTGATGGTTTGGTAAAATGCAAGCTTTTGACACAGACCAAACAAAAACAATAGTCTTCGACACTCTGATTGCCCTGATGAATGCTAAAATGAACTCATAGATGCAAGAGATATTATGAGATCCAGAAAGCACCTATTTCGAATAATCTCAAAATTACTTAGTAGTCTCCAAGAACAATAAATCATCACTAAGGTGCAAGGTGCTTCATGCTATTCTAGATCCCCGTCTGGATTTGCTTATCATTCATCTCTAAATGATGTGGTGCCTGTTACCCAACCGTAACACGAATGGACCCAAATCTAACCTTGACCAAACACCAGTAACACTCACCAAAAAAGGAAGCAGCAGCAGCAAAAGCGGTGACCATGACTTACAAACTGTCTGGAGGTAGTGATCTGCATGGGGCCATCGGATGAGAAAGAATCAGGGGAAGCACAGACTTGTAGTCATCTGGGATGATGCTCCCATGGGCCATTTGTTGGAACCCTTCCTATTAGATTAGATATAGATTAGATATAGATTAATTTGAATTTGTTTCAGATTTGCACAAGTGTTCCCAATTTGAATTTCAAAGCTTAGTTTCAACTGAAATTCGTAATTTAGAGAGGTTGTTTAGATTCATTATTAGGTTAAGTTGTGAAGATAAGATTTGAATAGAGAATGTTAGGATAATTTGTTAAGAGGCCAGAGAGATTCTTGAACTGTTGGCTGACGACCTTGCAAATCTGGCCATCAGTTTTGTAACAGCTGAAATATTTTGGAATATTCCTCTTGGGCAGTAGAAACAGAATCTGTGGCCTATACAAAACCACATGAGAGTAACTGTCATGGCAGTTCAAAGTTATAACATTTGTAGTTTCATCTGCGAAGATTCTAACTCTCAGCTAACTTGTAATTTAAGTTCATGTTGGCATTGAAGGCCTTTTTCATTGTCTTTTTTGTTTCTTCTTTCTTGCTTGGTTCTTAAGAATAGACCTGGTAGGGATTTCCTTGGTAATCAAGGTGTATCTAAGTTTGCACTTAGGGTATGTTTGGTTTTATGTAGTTTGAATTCAAAACAAACGCACCCTTATTGTAGTATTGGATACATGATCCCCTTCACATGGAGATGGCAAGAGAAGCCGTGGTTCAGTGGCATGAATTGCCAACATGAATCGTACTTATTGTAGTATTGGATACATGATCCCCTTCACATTGAGATGGCAAGAGAAGCCGTGGTGCAGTGGCATGAATTGCCAACATGAAACGTAAAAAGAGAAGATCCAATGATAGATGAATTAATGAGTTGGATGGGATCCCTCATTAACATGGTGGGTAATATAAATCAAACCCTTGTTCATGCACAAAAGAGGCAAAAGCACACTTAACAACACCTAGATTCTTCCAATCTCATATACACACTACACATTGAGGGCAAGAAATCCATTACTACTATCATCACAACATATAACGAGTATACACTCATCTCCTTCAGAAAAAAAAAGAGACAAAAACAAAACAAAAAAGAGTGTACATGTTCTTCTCATGAGTTACCCGGGAATCGATATGGAAAAGATTGGGTTCATTATATTATGCGGTGACACATGACCTAACTTCAGAATCTCATAACGGACCAAATTTCCCAACTCAGACATGCGACTCAATCAATTCTGGTGGGAAAATAGAAGTGTGCGCCTAGCATACTATCTACATAGAGGTGAAAATCTTTAGTCTGACACATGATCCCAAAGATATTTGTGTAAGAAGAGGGCATGCAGTGTGGAAAAAGAACATGACATAAAAAAATGACTCTAGTTATCCCAAAGAGTACTATAAGGTGAATTGGACCGATGATCTCGTGGAAAACAGACAACATGACAATGATCTATTTGAGAGGAACTCAAGCTTACCCTAACCTTTATCGAGTGGATTTGGACGAGAAAGGCCACATTTATGATTTCTTCACGTGTGGCCATAACATCATCATTCGGACCCCACAGTTTCGGCAGATTCGGACCCATGTGGAGAATGAACGGTGATCACCTCCCTTCTTGAAACATACATCACCATGCTCCTAGGAGTGGAGACGCTTTCTGCCATTATGGGAAACACATGGTTTGGGTTGTGAAGCATAAGGGCCATCTGTTGTTATGGTTTCCCCATGTTGGGAGGAGTTTATTTATGTTTTATTTCCTCCCTCCTTGACCTTCTGTATGGAGGTCCCTCGTCTCCCTTTTGTTCGGGGACATCCTTAATAATAATGATTGCTCCAACATTTTCCAAAAAAGCATGTGATAACAGTAAAAGATTTTTCAGAAGATTTTTCAGATGCCATCCTTTCTTTAGAGTTGAACAAAGTCATTTTACAAAATTTGGGGTTCATTAAGACAAAAAGAAAGGGAAAATAATAACATTTACGTGTAATGAAATTCCAAGGGGCCTTGAGTCATGTCCTTTGCTAGCTAGCAGAGGCACAAGGTGACTCTGCAGACTCCTCATCTACATAATGTGCTTTTATATTTTGTTTTATTTTTTTCTTTTATCCTTTTTTGGAACTGTACCTCAGTTATTTCATTTGATTACCTTTTACCCAAAAAAAGAAAAAGAAAAAAAAAACAATGTTGACAAAATGACCCATGTGATTGACATTATATATGAGATTTTCTCTTCAATTATATAAATTCTCAACTTCCCTAGTACAACCAAAACTTGCTACTTTAATTAATTTGGTTTTGTCACTTGCAACTGATGCTTCAGTTATTAATAATCTCAAAGCTTGAGAAAAGCCCCTTAATGATGAGAGTTCTTGGACTGTGAATGAATAGAATGTAAAACACATATAATATATACAAAAAAAAATGAACTAAATGTTTACTTTGCATTTGTATTGTTTCCATATTTCAAAACTTGAAAGTGCTAATATACTTGGTAATGCACAGAGAAAAAGATGCCAAAATTTACAGTTGGCAGTTGGCTCTAGCAGAATGCCATTATCTAATAGTTTGGAAAGCTTGAATAAATTTGCTATAGACAGTGAAGAAATAGAAAAAAATTACACTTCGCATTAACAGTGACCTGTTGTCCGTACATCGGATAGATTAGTGTCAATTTGGTTGGTTCAACTCAATTTTAGTGGTTTCAGTTGACTGAAACTCAAAATTCAAATAAAGTTTTCCAAAAGAATTTGAACTTCAGCCAAGTTCTTAGGTTAAGATGATTTAAATTCTGATGAAACAAAGCAGTAAGCCAGTAATAGATGCTGGTTAATCAGATTTCACTGATGGATTTGTCCATTGTATTAAAACAAAAAAGGATATAACCAAATGGATAATGCTATGCGAATCAGTTTGACAGGGTTCCATGTGAGTAAATAATCAACCTTTTGCAGCAGATAGTCATTTTCATGAGTGGAGTCAAGATTTGAATTAAAAATGAGTCATACAAGTGACCTTGTTTCTGTTTTTAAATAATTTTATGAAGAAATTTACCTGATATAATAATCTTCTGAATAGTATTCTGTTTTTAAGTGTGACAGCATCTTAAAAGCCAATTTTATCTTAACAAACTTAGTAAAATACATATTTTATCTTAAAAGCCAATTTTATCTTGACAAACTTAGTAAAACATCAACTGTAATTGACCAACTAAAGTTCTGTAATGATCTAAGATACTGATATAAATATGGGTGAAGTCATGATGTTGTCAACCTGTGCAGGTTGAGAATATGCTAAGCATCACCATTTCAGGGGTCAGGTTCAGACCCATAGCTTCAATCATTGGATAGGAAACAACTATAAGTTAACTTTAATTTGGGATATAGTCATAAAAAGATATCATTTCAAGGGTTCAGTAGCCAATGTCTATAGCCAAATAGGACAATATTTAGAGTCATGCACATAAATACTAATAAGTAATGGAGGCAAAGGAGGTAAAACCACCCATGTATGAATCACAACTGTTGCTTCAAATCAATAACACAAACAAAAACAAAGACATATAAAAACACATTCAATAAAAAAAAAAGAATATCATCAGATAGCACCAACCTAAACCAAAGAATAAAAGTTGCAATAACAAAAACCTCTCACCATTGGAGTTATGCTATATGAGCATAGGCCTTCACCGCATCACATTCTTTCTATGTAAAATTTCCATCTTTGATCCTCCAACACTCCTCGTCTAGCTGTCACATCTCCCTGGCTGAATTCAAAGCATCATGAACAATCCTGGTTTAATTAATTTACAAAAAAAAAAATTAAAATTCATTAAGAAATCCCTCCCCTTCACTTCCCTCCCCCGCCTTGCATAACCCATTGACAACATGGCCCGCACTGTCTCCACCGCTCGATCCACCTTGTTCACCATGCAGTAATATCCAATAAATGAATCATATGTCATCAAATTCGGCACACACGCCCCTAACACGCATATCTTCAAACAACTCAAGCGCGCGATCAACACGATCCATCCTACACAGTACATCAATCAAGCAATTGTAAGCTCGTAACTTTCTCACAACAAAACCAACGCCTCCTTCGCCCGGCCCTCCTCGCCGAGGTTCTTGATAACGCGAGCCACGGTCCTCGTGAAGACGAGGCAGGGTGGGGTCGGAGTGGGAGAATCCGCATCGGGATTCGAGCAGAAGACAAGGGTTTCGGAGACGGAGGCGGGGTGATGGGGTGGGGGAAGGTGGCGAATGGGTGGCCAGTGATCATGGCTTTGGTGAGGGAGGCGAGAGTGGGTTGGGTGGCTTGGTGAAGGAGCCAGACGTAGATGGAAGAACATGAGAGGAATAGAAAGAATAAAACCAAAAAAAACTATTTGTCTGCGGATACTGAGTATGCCAGAATATATGAGAATAAGCTGATATTGATATTTTAGATCCTCAAGAATTAGATCTGTCAATGGGTCGGATCTAGACCCCAGACCTGATTATACAATGTAATTTACCCGACCTAGTGGACCCAAACATAAAATCGGGTCGGGTCTGAGTCCACCCCGACCCGATTCTATAGACTCGAGACTCGTTTATTTTATATATAAGCTCATACTTGTAAGAATTTGGTTGTTTAATATGTAGTAAACTTAGTAATACAATGTGTTTGTGTAACTTTGATTTACAAATTTTAGTATTTTAGACAATTAATTTTTGAATTTGTATAATTTGGTTAGTTTGTTGCATGATTTTATTTTGAGTGTTGTTGTAACTTATAAGATTTTAAAAAATAGATTTTGTTTTTTTATGTATTTTTGTTAATTTGTTTTAAATGTTGCAACCTAGGTTTGTCATGTCATTGGGTTTAGGCTTATACATGTTATTTCTATTTACATCCCTTGACCTTTCCAAGTCTGACCTCTCTTGGTCCATCCTAGGTCTATCAATGGGTCAACCTGGACTGTTGGACCGATAAAAGACGTAAAGCACCTGATCTAAAGGACCTGACAATCAAAACATAAGTTTAGGTCCACCCCGACTCGATCCTGATCCATTGACAGGCCTATGTGAAATTGTGTTATTCCACTCAATCTATTCCACTGGGATAAAGGGGCTCACCGCTCACATATCAAATCATATGTCATCACTTCTATTAAGTCAGAGGACCCTATGCCAAATTATTTTTTTTTATCTTTTATGTATTCTTATTCACATCTCATTCTTCATTATCAATCAAACAACAAAAAATTTATTATTCAGTTTTCCAATGAGAAGTGGCTACCCAAATGGGGGCATAACTATTCTAAGACTAAATTACTATACCAATGGAATAAATGATTTTATGTTTATTCACATTTTTTTAAGTTATTCTCATTAGAAAACATAATAATAAAGTTTTTGTTGTTTGGTTTTCCATTGATAAATTATAGATAAAATGTGATTATTGTGTGGATAAAGATTTTTAAAATGTGAAAAAAATAATTTAATATATGGGTCCGTTGATTTATAAAAGACGGTGACAGTTGATTTGATAGTGATGTCCATTTATATTAGTGGATTAGATTGGTGGAATAACATAACTTTAGATCAGGTCGGACCCGGACCCGACCCGGGTCTGGGTCCGGGTCCACATTTCTCCAGACCCACTAGGTCCTTGATTGGATCCGAACCTGCTGAGTCTTTCTACGGGTCAAATCCACTCCAATCCGATCTGAACATGACCCGTTGACAGGCCTAGATCAGATGGGTGCTATGAGAAGGGGCCCCAAAACATTGCCCAGCATAACAGCACCCAAAAAAAACAAGGGCACTGATACACCCACTACCCAACTTAATTTTCCCACTACCTATAATTACGAAAATGCCATTATTTATTTTAATTTTTTTAACCCTTTCCCACTACCCAGTTCGACAGCATTCTGTCGAAGTGTTCTTCACTGGGACGACAGAGGTCCGTCGAACTGTCTTAGCAAATGTCGACATAGATGTGTCGAACCCTTCAAAACAACAACTTTCTTCTAAGAATCAATCACTTATACAATCATTTAAGTCCTTATGAAAAACAAAAATGTCATTTAAGTTATTTAAGTCTTTTTGAAAATCATTAATATATATATATATATATTTAGTATAAGAAACAGAAATATTAAACAAATAGTTATTTGGACCAAATAAACAGTAAACATTTCATATAGACAAAAAATATTATTTTCTTTTCTAAACAAGTGGAGTCTTTTCTAAACAGACTCCACTTGTTTAGAAAAGAAAATAATGTTTTTTTTTCTATATGAAATGTTTACTGTTTATTTGGTCTAAATAGCTATTTGTTTGATATTTTTGTTTCTTATACTTAAATAAATATATATATATGAATGATTTTTAAAAAGACTTAAATAACTTAAATGACATTTTTGTTTTTCATTTAGACTTAAATGATTGTATAAGTGATTGATTTTTAGAAGAAAGTTGTTGTTTTGAAGGGTTCGACACATCTATGTCGACACTTGCTCAGACAGATCGACGGATGTCTGTCGTTCTAGTGAAACACACTTCGACTGGACTTCTGTCGACACTTATTCAGACAGTTCGACGGACCTCTGTCGTCCCAGTGAAGAACATTTCGACTGGACGCTGTTAAACCGGGTAGTGGGAAAGGGATTAAAAAAATTAAAATAAATAATAGCATTTTCGTAATTATGGGTAGTGGAAAAGTGTAACTTGGGTAGTGGGAATAGCTTTGCCCAAAAAACAATTGTTTCTTTCCCAGCTAAAGTTTTGTGACAAGAATAAATAAATATAATAATTTATTCCCAAACGGTCGGTTTTTCTCTCTCCACCACCGTTTCTGAACCAGTATTTATAACTCCTCCCAAACCTTTCCACTTCAAAATCAAACTCAAACCTGAAACAAAAACAACAAAAGTACCTGAAACGTCTCTCTCTCCCCGATCTTCAAAGCTAGGGTTTTGAAAAACAAAAAAACCCAACCTTTCAGGGTTTTCCAAGAGGAGATCCCGCATGAGGAAGGCGAAGCTGGATGCGATGGCTTCCCTTAGCCGGAAGAGATCGCTTCAGCTCCTGACGTTAGCCTCCCTCCTCTACCTCCTATTGGTCGGCTTCGAGTTCCCTATCGTGTTCCGCCGGATCACCCCACCCACCTCCACCTCCTCTTCCTCCTCCCTACCCTTCCCCCTTCTCAGCCAACAAGACACCCAACCCAAATCCGCCCCCATCCGACCGTCCGTCTCCGTCTCCATCGACGCCCCCAACCGTCGATCGCGCTCCGTGATCTCCTCCCTCGATTTCCCATCCTACGGTCATTCCGAGCTCCACAGCTCCGCCCGCCACGCCTTCGATGTCGGCAAACGCCTTCTCTCCGAGCTCGACTTGGAGGCTGTTGATGTGGAGAGCAGAAATCGGACAGTTGAGGAGGCGTGCCCGGACTCGATTAGCCTCTCGGGGGAAGAATTCAGGAGTCGCGGGAAGGTGATCGTGCTCCCGTGCGGGCTCACGCTTGGGTCGCACCTGACGGTGGTGGGGAGGCCGTTGATTTCGGAGGTCAAGAAGGGGGAGGAGCAGGTTTTGGTGAGTCAGTTCATGATGGAGTTGCAGGGGTTGAAGACTGTTGATGGGGAGGATCCGCCGAGGGTTTTGCATTTTAATCCGAGGTTGAAGGGGGATTGGAGTGGGAAGCCTGTTATTGAGCAGAACACGTGTTATCGGATGCAGTGGGGGCCCGCGCAGAGGTGCGAGGGGTGGAAGTCGCGGGCCGATGAGGAGACGGGTGAGTGTTTTGTTCTTTGATGAATTGATTTTGGTACTGAATTGTGGAAAGATTGAATTTTTTTTAGCTCTAAATGATGCTTGGTAAACTATTTTTTATTTTGAATAATGTAGGCTTTACTGGGTTTTACTTTGATTTTGGTGGAATTGTTTGGAGAAGTTGACTTGAATTTCCATAGAATGATTGGGTTTTTGGTATATTGGGTCTTTACAAATGATGTCTTTTAGCTCTGAATTGGAATTCATAAGCTGTTTTACCCCAACATTGTGTGCGTCTTCAGGTGTTTTGGATTGCTCATTTCTGTTGGTTTATTTCAAAATGAGCTCCCTTGCTATATAACTTTGGTTTGACCTGATTGTGAGTTGTGGTATTTTTTGGTGCATGTTGTGCAGTTGATGGACAGTTAAAATGTGAGAAGTGGATACGTGATGATGTTGAGAGATCAGAGGAGTCGAAGACCATGTGGTGGTTGAATCGTCTGATTGGGCGGACGAAGAAGGTCACTGTCGATTGGCCATTCCCCTTTGCGGAGGACAAGCTTTTTGTCCTAACCCTTAGTGCTGGTTTGGAAGGTTACCATGTCAATGTTGATGGAAAGCATGTAACCTCATTCCCTTATCGCACTGTAAGTATTGAATTTTAGTTTGGAACCTTTTCAGTGAAGTCTCAGATTTCCCTTGCCGTTTCTCCTGGTTTGCTTTGTGATTTGGGTTTTGGTGATTGTTTTATTTTTTAGGGGTTTGTTCTTGAGGATGCAACGGGGCTGTTTCTGAATGGGGACATTGATGTCCAGTCAATATATGCCGGTTCATTACCCACCACGCATCCAAGTTTTGCCCCTCAGAGGTATCTTAACATGTCTAAAGAATGGCAGGCTCCACCTCTTCATGATGGTCCTGTTGATCTTTTCATTGGCATTCTTTCTGCTGGAAATCACTTCTCCGAACGCATGGCTGTGAGGAAGTCCTGGATGTGGTCCAAGGCAATCCGGTCATCAAGTGTGGTGGCTCGTTTTTTTGTTGCTTTGGTAAGTAGAGACGATACAGAGTATGTGGACTTTGATTATCCAAGGATCTTTTGATTTTCAAAAACTGAATACATTCACATTAATTGTGGATTGAGCAGCATGGGAGAAAGGAAGTTAATGCTGAGTTGAAGAAAGAAGCAGAGTTCTTTGGTGACATTGTCATAGTGCCTTTCATGGACAGCTATGATCTTGTGGTTTTGAAGACCATTGCCATCTGTGAATATGGGGTGAGCACAAATCAGATTTTTGTTTATGATGTTGTTTCTTGAATTTCAGTATGTGATGGTAACTAATTTGGTTACAGATTCGCGAGGTATCAGCAATGTACATTATGAAATGTGATGATGATACATTTGTCAGGGTGGATTCTGTTCTTAGTGAGATAAAGAAAGTCTCCCTTGATAGAAGTGTGTATGTTGGGAACATGAATTACTACCACAAGCCTTTGCGTAATGGAAAATGGGCTGTCACATATGAGGTATATAATCTACACTCACATCCTGTTTCTTGTTGAAATTATAATATTTATTCTTATCTCTAAGGACATGTATATTCCCCCACACATATAATATATATGTAAATTTAATGTTAGGTTTTCAGCAGTTGTACATTTTTCTTCTGGTAGGTTCTTTCCTTATATATTATTTGTAGCTTATTTTCTCTGGCTGGTCATCCCTATTCTTGCTTAGTTCATCTGGGGCTCACCCTTTGAAAAAATTACAGCTGATTAACCTTCCCTCTATGCGTGGGTATTGGTACCATATAGACGTGTACACTATTCACAAGGGATAAATTGATACCAAATGTGTTAAGGAAAAAAATGGCTGCAATTGGATGTTTTAGTAGATAGATATGAGGATATTTATCAACAAATCGCAAAATCTTAGATCGCTGGTCCTGCTGTATCTCTCCCTTTTCCTCCACGTATGCATCATGTGGTACAATAGCTGTTATGTATAGAATCAAAATTCTTTTGGCAAACATGATGCAGTAATTATGTTTGCAGATTTAAATATTTGTAGTTCACACTGCTTAAAGGAGAAGTTTATTTTTGTAATATAAAGCAATGTTTGATCATTCCGTTTTGCATTCAGAACAAAATGCTGCCTTGATCTATCAGGATAAAAAGGCTTCACCATTGATGACATTTAAATGCTATTTCATCTCACGTGCCTTCTATATTTTTTTTCAAAATTTTATCTGTTCTTGTTTCAGGAATGGCCTGAAGAAGACTATCCACCCTATGCGAATGGTCCAGGCTATATCATATCTGCCAATATTGCTCGTTTTGTAGTATCTGACTTTGAAAAGCATACACTAAGGGTGAGTGAGGAATCCACATCTGCCAACCCTCATTTTTTTGTTTCCTGATTTATATTACAAAAAATTCACACGATGAATTCATGATATGAGTGGAATGTTTGAAATACAGTTATTCAAGATGGAAGATGTGAGCATGGGCATGTGGGTGGAGCAGTTCAACACCACAACGACCGTGGACTACATACACAACCTTAAGTTCTGCCAGTTTGGGTGCATTGAGGACTACTACACAGCACATTATCAATCTCCTAGACAGATGATCTGCATGTGGGACAAGTTGAGGATGGGCAAACCCCACTGCTGCAACATGAGATGATGCTGAATAGGCAAAAAGTTTTGCAGTTTATAGCAGCTTTTGTTCTGGATTGAGAACTCTACATAGGGTAGTATGTGTTTGGCCACCACTTCCAATTCATTCATTTATTAACTTTATTTATTTCCTCCTTTGCACTTAACAACAAGGGCAGTTTGTGGCCTAACTTGGATGTGTATAGTAGATCAACAGAGCTTGTGAGAGCCCTTGATTCTGTAATATCTGTTCTTGATTACAGTAAAATTAGAAAATCAGTTTTACATGCTCTCTTTTCAAAATCTGTATGTTGATTAATTCTCTATCAGCAATTGCTCGTTCTTTTGATTGTTTGATACTGCACCAAAAAATTGAACAGGATGCATGTTCTTAAGAGAGTCCCTGGGAGTTGGAATTGTTTGTCTAAAGTTAAGATTTTAACACTACAAACACAAAAGACACTGTTTTATACAAACAAAACATGAAAGTTCTAGCATGTGAATCAGTTTTAACTTTTAACTGCCATTCTCTCTTAGAAGCTACTATTCTAGAAAGAGATACAATAAGATACGGCCAGTGTATTTAATTTATATCAGGGGAGAGGGAATATTTTAATGTAAAAAAGACAATAGTTTTATCCACTTAAAATAAAACTAAATTTTAGTATGTGATCACTTTTAATTGCCATACTCATTCATTATCACAACCACCAGATATTTTTATTCTTTCTTAGAACCTACCATTCTAGAATAAACTATGGACAATAGAGAAGGAATATTAGCATGTGAGGATGTTGGAGCTGCTCAATTCCGAAGACCAAATTATACCATCATAAGATATCAAATCCATAATTGTTAATTCCAAAAGGCAATGATTAATGGGAATGTAGAGGAATTGCTGTTCATCCATGACTTGAAGATGTTTGTGTGAGCAAAACTATTTTGTGAATCATGAAATAGGAGAATAGAGTGTGAGTTTCGGTAGATAAAGATCTACTCAACACTGCATCTAATTTTCTTTGGGGTGTTGATGAGAGTCATCCACCCCACCCCCTTTTATTTATTTTTTTTTCTTTTCTATTTTGCTCATTTTCATTATCTTCCTGTAACCTTAATTTCAGATATCGTCTATTTTTTAAAATAGATATGTTTACATTCAACTCAAAAAAAAAAAGACAATGACCTGTACATGGGTACCAACGGTCAAATTGTTGGCATTGTTTGTATTTTCTTATTTTTTTGTTACTATACTCGGTATTGTTGATTTTCCTATTTTTATATATATATTTTTTAGTTTGTAAGCTTTGCTCAAAGCTTTTCCAATGTAAAGGTAGAATAATAGATCCGTTACAACTCATAATTGGCATGCACGACAACTTGATGGTCTCTCTCTCTCTCTCTCTCTCTCTCAACGTGGAAGGTTTGAATTTTGAAATCATAGTTTAAATTTCATGTGGGACCCACCCATCTTGTCACCTGAACTGTATCATAACATGCTATAAATCAAGGTGTGCAGACATATTTATATATAGATTTATTTAATGGGACTGGGGAAGTATGACTGTCCACCTCATCTAAAGGGAACACTGCGGGCATGACATATAGGTTTCATTGATGTCAGAGTATATTCGCTAAAAAAAAAACAAAAAGTTGGGTGAATTACTCAAATTTCTTTGAATCAATAGCTCAATTTTTTTCTCTCTCTAAACTTTTTTTTTAAATTTTTATCTCTATAGTGTTGTTTTTTATTTTTTTGGCACTGACTTTTCATAGTATCCAAACTATCCATTTCTAACATAGTTACATAATTACATAAATATAATGTGATACATATAAAAAATATATACATAAATACAGATATTTAATAGTTATCTAATATCTATAAAGTATTCAATGTACACAAAAATATTTAAACACAAAATAGTTATATACATTTCTAGTGTCATTACAATAGATTCATAAACCGTAAGTCATGTCATTATCATCTGTAAGTGCAATCAATGTACCCAAAATGGTTATAGATACAATCTTAAAATTTAATTAAAATAGATATATTAATTGTTTGAATTATGATTTTTTTATATTATAATGAAGAATATGCTGTCAAGCTACATTCAAGCTAAGACGCAACAATCAGTCAGATACCTAAACAAATTTTCATTTAACAATATGCACAACATTAGTAATAGCATGAATCCGAATTAGAAACATATGAAGATCGACAATTGTAATATTTTCGTAAAAGTACTTCTTGATCTATGTACATAACAATTACAAAAATTATGATATTACATAACTAATTACAAAAGTGCCAATGGAATTAATCTAAGCACATATAATTTTACAAAAATCTAATAACTAATCACAGTAACTTAATATCAATTTACATATATATGAATGACTAATTACAGAAACTTTATAAGTAATTACAGAATGTAATAAATGATTTACCAAAATCATTCACATAACAACAATACAACAGAAACTACAATATAACATAACTTATACCAACGTAACTACAACAGTACAAAAATGTCGACCAATTATAGAAATGTAACACCAATTTACGGATGTGAGTATTTTAGGTATAAAATATGAATGGGCACTGGTTAGGGGGAAAAAAGGAGCAGATTTCAAGGGTAAATAAAAAATAAAAAAACGTCGAGGGGCAGAAAAAATTCTTGGTCAAGGGGTATTTGAATAATTTACCCAAAAATATTGATGCATGTATATAGGAAAAGATGCGGTGGCCTCGTTGGGAGCCCCAATTTCTAAATTATAATATAGTACATATTTGTTAAATTTTGTAACCTGGAGATTATAATATTTAGCTTAAAATAAACAGTTGTTATGTGCTTGTTTAAATTTATTAAATCTTTATTTAAGTTAAAAATAACTTTAAAAAATCATAATCTGTAAACTAAGAAAAAATAATTTTGAGATTATAGCTTATAAAATGTTATAATTTTTTATTTTATTTTAGACACTCATGC
Organism: Acorus calamus; assembly: GCA_030737845.1. Taxonomy (NCBI): domain Eukaryota; kingdom Viridiplantae; phylum Streptophyta; class Magnoliopsida; order Acorales; family Acoraceae; genus Acorus; species Acorus calamus. Next base: position 3,076,345 of record CM060867.1, read on the forward strand.
CCTTAATCTATTTTTTTATTAATAATATGTGTATTTTTTTTACAAAATTCACCAAACCTCCTTTCATCTTCTTAATTTTTTTATTATTAGAAATAATACATTATCAAATTTTTTTTGTATTTTCATTTGTCACTCAATTTATCAAATTTATTAATTTTTCATATGTCATTTCTACAGTTTAGGAGTATTTTTGACATTGTATAGCAAAAACTGTTTTACTTAAGCAAACATTCACTATTCCTTATTTTTCGCTTTTAAACAGTTACATTAAACATGTCAACTACTTATAAAAAAATTTAAAAGTTATAATTTATAAGCCACAATATATAATATGTAAAATTATACTGCAATAAACATGGCCATAGAGTTGTTTAGAAAATGCTACAACGAGTCCATTTTATAGTCTAAAAAAGAATATTGCACATATTTTATTCTTAAAAAAAATCATATACCCCATCTGAATGAGGAACATATTTTTGTAAAATATGAAATATATATTTAAATGAATTGAATGATGTTATTTATAAACAATGTGAAAAACTTAAATTATAACAAACACATTAGTCAATGGTCAAAACCATACAATATAAGCATGAGAAACACATTATTTGCATTGTCTTGACCAAAATTGTGTACATAAAGGTATAGTACTCTACGAATGTATTCGTCGATCAAAAAAATCTATTAGCTTAAGACATGCACCAGTCTAACAGTGTAAGCGAGGGCCTCCGGTCCACAAAAATCCCCCAAATTATTTTGTAAATGACTATGGTTTTTTTAGTCATTTTTTTTATTTTTGTGCATTAGGTCATATTCCTATAATGTTTTGGAGGACTTATATATCTCAAATTTCAGAAATTAATGTATGGTTAGAATCGCTATTTTGTTAGCTTTCCAACGCTTTTTACGGATCACGAATCAGATAAGTATCGATTAAGTTATGGGCCAAACTGTGCCGAGAGGTCGGGAAGAGGAATAGTGACGGTTCCAAGGAGAATTGCCGATTTTTCCGATGGATCCAACAGGAGCCGTCGATCTGGAAACAATTTTAAACTTGAATATTTAAGTTTTTAGAAGGTTTTAATGTATATTATTAATTGATAGGTTTGAGATACAGTCGGTTTTGATTTCCCCACGTCAGCGCTTGGATATGCGAGATGCGGTTATCGTGCGGCCGTGATACAACACAAAATATATGCGGTATGCGAGAGTATATGCAGAAACATATGTGGTTCTACATATTTATTAATAAAAATATATGATGATGATTTCTAATATATCAAGATAAATGTTAAAAGTATGAGATTTTTAATTTTAAGTCCCCGTAAACTATAGGATTTAGCGATTGATCCCTCACTTCTTCATATTTTGGTTTTAGTCCATACATTTAAATGATTATTTAGGAATAAGTCCCTGGGAGAGACCTATTCCTAATTTATTAAGTTTACTTTTTAGTCCCTGGGAGGGACCTATTCTTAAATTATCATTTAAATGTAGGGACTAAAATCAAAATATAAAGAAGTAAGGGATCAATCATTAAATTCTATAGTTTACGGGGACTTAAAACTAAAAATCCCTTATATACTGGATGTGTTAGACAGAGAAAAATTGTTCCATACCCAACAAAGATAACAAAAATAAAACATCCCAACATTAAATGATCCAACTGTCCCACACTCCCACCATGTAAACTTGTTTTCTTAACCCCCCAAGACATTTTTCTTTAACAAAGAGAGCATAAAGACATGTGTCTTTAACAAAGAGAGCACAACGACATGACAAATTTGTTTTTCACACACTCACTGATCGGTGTCCAGCAGATGAAAAACAAAGCAAGAATGGGAGAGAAAATAAAGAGCACAGAGAGACAGAGAGTTAGAAAACAGAGAGAGAGAGAGAGAGAGAGAGAGAGAGAGGGAGAGAGGGTGAGAGAGAGCAGACATGCCGTTGGATTGGAGGTGAGTGAACCCAAGTCTCAATATTTAATTTTGACGAACATATAATATGTATTTATGCCATGTGGAATGCTAGACAGCATTATATTTCCTATATAAATTGTTAATTTATTGTATGAGCATGTGAATATGAGATATCAAATATGTATATAAATCATGGCATCCTTGTGAAATAATATGCCTTACTCCTTTGATTACAACCTGTTATGCATGCATTGTTGGCCTAGATTCATATATGCATGCATCCCTTCATCTAGGTGGTGCGGTCCAGGTCGCCCAGGTCTGGGTGGCGCTATCTATGTGGTTAGGTTCGAGAAATATAGGACTCATGTCTAGGGGTGTACGTCTATGTGGTCATGTTTGTAAAAGGCCCCACGAAATATGTGACTTCGAAGATGGACATGGATGTCCATTGCATCATTAATTAAGTTGGTTAGATGAAATGCATTACACTTGCATGACCTTGTGATCACCCATCATTTGGCCTGAAACCTTGACCCAGGCCCATTCGGGTTGGCCTGTAGGCTTGCATGCGGGCCGGTCCATGGGATTTTGAAAAGCCCTCAAATAAACTTTTGAGTGCTACTACACTTATTTTTTTTATTATTCCAAAACACAATCCTATATACTTCATTAGAAATCAAGTGAATCATATACCTCGTTAGATGTTGTACATATATCATCAAATATTTTCTTACACTTATTAAAAATGAGTTCATTCAACTCGAAATAGAGCGATATGCACTTTTTATCAAAGCATATACCCCATTAGATGATGTTTACTATTTAAAAAATAAAATAAAAAAATAAGTGAGATCTGAGTTTTGATAAGTGAATGTGACTAAGTCTAACATTTTCCTAAAAAATTTGGTGGGGTTTGAGGTCTCTACCTGTGGGCCAAGCCTGGGCCTGACCCACAGGCCCTTTTAGGCCCAGACCCATTGGTGGGGCGTGGGCGTGATTTTTTTGCTCGGGGCTAGCCAGGCCTGGGCCTGTTGACCAGACAGGCCCACCAGCCTAGGCCCTTTTTTACACCGTGCCGATGCCTATTTTTGATATACTTGATTATCTATCCGTTGGATCATCCCCCCTATTTAATATCCCAATATTTTAAAATATAATTGTATTAACAAGACTACATAGGTTCCCTCAATTAGCATATTAACCCTTTTTTTCCTCCTTTTCAGAATTAGAGGAGCGTGGTAGCTTGTGGATCTCAAAGTCGTGTCAAGATTGATTCATTGGAGGTCAACACATTTAGTCTTGCTGCATTAGGTGGTAGATGTAACGTCTCTGTATTTTTCAGCATTTTATATTTATTTTAAATATATAATAAATTTTTTTAATTCAAATTAAGTTATTCATTTTCATATTTGACGGTGGGTCTATATGAGTTCAATTTGATTTATTATTATAATATTTTTAAGGAAAAATCCATTCAACCCCCTGGAATCTGACTGAAATCAATATAACCCCTTAACTTTTCTTAAAATCTATATATCCCACTGAAAACATCTAATAAATCCAAATAATCTCATGGATAAAAATTTTGTTAATAAATGATGAATATTTCGTTTGGTTAACCTTGACTGAAGATACAATATATTAAAAACCACTACAATGTATTAAAAATATGAAAAATCATATGAAAATGATAATTTTACCATCTCTTGATATATTATAAATCCCTATTCGGAGGGGTAAAATCGTCATTTATAGAAGATTTTTGGCATTTTTAACACATTGTAGGGTTTTTTTTTGTGTACTGTATTTTCTATCAGAGTTAACCAAACATAATATTCACAAAATATTCATCATTTGTAAATACAAATTTTATTTAGGGGGTTATTTGGATTTACTAGGTGTTTTCAGGGGGTTATATGGATTTCAGCCAGTTTATAGGGGCTTATATGGATTTTTTCCTAATTTTAAATTGATGTTGAAATATTTATTTTATATTTTTTTGGAGATCTTTATAATGTCAAGAATCTTTATATGAAATTTGGTGAAATTTGGAGCTCGAGAAGATAGATGTTGAGGCTTAAATATCAAGTTATTGGACCCATGGATCTAGTTGCGAATTTAGAATTGCTTTTAAAAGGCTTCAGGTCCTGTTGTCAATCCAATAGGGACCTAGTTAACCCAATATAAAGCAATAAAGAGGGTTAGTAGTCCATGGTGTTAACCCAAACTTGATGAGATAGAGGTAGTTCCAAATGGTCTCTAGACCAATTGGTCAACGATGCTAGTGTAGGCCGTCCGTCAGGTGAATCCCGTTTCCAAAAGAAGAGTTTTAGCTCAATCCACAAAGATGCAATCAACCCTCACAAATTAATTAAACCTAACTTTATATTAATTCAAAGCTTACAAGATTTTTGTTTACAAGGTTGAGGAGTGGTGGAGACAAGTTTTCTTAAAATAACCCTAGAAAAAGAAAAAAGAAAAGAAGGAATAGAGTCATGGGTGAACAAGGGAGTAAGGAAGAATATAACAGGAATATTCTATTACTTTTTTTTTTTTTAAATCAATAAAACCTTCTCTTTATTTAAAATACCATTTACTTTGGAAGAATATAACAGGAATATTCTATTACTTAACAGTGTTTCACATTATGGTATCCATGTAACCCGCTAACATTTTTGAAAAAAGTCAAATCAATCCCTACTAATGTCCAACTTGCCCATGTCTTCAACAATGCACTGAAAAATCAACAATCTCAAAAACCACGACCTAAAACCCAAATCCACTCCCTCCCCCCCTTTTTCCTCATCTCCTGCAATTACTACGTCTCGTGGAGGATTTCTCCTTCCTTCCCTCCTCTTTGCCTTCTTCTTCACCCTCCTCTAACCCTTTCCTTGCACCGATTTCATCCTACTATACTGATCCCCCCATTCAGCCCTCCCTTTCTCACACCCTCTCCCCCTTCGGCAAGCCCATCCTGTGCGGTTGCTTCATCTCCTCTGGAATCATCCATTTCTTTCCCTCTTTGAATGTGGGTTGTCCCTTCTCCTGATGCATCTCCCTCTCATTCCCTGCCCGTTTCTCCTTCCCCTGTCCCTCTCCACCACCTCGGACATGGTAGCCTCGCAGGTATCTACCTTTCCTGTCCCTCCTCCTTGATGATGGCAGAAGGAGTAGGAGGTTCTTCAGTCTTGTAAAGAAAAAAAATGCAATATCTGGTTAACTTTGTGATCATAAAGGGAGGGTGAGATAAGAGTGAAAGTGATAGGGGTAGAACCATAATTTAACAATGTTTAGTTAACTTAATTACATCATAGTTTGAGAGTGTTAACGATAGGGGGACAGATCTATTTTAGGGAAACTTTCAGGGGGATATATGAACTTTCAAAAAAAAAAGAGGGGTGTATTTGGATATAAGCGAACTTAATGGGAGTTATAATGTTATATACATTTCCCCCCCCCCTTTTTTTTCAGTTCACCAAATCAGTGCTATTCGTCAATGGTAAACCATATCTTACTATCAGTCAACGATAAATTTTTTGACTATTGCACATACATAAAACTAATGAATAAATCATATATGATAAATTTGCAACAGATTCCAAATCTCTTGTGAGAGGTGTCTTTTGTTTTGGAACGATGGGAATGGTTTTAATTCGTCTTGAAATCTAAAGTATTGCCAACAGCGTTTCTGGTAGATGGAGCTATCATTTCGTTTTCGTTCAACCAACTTAATACAAGTTAAATATTTATAATGTTTACAAGTTAAATATTTAGATTGTTTATCAAGTTCGGTGTCCATCTGGTTGGATAACAATATTACACATGGTTTTCTTGATTAAATGCGTATCCAAATTATTGATGAGAGTGTTAGGCCTTATGGCGCTCTGAAAATGACCACTTTTAATTAATTTTGAGAAAACTACGTGCGATTTTATAGATGATCTGAAAAAGAGGACGGTTTTGAAGGATTATGACTCCACAAGGTTTTGATGTCTTTTCTAACTAGGTGGTCGCATGACATTTATTAATGTTACTGTTTCTTTCTTTTTTATTTCTCTTCTCCCCTCTAAATATTTAGATTGTAGTTCGACTTCAATATTAATGAAATCGGGGCAATGATATCAACCTTTTTCTTAAAAAAAAAAAAAAAAAGGGTCACAGTGAGGGGCGGCGGCGGCACGTTAAATGTGAGAGAGTCAATTGACCTGTCACATTTTAAAGAAAATTATTATTGTCACTCTTTCGAATCATAACAACTCATTAATCTATTGGTGTCCCCACCAGCTCCCCTGTTGATCCTATCCAACTCAGATTTTATACTTAAAACTCCTCAATTACCTCTGTTATGATGTTACTCTAATAAACATTAGATGTGAGCTATCAAAAGCCGATTGCACGATAAAATGAGATATAAGTGGATGAATGATTGTTTCGTCACATACATTGAAAAAAACATATTCAATAATGTTTATAATGAAATTATCATACAATGATTTCAAAATATAAAATCTCGTCGAAGACAAAAATTTATAAACTGAAAATCCTTCATTTCCATTTTTTGATAATTTATTTTTTATTAATGTAAGTTGTTGTTCTATTTTTATAAGAAAAATTCATGTTTTTTTATAAATATATGATAAGAGTAGATTTCTTGAAAATTTTATAGAGTTTATTTTTTTAAATGACCCAATCTATAAAAATTCATGGAGCCCCTAATCAAAAGGTTAGGTTTGATTATGAGTTAAAAATAAATGACCACGTTTATAAAAACTCACTTTTCCAAGCATTTGCCATATTAAATGATGCTGATCAGGGTTCAACTTGGGTCAAAACTAAATCTAAACAGACCCAATTTTTTTTATCCTTCAGGTTTAGGTTATGCTTATTGTTGGGTTAGGTTTAATTATGGGTTGAAAATAAATAAATTGGTCAAATTTGCCTTCAGTTCAATTCACATTCAAGAAATCGAGTTAAACCGAACTGAACCTATGAATTCAATAAATTAAATCTATGGGGTTTTTTGCATGTATATCATTAAAAAGCATGTTATTTTTTTTTACCATCACAAATAATCTATTTATTTTTATACCATTAAAATATTTAAAATTATATATTTTTACCATCCTAATTAAATTCCATCAATTTTTTTACTAACACCGTTAAAGTCACAAAGAAATTACTAATATATCCTTAATTTTTTATTTTCATATTGACCGTTACAAAATATAGTATTTACCATAAAAAAGAATTATATTATTTTTATACCTTGAAAAAAATTTAAATTTTACTATAAAAATAAATTAATTCATATGAAACATAAAAGATGACCGTAAGAAAAAGAGATTTCATAGAGGATCTGAAATTGAAAGGACGGTTTCGAAGGATTATGACTCCAGAAGGTTTTGATATCTCTTCTGACGAGGTGGTCGACATGACATTTATTAATGTTACTGTTTCTTTCTTTTTATTTTTTTTCTTCTCCCCTCTAAATATTTGGATTGTACTTGTACTTCAATATTAATAAAATCGGACAACTAAAAATATAAAATTATTATGGTTACTCTTTCAAATCATCACAACTCACCAGCCCACTAGTGATCCCACCAGCTCATCAATTGATCAGGCCCAACTCAAATTTTATATTTAAAAATCTCTAAATTACCTCTGTTATGGTGTTACTGTAATAAACAATAGATGTGAACCATCAAAAGCTAATTGCGCGACAGAATGAGAGATGAGTGGAAGAATGATTGTTTGGTCACATACATTAAAAAAAAATATTCGATTATGTTGATAATAAAATTATCACACAACGATTTCAAAATATAAAATCTCATCGAGGACAAAAAGTTATATATTGAAAATCCTTCGTTTCCTTTATTTGATGATTTATTTTTTATTAGTGTAAATTGTTGTACCATTTTTATAAGAAAAATTCATATTTTTTTTATAAATATATGATAAGAGTAAATTTCTTAAAAATTGTATAGAATTTTTTTTAAATGACCCTATCTGTAAAAATTCTTGGAACCCCTTGTCAAGGGTTAGCATTAATTATGGGTTGAAAATAAAAACTCACTGTTCCAAGCATTTGCCATATTAAATGGTGCTGATCAGGGTTCAACTTGGGTCAAAACTAAATCTAAACAGACCCAATTTTTTCCCCTTGGGTTTGATTTGGTAAAAGGATAAATATTTATGATAAATTAGTCTAATTTATGAAGATAAAAAAATTATTATTTTTATCCAGATTTGTATTTGGTCATGCATTTTGTTATCTCCATTTTTTTATGGTCTTATCCTTAACTTTGCATTTGGATCACATAATTTAAAATATGAGATAACTTCAAAATTTTTTTATAAAAAATATCTAGTATACCCTTTCTATGAATAGAGCATAGGGATGTTGGGCTTCAAAGACCTATTGATTTCCTAATAAATAACAGATATTTAGTGGTTCTATGTAAATGTTAGTACTCGTAATAAAATACAATAAATAAAATAAATAAACTTCAACTAATCAATAATATGTTTTGTCATTGGTTTACAAGCTTATTTATAGAAGAAAATACTAACAAATTAGAATCTCAAATAATTATCTAAATCCGTAAACTAACAAACAAATCTAACAAATCTTTATCTAATCCTAATTAAAATTCAAATTTGAATTCAAATAATGATTTGGAATTAAAATATAAATATACTAAATCCTAACAAATGCATAAAATCCTAACAACATCAAAACAACCTAAAATAGTAAAAATAACTTTGAACAGTCGATTTGACCTCCAAGATTATCTCAAAACGCTCTAAAAAATGGTGTAGTAGCATATAAATTTAATCCTGTATGGCGTCAATAAGAACGCGTGAATATATTATAATAACGATTCTGATCTACAGTTCAAAAGAAGTCACGGTGCTCCCGATTGATCAATATGTCTTTTCTTCTTGTATTCAATTTGATCTTGACCGTGCATATATTATACGGCTGTGATGTCTGTGATGTCTACATCACCTCTCCTTTTCTATATATTAACAACACTACAGCAATGCCCCAGGCGACACCTCCCATCCTTACAACCACCACCCCTCACAACAAAAATCAATGGAGACTCAAACTTACTTCATGCCCTATCCAACAGTTGACAAATGTGAGTTGATAGGGCGCGATAACGACACAGTGGTGGCAGATCTCGACGGCACCCTCTTTAGGGGCCGGGGTTCTTTTCCTTACTTCGCGCTCGTTGCATTTGAGGCCGGGGGCATCTTCCGCCTTCTCTTTCTGCTCCTCGTCTCCCCTCTCGCCGGATTTCTTTACTACTTCATGTCCGAGTCGGTCGGTATCCAAGTCCTCGTGTTCGCCTCATTCACTGGTTGAAGATATCGGACATAGACTCCGTGACGAAAGCGGTGCTAGTCAAATTCTACTCGGAAGACCTCCACCCGGAGTCGTGGAGGGTGTTTTCTATGTGCGGGAGGCGGTGCGTGTTGACGGCCAATCCGACGATCATGATGTTGTTGTGGGGACTGACATTGGGGTGTGGAGAGGGAGGGCTACTGGATTTGTTAAGAAGCCTGGGGTGCTTGTTGGGGAAAAGAAGGCAGCTACGCTTAAAGAAGTTTTTGGGGAGTGGTCGCCGGAGATCGGTATTGGTGATCGAATGACTGACTTCCCCTTCATGAAACTCTGCCATGTTTGCTTAATTAGTTTGTTGAATTTATATAAAGAACTATTTAGAAACAAAAAAAACTGGTGGATCGGTGAGGAGGCCGGATCCAGTTAGGACCGGTTTTGGTTAATCCTCTCAGTATTGAATTGCACATCCTAATATTCGAACTTCACAGTCTATAAATCGAACTACTGAGCCAATTGTGGGATATATGTAACACTCTCCTATTGGATAATATTAGTATTTAGAAATCCATATTTTATCCAATAAATGACTGGGTTTGATCCCCCCTCCTTTACAGACAGAAGGATGCTAGCCGACATAATTAAAGCTCAGTTCACAAAATGAAATAAATTTTAATTATGGACTATTTGCAATCATATATTATTACATGTTTTGAGCACCAAATTATTTGATTGAATTAGTTACATTCACTTCGCCCCTTTTTAAATAGGAGAATAGGAGAGGAATAAAGAAAAAAAAGATTAAAAAAATAAGCTGATATTCGTAGTCCAGGTCCATCCAGAAATTGTGTTATTACACTCAATCAATTCCATTATAATAAATGAATTCAAATGTCAAATCAATTATTACATTTTTTTTAACCCTTAATGTATTCATTTTTCAATAAGAACAAAAAAAACAAAAATAATGTATTCATTTTTTAAACCCTTAATGTAATCATTTTTCATTATCAACCTAAAATATTACATTTTTCAATAAGAAAAAAAAAAGCTTATTCTTTATACTAATTATCATCCTAAAATACTTTACGTGACTACTTTGGTTCAAGGAAAGCTACATTGTGCCGAAGATACCAGCGGTGGAGGCCGTGACCCGCGACAAGCTTCCCAAGCCAATTATCTTCCACGACGGCCGCCTAATTCAGAAACCCACACCCCTGCTCGCCCTCCTCATCATCCTTTGGTTCCCCTTCGGCTTCCTCCTCGCATGCCCCAGGATCGCTGCGGGCTCTCTCCTCCCCGCTCGCTTCGTCTACCACGGCTTCCGGGGATGGGAACCTCTGTTTTTAAGTAACAGAGAATCTCTATTTCGGCGTATTGAGTGGACGATGCCTGGCGGGAAGATCACGTGAGCTCACGTGAGGAAACTTGACGACTTAACAGAGCATTCACTCCGTCTCTTCTTATCAGCTCCATCACAACCGTCCAGTCCATCTCCCTCATTTTGAAATTGAGCCCCCTGCACCCCCGTCAACCCTAGCCACCCCCTGTCCAAAAGTCCACTGCCCAGTCGGGTGTCCTCTTCGTCTGCTCCCACCGCACCCTCCTCACGTGAAATTGAGCTCACTTGTGGGGGTGGGGGGAGGTCGAGTCATGATGTGGCGAATTACATGCAGAGGCTCATCGCAGTTTGCCTGTCTTATGAGTGCACGAGCTTCACGAGGAAGGACAAGTACAAGGCGCTCGCCGGGAATGATGGGACTGTTGTGAAGAAATCCAAGGCTTGACCCAAACCATGCCATGGGTTGCTAGTTACATGGGATTCCTCTATGTATATTATGATTTTAAGGTTGATCTGCTATTTGAATCAAAATTGTGTTTGTGTTTGCAGGAACATTGTGGCACAAAACGAGATTTATATCTAACAATCTCATTTATCTCAATGTGTTTGCAAACATTTATTCACAACTTATGGGTTTAACAACTTCATTAATGTTATAATTACTAATCCAAAAATACTTGATACTTTATAAGTCAATCCAATTATGCCCGAATAAATTTTTCCATTGTGGCCAATTATGTTATCATTGACATTCATCCGCTAAATATGGTTTTAAATCATCTTTAATGATTTCAGTAGTTATTGTAAATGAAAATATATCATCGATGACCATTTTTATGTGATCTCATAATATCTTTGTGTACGTTGAATGCTCTCTTTAGATAACTATAAAATATCTGTAACTATAAGTATAATTTCTATGTGTGTCAAAATTATATTTTTGTATTTTTGTAACTCTTTCTGTAAGGGATAATTCTGATATAATGAAAATTCAGGTGCAAAGAAAAAAATAGGACAACATTGTAGGGGTAAAGAAAAAATAAGATAAAGTCGAGAGGCGAAAAAAAATAAAGTAGTTGATCAAGAAACATTTGAGCAATTCACCCTAAATTTTTTTGATAGGTTTTATTTCTTGTATATCTAAATTCTCAAAATCATTTGCAAAGTAAAAAAAAACCATGGAAATCCATTCTATCTTATCTGTGGAATTGGTAATTGTTTGAAGAGAATTCGGTATAACATTGTTTTCGAAAATCAATGCGTTGCTACAACCATGCATTGGTGTTTATTAAATGACGTCTCTGTCATCAAACTAAGCAGTTGCCTGAATTTTAATGTATAGGTTGTTGAAACACTGCCCTAGGATCTTGAAGCCTCTCATTTTCTGAGTCCGGATCCGGTCAGTTCGGTCAGTACCGAACTGCACCACGTTTAAATCGAACTGCACAACAAATTGTTGGGTATATTTTTTACTCTCTTATTGGATACTGATGATACTTAGGAATTCATATTTTCTCCAATAGTTAATTGAATCCAATAAGAGAGTAAAAAAATATACCCAACAATTGGTTGTGCAGTTCGATTTATAAGTAGTGCAGTTCAATTTGCACGTAGTGCAGTTCGGTACTGACCGGACTGACCGTAATCGAGCACTGACCGGATTTGACCCCTCATTTTCTATATATAACAACACAACAGCAATACCCCAGGCAAAACCTCCCATCCTTACAACCACCAACCATAACAATAAAAATCAATGGAGACTCAAACCTGCTTCATGTCCTATCCAACAGTCGACAAATGCGAGTCGATAGGGCGCGATAACGACACGGTGGTGGCAGATCTCGACGGCACCCTCCTTAGGGGCCGGAGTTCTTTTCCTTACTTCGCCATCGTGGCATTCGAGGCCGGGGGAATCTTCCGCCTCCTCTTTCTGCTCCTCGTCTCCCCTCTCGCCGGATTTCTTTACTATTTCATATCCGAGTCGGTCGGGATCCAAGTCCTCGTGTTCGCCTCATTCACTGGGTTGAAGATATTCGACATAGACTCCGTGGCGAAGGCGGTGCTAGTCAAATTCTACTCGGAAGACCTCCACCCGGAGTCGTGGAGGGTGTTCTCTTCGTGCGGGAGGCGGTGCGTGTTGACGGCCAATCCGACGGTCATGGTGGAGCCCTTCTTGAAGGACTACTTGGGAGCTGACGTTGTTGTGGGGACTGAAATTGGGGTGTGGAGAGGGAGGGCTACTGGGTTTGTTAAGAAGCCTGGGGTGCTTGTTGGGGAAAAGAAGGCTAGCGCGCTTAAAGAAGTGTTTGGGGAGTGGTCGCCGCAGATCGGTATTGGTGACCGAAGGACTGACCTCCCCTTCTTGAAACTCTGCCAGGTTAGCTTAATTAGTTTCTTGAATATATATAAACTGGTATACAGACACTCAAAAATCCGGTGGTTCGGTGTGGAGTCCGGATCCAGTCAGGACAGGCTTCAGTTAGTCCTCTCAGTATAGAATTGCACATTTTATTAATCGGACTTTACAGTTTGTGAGTCGAACTGCACAATAAATTATGGGATATATGTTCCACTCTCTTATTGGATAATAATAGTACATAGAAATCTATATTCTATCAAATAGATGACTGGATTCAAAAGTGTGTATATATATAGACACACACAACCGCTCTAAAGTGGACGTCCGTTCTTCAAAATTTGCGAACGACTTGAGACCCACACACACCTGATCTCCACCATTATTTTAACTCAACCATAGCATTTAGGGAAATTTTTGAAAATGACCTCCTTAAAAAAAAATTTCAAATTTGACCCCGAGACCAAACTATTAGCAAAACTGGTCATGGGACCAGTTTCACCCCGGTCAGCGCGCTGACTGGACGGGAAAACGTCACGACGGAGACGTGATCCGATATCATGTCTCCGCCTGTATGAACCCGCGCGTGCGTTGCATGTGTCCCCCACAAGGGGAGACGTGATAGTGAATCACGTCTCCCCCTGTGGGGGAGACGGAGACGGGAGTTTGATTCATTTTAAAAAAATTAAATTAAATTAAATTTTTATAAAATTAACCAAATCATATACTGAAAATTAAAATTAATTTAATAAGGCTTAACTTTGATTTAAAATTAAAATTAACTTTAAAATTTAAATTCAAATTAAATTTTAAATTTAATATTCATATAATATTTAATATTTGATTTGATAAAACAGCCATTTATAGAAAAAATCAACAAGTAAATTTTTTTATATAAAAATGTATAATTTAGATAATATTTAAAATTTAAAATCAAGCTTAAATTTTATAATTCATATCATATTTAAAATTTAAAATTTAGATAATATTTAAAATTTAATTTTATAAAACTATCATTTATAAAAAACATTACATGCAAATATATATAAATGGTTGCTTTGCAAAATTATATTTGAAATATGATTGTTTTTTGTTTAGGAATGGATAATTTGAAATATTTAGTTAGAGATAATTTACAAATTATGATTAATATTATTTGTATTTGGGAATGGATAATCTGCTAAATGAAAATGGATATTATCATTTCCTCTTGTTTTTAATTTTTAATATAAATGGTTGTCTTATAAAATTAAATTTTTATAAATTGTTTTTTCCACTTGTTGATTTTTTTTTCTATAAATGGTTATTTTATCAAATCAAATTTTAAATATTTTTTAATATTAAATTTAAAATTTAATTTGAATTTAAAATTTTAAACTTAATTTTAATTTTAAATCAAAGTTAAGCCTTATTAAATCAATTTTAATTTTCACTATATGATTTGATTAATTTTATAAAAATTTAATTTATTTTTTTAAAAAAATTTAATCAAATCCCCGCACGCTCGCGCAACGCGTTCGTGCGGGTCCATGCATGCATGTCTCCCCCACTAGGTGAGACGTGATCCACTATCACGTCTCCCCCTGTGGGAGACACATGCACGCATGCATGAACCCGCGCGCGATCAATCATGCAAAGAAAAGTCAGTATTATATGAATTTTGGGAAGCATACAGGGGGTTATTTGAATCTTTTTCCTTAAAAATAACATCCTCAAATCGCTAGCCCTCCCGACGCCGATCCCCGATGGACAATCCCTCCACCCCCCGGACGATCAATCATGCAAAGATGGTGATTTTTTTTTATCTAGATCCAGTTTTTTTCCTGAATTAGTCACCTTTAATCACATGATATTCCATCTCTTAATTTGTTTTTCAAAACAATAAAAAAAATTAAACCAGAACATTGCATGTGAAAAAATATAGTTAATCCAGAACAATGAGCATAGACACATTAAAACTCCTATTCCATCCAAGACAATGTTTACATAGAACAGTTTGCAAATTGTAAAAAATCTAATGATGAATTTGTTTCCCAAAATTTAGAGTTCATTCTTCAGCTTTCTTGGGATAAACTTGTATTAAAAAATGAACAACATGATGAATCCAATCAAATTATGTTAGCGAATTGGAAACATTGAAATAAAAGAGTGAATCAATGTTAAGGTTTTATTTTTTCTGAAAAATTATGACTTCATTATCGAAGGCCAATCATCATCATTCTTATTAACATCTCTTAGCAAGGATAATATATTTCACAAGACAACACGTAATGGATTTAGAATCACATAAAAACAATACATACCACACAACAAGTCAGATATGATTCTCAGCTCACTATCCGGATGGGTAAAATCATCATTTACAAAAAAAAAATTTGGATTTTAAATCATTTATAGAGGCTTTTTTGTATATTGTTTTCTTAGTGTAAGTTAATCAAACAGAATATTCATAGAATATTCCTTATCTGCCAAGAAAGTTTAATTTAGGGGGTTATTTGAATTTACATAGTAGTCAGGGGGTTATATGGATTTCATATTGTTTACAGGGGGTTAATTGGATTTTCTCTCTCTTTTTTTTTATAGATGGGTTTGGTTTTCTTGAATTTGAGGGGGAGATTGAGAGTAAGCCTCCGGCAAACACAGTTAGCTAACCAAACAACATTTTTGGTTTCTGCGTTCGGTTTCTTCCCCCGGTATTTCACGCCTATTTTTCCTCACGTCCCCGACGCTTCAAAAATACGATTCTCGCGTTCATTCAAAGCCGTGTCCTTGTGGTCTTTGCCAAACGGAACCTAAGTCAAAGAGTGGGTTGGGTTAAATGCATTAAATGCTATGGTTGAGTTAAGTTGGGTTAAGTCGTCCGCAACTTTTGAAAACCGAACGTTCGCTTTAGAGCGGTTTATATATATAGTTGAATAATAATATGCGGTCCGTGTGAACCACGTATACACACTCCTTAAAGATGTATATGTGTCGATAAAAGGAAGCATATAGCCCAATGATGTATATGCTATAATGAGATGATATATTTTATTTATCGATGCATATATCTCAATAAAAGATGTATATGCGTTCAATTCGCACGGACTATATATATATATATATATATATATATATATGTGTGGAAGTTATTCGGTGCGGGAATGCGGTCGTGTGGGAAGCGATCACGGTCCGTCGATCACGGGTCCATCGCATCGGACGGTCGGGTGCGATTCACATCGACCGTCCGATGCGATGGACCCGCGATCGAACGATCGACGTCGTTTCCCGCATTTCCGCACTGAATCACTCGCATATATATATATATATATATATATATATATATATATATATATATATATATATATATATATATAGTCGGATGATAATATGCGGGACGTGCGGTCGTGCGGGAACGACGTCGTTCGTCCGATCGCGGGTCCATCGCATCCAACGGTCGAGATGAATCGCCCCCGACCGTCCGATGCGATGGACCCGCGATGGACCCGTGATCGACGGCCCGTGGTCGTTCGCGCACGACCGCACGTCGCGCACCGTATCATTCCTCTATATATATATATATATATATATATATATATATATAAACAGACAGAAGGGTGCTAACCGACATAATTAAAGCTCAGTTCAAGGAGTATATCTCAATGAGAATACATAAAAATAAGCTGGTATTAGTATTCCAGGTCCATCCAATAACTGTGTTATTACGCTCAATCTATTCCACTAGTATAAAGGGAATCACATGTCAAATCATATATCATCATCTCTATTAAATTAGATGACCCATATGTCAAATCAATTGTTTACATTTTTTTTAACCCTTAGCTTATTCACATCTCAATCTTCATTATCAAACCAAAGAACAAAATACTTTTACATTACATTTCCCAATGAAAAAAAAACTTATTCATTATACTAGTTATCATCCTAAAATACTTTTTGTGACTATTTTGGTTCAGGAAAGCTACATTGTGCCGAAGAAACCAGCGGTGGAGGCCGTGACCCGCGACAAGCTTCCCAAGCCAATCATCTTCCACGACGGCCGCCTAGTTCAGAAACCCACACCCCTGCTCGCCCTCTTCATCATCCTTTGGTTCCCCTTCGGCTTCTTCCTCGCATGCTTCAGGGTCGCTGCGGGCTCTCTCCTCCCCGCTCGCTTCGTCTACCACGGCGTCCGTGCCCTAGGCATCCGTGTTACCATAAAGGGCACACCCCCACCCCCACCCCCTACCCAAAAGTCCACTGCCCAGTCCGGTGTCCTCTTCATCTGCTCCCACCGCACCCTCCTTGATCCGGTATTCCTCTACATCGCCCTCGGCCGCCCCATCACCGCCGTCACGTACTCCGTCTCCCGCCTCTCGGAGATCCTCTCCCCCATCAAGACCGTCCGCCTCACGAGGGACCGCACCGCCAACGCAGCGATGATAAAGAAGCTACTTGAGGAAGGCGACGTGGTGATATGCCCGGAGGGGACCACGTGTCGGGAACCGTTCCTCCTGCGATTCTCCGCGCTGTTCGCGGAGCTGACGGACGAGATCGTCCCCGTGGCGATGGTGAACAAGATGAGCATGTTCCACGGGACGACGGCGAGGGGGTGGAAGGGGATGGACCCCTTCTACTTCCTCATGAACCCCCGCCCGGCTTATGAAGTGACCTTCCTTGACAAGTTGCCGTGTGAGCTCACTTGTGGGGGTGGGGGGAGGTCGAGTCATGATGTGGCGAATCACATACAGAGGCTCATCGCGGTTTGCCTGTCTTATGAGTGCACGAGCTTCACGGGGAAGGACAAGTACAAGGCGCTCGCCGGGAATGATGGGACTGTTGTGAAGAAATACAAGGCTTGAACCAAACCATGTCATGGGTTGCTAGTTACATGGGATTCCTCTATGTATATTATGATTTTAAGGTTGATCTGCTATTTGAGTCAAAATTGCGTTTGTGTTTGCGCTGACAATGTCATTGATAAAACTAATGGAAAAGCAAATAAAGTGTTAAGTCTATTGTGTCGGTTATATAAAGATTGATCAAGTACCAAATTATGGATAAAGACCACATACCTTCCCGTCAATGGAATTATTTTCAAAATTCTGTGTATATTTTTTACAATATCTATTGCAAGAGTAACAAGAATCAATATATTTTGAGTTGTTTATGTCAAATGAATAATTATCAAGAACCAATTTTGACGTAATTAGAAGTAATGTGAAATGCGCTCTGGGAATAAAAAGATGAAGTCAATCAACATCGACTCCATGTATCCTTTCTTTAGGCACAGAAGAAACAAGAAAAGAGATAATTATTAGAATAATTATTAGAATAACTAGAAATAAAATGAAATACTAGTTGATTGATGTGTATGCACAACTCTATCACGTGTTTAGGTAGGATAGGCAGGTCAATATGTGGGCCACGTTTCGACTAAAATCCGACCCATACTCGATCGATAAAAGGGAAGGTGCCTCTAATTGCACCCCTAAAATTAGGGTGCACACCTAATTTTTGCATTCCTAACAAAAGTCAATCACATTTCTTTAAATACTCCTGTATATAAATGAGGCATTGGTTTCCAATACACACCCAACCTTTCAAAAGAAAATAGCAAAAACCCTACTCTCTCTATCACCCTTTTCATCGTCAACACCCAACCGTCCCGTTCTCTTACATGCCGCCGACAGCCGAGCCTTCCCATCCTCTCCCTCACCATGGATTATCTAGCTGTCTGTGCTCTCCCTCTCCTTCATCTCTTCATGATCATCATCTCTTTCAAATCCTAAACCCTCCACCACCCCTCTCACTGTGGACACCCCTCGCGCATCTGCTCATTTGCTCGCCGTCGTAAGCCTCCCTGTGCAGACATCATCCATCCATGCTCTCCCTCTCCATCCAGCATCTCTAAATGACCTTCTCTTGACATTTTTCGTCTTTCCATTAATAGGATATTCTTAGGTATAGATTGATATGATATGAAGAGATTTTTTTATTTATGATTGAATGATATAATATATGGTTAGGTATGAGATTTATTTATTTTTGTGATAGCACAGATTTCAGATGCTTCGGGATTGTTGACATATACACAAAATATCAACACTGCTATTGTCGCACAGGTTTCAGATACTACGGGTTTAATTTTGTGATCCCCGCGACACAAATATTGTCGACATATACACAATATCGACACGGCTATTATCACACAGGTTTCAGATGCTACAGGTTCAATTTTGTGATTCCGCAACACAAGCATTGTCAACATATATATATAATATCGACACTGCTATTGTTACATAAGTTCAGTTTCTACAGGTTATGTTCTGTGATCCCACGACACAAGCAGTGTCGACATAAATATTGGGTGTTTAAATAATGGGGTGTGTATAAAATCCGAATATAAATGGATCTTTTGTACACTATCCATTTATTTGGGGTGTCCACCCTAATTTGAGGGGTGCAATTAGAGGCACCCAAAAGGGAAATGATCCTGATATTCTAAACAAGATACCAGATGTGGACCCAAATTGATGCAAATTATTTATTACTCTATTAGTTTAAATAATTATTTATTGGATTTTTGTTATGTAACATAGATTTTATATTTTGATTTAAAATAATATTATTAGGATTTGTTATGCTAAGAAATATTCAGGTCAATTATTAAGATAATGAGTTGTTAGGTGGTTAGAATATATTTGGTTGGTGAGAGTTACAAGATCCTAGTGAACCGTGGAAGAGGGGATACTGGTTGGTCGTGGATGGAGGAGGAATAAGTGAGGGCAGTAGTTAGCCGAATATGAAGATAGAAGAGATTTGGGTTTGATTTTTGTATGCAAACCATATTTCTGAGCGTCAAACCAGAGCCACATCTACTAAGCCTGGAACCGAGCCGGGCAAAGGCTATCAATAGCTAAGTCATCTGTGTCTCACCCATTTACTTTTTGTTGTTTATGGATTTCTTAATCTGAAATGTGCAAGGGATTAACAGCAAAGTCAAACGATTGGATATTGGAAAGCAAACTTGATCCTTCTAAGATGGATCGCGCTGAAGTTCAAATCTTGGGACATCAAATTGCTACTTTCTCTCACTTGCTTGATGGAAGAGGTCGAATATGACTCATTTGGCGCAAAGAAAAGGTGGATGTTGACGTCCTCAATGGCTTTGATCAGGTTATGCATTGCTCTGCAAGGTTGAGGCCTACGGCAAGGAGGAATATAAGCTGTACACTGTCGGTCCCTGGCATCATTTCGACTGGACAGAGGTAGTGTCCGACACGTGGCACCCCGAGGAACATTTTTCCCATTCAACAAGAGGGACTCTACGTCGAATAAGAAAAAGGGGACATCTGTAGGTGTCATTTTTCCTGGCCCACCAGAATGGGCCAGATCTCGGTGGCCTGTGACCCTATTGCACGGATCCATGACCCGATCGATCTGAACCTGACTCTATAAATAGGGAGCTAATTCTCCCTAAAATGGTATGTGAAATTCTTTTCCAGAAAACTCAATTGGCCACCATTATTGATTTGAGCGTCGGAGGGTCTTCTGCAGGTCCCCACCTCCTATGTCTTCGACGTTTAAGGAAGAGCGCTCGCCGGCAGATACCAACAAATGGAGCGGGAGCGGACAAATCCAATTACATGTATCCGATACGTCGATTTTTGCCCCTCCATCAACCAAACAACAAAAAATTTATTATTATGTTTTCCAACAAGAAAAACTAAAGTAACAACCAAACAAAAAATTTCTTATTTGTTAGCTATACTAGAATAATTATTTTTCTCGAAATAATTTTGTCGCTGTCCAAACCGAGGCTAAATGTGAATTAATGGTGAAAGATGGTGTTTTCATCTATTGCCCACTTACAGTGACAAACATGTCGGTCGCCATACGCTATGTACAGTGACATGCAAACTTTTGACTATTGCTCGAACATATATATATCTGGTGACCGGTTCATTCAGGACGGTCATGCTAACGTAGATTTTTCAGTGCTATATATCAAAAGTGACTATATATCAAAAGTCTTTTAATGACAGTAGTTTTGCTAGGTACCGAAACTCTGTTTCGTTGTAATGGTATTAAACATGACCTAAAAATTTGTTGAGTGTTAATGTTCCAACTACTCGATATAATTCATGTAAAACGCATGTGTATTGACTAGTTTAAACAAAAAAAAACTAGTTAAACACCCAATTTTCGTTTAATTTAGTTTTATAGGGTGATAATCTCTCTAACAATAAACCTGAACAGAAGTTGACATAATTTTTGAAAGAGATTGATGTTGTTCAATATAGAAAAATCGATTAATCCAAGTTAACTGTAAAGTAGTAGTCTCTCTTGATGTTTCCTCCCCTATACGGTGCCTAACAATTCTATTTGGTCATCTAATCTTACCATGCAAGGTTGTAAAGCTTTTCCATTTTGGTTAATAGAATTTATTTACCAGAAAAAGTTCATAGTTTATTCAAGTTAAATTGCCCGGTAGTCCAGCTTAAATTGGTAAACCTTGGCAATGATTATAGGCGTTGATGTACTCAACCATACAATCTGACCCGTCTACAGCTTTGTCCCATCTACAGCTTAATTAGAAATGGTCTCTCACATATATACACATTATTATAGTGCAATATACACTGCTATATTAAAAAAATGAAAAAGCTGGTTATAACAGTGGTTATGCGTTGTAAAAAATTGGAAAAGCTGCGTCTAATTTTCATAATCACATATATGTACACTATTATAATACCATGCATGTATACCATAGATCATGAAAATTAAAAAAATATTATTTTTCAAAGAAAACATAATAATAGTGATCACAATATATCATTAATATGTACATCGTCCTGCACATAAGGATGACCATATTATCAGTTTTGAAGTTTATTTTTGGGAAGCTAGCTAGAGGACTAACAAAGTATATGGGATTGTAAAATGAAGATTGTAAAAAAAACTCTTATTAAATTGGTACACAAATCTAAATAAATATGCAGATATATACACAAAAGGCAATATTACACTCCATCTTTTTTACAGTCCAAAATACAGTCTCATATACATCGTTATAAATAATCCAGTGAAGCATATGTATTGTTTGACAAGGTATATATATTAGTATATATGTACATCGTTAAATATTTTTACAATTTCTATAAATTGGTTCATCCAATTTAAAATAGAGTGATATGTGCTTTTTATCAAAATATATATCTTGTCAAATAATGTTTACTTATTTTAAAAATATAATCCATATGTGATCTGCGTTTTGGACAGTAAAAAAAGACTGAGCCAAACATTTTGCATACACAAAATATAACATTGTCTTCGCGTCAACCAGATAGCCCAAATGACGCGAAACCATTGTATTTTTCGTAATGAGTTAGTATATCCCGAAAATGTGTAGGGAATGGTTTGTCACTTTATCAAAGATTGAGGTCTTGCCTGTGCGGGGGCGAGTAATGTGTCCATTCGAGGGGGTGTCATTGTAATTAAGGGGTAGGTTTTGTAACCTTTTTGTAGACCCCTTATCTACCTGTTTTACTTGCATTGGACATGTTTTGCCTTGATTAATATATCTAAGACTCATGCCTACCTTCCATCAAAAAAAAAAATCACATTGTCTTCGTTCGTAGGCACCTGGGATGCTTATTCGAATCTACTAAGACCTGAGAACATTTTAGGGTAACAAAACAGGGCGATTTTACCAATGAAAGATACCATGAAAGTGAGAGGCAGCTCTTCATGTCAACCGCGGTAAGCTTTACAGGAGTAACCACTCCTTATTTTTCATTCTCCTTGATGTGTGTCACACAGTCTATATTTCCTTAAGTTACTTGAATCTAATTCAGTGATGAAAGAGAACTCCTACTAATTAATATAATTCTCAGCGTAATGTTGCTAAAAAGAGAAGACTTTTTAATGTTGTTAGACTTATATATATCTTCATTAGGTATAATGCACCCAGTGACGTAACTATGATTTTATATTAGAGGGGACAAAAATGTATTTAGGAAAATCATTATTATGAGATTGATAAGGACCCTTTTGCATACATGCTCTTCAAAATTTCTGTGTGTCTGAAATTTGAATATGAAACCATGGATCTGCTAGAAAATTTAGTAAGTTCACCTTTGCCACATAAATTTTTATAATTTGAGGTAGAATATTAAATTCAGGATTCAGGTTGTGCTTGATTTTTATTTGGATTATTATTTTCTACTATTGGGCTTTCTCATGAAACACTTATCCATTATTATCTGATGTGTCAAAAAATTTAAATGACAAAAGTATTGAACACATATAGATTATGTAAATAGCCATATAAAATTGATTTAAAATAAAATCCCAAATTGATTGTATAAAAATCACTAAATACATGTTTACTATAAGCAAAAATGATTATGAATAGACAAAAAAATTCCAAAACTTATTAAGATATATTTTTCTAAGGATGACTATTATGATACAAGTTATTATTTTTATACCCCTGAAATGACCATCATAGGAAGTAAAAAAAGTATATCATTATTTTATTCTAATTGGACATCAACGGGAATCGGTCTTCTACATAAATGTTTTGTTCGCGAGGTCTCGGTTATGATCATTATTATAAAAAAGAAAATAAAATTATTAATTTTTAAAATTAGAATAAAAGCAAAATTAATCTATTACAATTATGTTGAGAGATTATTAGTATAAATATAACAAAAAATAAAAGATTTGATTCTACAATATTTTTTTCACTTCCAAGAATTAGATAACATTTTCCGTATTTTTAGGTGGCAAGTAAGTAGTTCTTACAGGCATCCAAACGTAATAATATATATATAGAAGTAACACATACATTAACACAAAGTCACAAAGCGAACCTGTCATTTTATTATGTTTCTATGATTCCCTTACTTGTTCACATAAAAAATGTTACATTCAGTCTCATTTTTAATCTCAAAAAAAAATTGTCTATGTTTTTTTAAAATCAAATTCATCTAATGATGTATGTAATTTTATAAATGATATATAATATATACTATAATAAATTAAGTGGAATATTGAAAATATTAAAAAATTTCAATAAGGTACCTATCGAGTGGGACTAATTTATATGATAATGCATTTGACACTATAAACGTAAAAATGATTTCTTTCTCCTCTTTATCACCTCCACTTTAGATTTGTAACTTAAAAGTGGCAAGATTTTTTTTACACTCTAAAATTCAGTGTTATATACCCCTTTAATATAAAAATCCAGTGAAACATATATATCATCTGATAATATGTATATCTCGTTAAATTTTTTCTTATACTTAATAAAAATTAATTCATTTAACTCAAAATTTAACGATATACATTTTTTATTAAAACATATATGATATATAATTTTTCTTTTAAGTAAAAACATATGTGATCCGAGTTTTAGATAGTAAAAAACAAAACATAAAAATAATTTAGGATAAAAAAAAACCCGAACAAACGTGGTGTGTAGAGCGAGTACAAAATAAGGCGGATGGCATGGTGAGCTCAGCATGACAGTCCGTTTCCTCACGTTGATCCCAAGGCACGCGTTCTGAGATTTCGGCGCCACCCTTTCATCGACCTCGTAAACTCCCAAACTCTCCTCATCAAAACAAAAAATGTAAAAAATCCTTGTTCTTTTCAAGCCACTTATATTAAAATCTATATATATCCCTAATTCAAACGCAACACCCAAACAATATCTCAACCTAGCAAAACCAAAGCAAAAAAACATTTCTTATCTCCTCTCCCATCCTTACCACAACCCTTTACCAAGCAAAAAATGGAAACCAAAGGATGCACGGTGCCATATCCAACCGTCGACAAGTGCGAGTCGATGGGACGAGAGAACCAATCTGTGGTGGCGGACCACGACGGTACCCTCCTGAGGAGCCGGAGCTCTTTCCCTTACTTTGCTCTCATAGCATTCGAGGCCGGGGGCTTCCTCCGCCTCCTCTTTCTACTCCTCGCCTCCCCTCTTGCTGGCTTCCTCTACTACTTCGTTTCCGAGTCCGCAGGCATCCAAGTCCTTGTGTTTTTCGCCTTCGCGGGGCTTAAGATATCCGACATAGACTCCGTGGCAAGGGCGGTCCTCCCCAAGTTCTACTCGGAGGACCTCCACCCGGAGTCATGGAGGGTGTTCACTTCGTGCGGGAGGCGGTGTGTGATCACGGCGAACCCCACGCTCATGGTGGAACCCTTCCTCAAAGACTATTTGGGAGCCGATGTAGTCGTCGGGACCGAAATAGGCGTGCGGGGTGGGAGGGCAACCGGGTTTGTCAAGAATTCGGGTGTGCTTGTTGGGAACAAGAAGGCGGCCGCACTTAAAAGGTGTTTGGGGAGTTCTCCCCCGAAATTGGCCTCGGTGATCGGAAGACTGACATCCCTTTCATGAATCTCTGCAAGGTTGTGTTCCCTCCAATTGATCTCGTTGTATTTTTTTCATATTTAATTTTTACCCCTCTTTTTTTTCTTCAATTTTAAACATAGTCTGTTTTTAGTTAATTGAAATAGATACGTCCATAATTTTTTAAAAATCTAAACTTATTTAACTCTTTGATTCTGCAAGTCTAGCTCAGTTTTTTATCAAGATTTTTTATGGGTTGGTTTTTTGGGACTTAGGGGAGGTCAGTCTTGTAGATCCCTCTTCTACACCTCCTCTTTTTTTTTTTTGTTTATTTACAAATTGTATCTTAGGGCTTGATCGTTTGTTTAGATAACATAAACATGTTTTTGCTTTTTTTAAGTGAAAAATGCAAATATGTTTTCAAACGTCTTTTTTGATAGAAAACTTAGGTAGCGTTTTGTAACACGTTTGAAAAATAAGATTTTGAATAAAGTGGCTTAAACAAACTTTGATTCCTGAAAAGCATATTTTCTAGTAATTTTTAAAAATAATTTTTTTGTACTAAAAGCTGTAAGTAACTTTTTAATTAATTCTACTTTAAAAACTCGTTTGATAACATGTTTGAGCTTTCTGCTTAATAAAAAACAAAATCACCCTCAATTGTGTTATCAAATGGACACTTAAATAAAAAGTTATTTAAATTACTTTTAGTGTGAAAATTACATTTTTTTAAAGTACATAAAATGAGCTTTCTATAAATTAAGTTTATTAAACTATTTTATATTCAAGTTATTCTTTTCCAACTAGTTTTCAAACGCAGCTAATTATTAAATTGTGATGGCTCATTTAAATATTTGTGATGGCTCATTTAGTTGGATGAACAACATGTTTGGTTTTTTAGGAGAGCTACGTCGTCCCGGAAAGCCCCTCGGTGGAGGCGGTGAGCCATGATAAGATTCCAAAGCCAATCATCTTCCACGACAGCCGACTCGTCCAGAAACCCACCCCTCTACTCGCCCTCCTCACCATCCTCTGGATCCCCATCGGCTTCCTCCTCGCATGCCTCAGGATCGCCGCCGGCTCTCTCCTCCCCATGCGCTTCGTCTACCACGCCTTCCTCGCTCTCGGTGTCCGCGTCATCATCAACGGCACACCCCCACCCCCTCCCCAAAAATCCACCGGCCAGTCTGGCGTCCTCTTCATCTGCTCCCACCGCACCCTCCTCGACCCGATCTTCCTCTCCACCGCCCTCGGCCGCCCGATCGCCGCCGTCACGTACTCCGTCTCCCGCCTCTCGGAGATCCTCTCCCCCATCAAGACCGTCCGCCTCACGAGGGACCGCACCGCCGACGCGGCGATGATAAAGAAGCTACTCGAGGAAGGCGACCTGGTGATATGCCCGGAAGGGACCACATGCCGGGAACCGTTCCTCCTGCGTTTCTCCGCGCTGTTCGCGGAGCTGACGGACGAGATCGTCCCCGTGGCGATGGTGAACAAGATGAGCATGTTCCACGGGACGACGGCGAGGGGGTGGAAGGGGATGGACACCTTCTATTTCTTCATGAACCCCAGCCCGGCTTATGAAGTGACTTTCCTCAACAAGCTGCCGCGCGAGCTCACTTGTGGGGGTGGGGGGAGGTCGAGTCATGATGTGGCGAATTACATACAGAGGCTCATTGCGGCGAGCCTGTCCTATGAGTGCACGAGCTTTACGAGGAAGGACAAGTACAAGGCGCTCGCGGGGAACGATGGGACTGTTGTGCACAAGCCGAAGGTCGACCCAAACCATGTCATGGGTTGTTAAACGAGGACTCTCAGCTCGCGCATCCACAATAATTTACTTCCGCGTGATAATAGTTATTGATGATGGTTATGTTTGGTTACATTTTTTTTTATGAAGAAGTGCTACTGCTAAAGAAGTGGTACGGGTTTCTGTACGCTATATATATTTGTGTTGTCGATCTTGTAAAAAAGATGTTGAACGAATTGTTCGATATTTATAAAGTGTTTGTGGATATATTTTTCTTTGGTGTATGTTCTTCGTGGAGATTCACATGCATTTGAGTTCTGCCGGGTTTTTAAAATCAAATATGCCAGTAGATATATGAGTTTGTCATGTTATGCATTCTAACATGAGTTAGGCTATAGAAGAGAAGGTAGCAAACGACCCCATAAGTTTTCCATGTTTACAATTAGATACCTATCTGATTTACAAACAGGTCAAGGTTATAAAGATATGCTGGATTCACAGCTAGATCCATATACCCAATAACTTGACACATAAACCTCAAAATCTAACTTCTTAATCTCCGAATTTCACAAAATTTCATTTATTGGTTCTTGAGACTATATAGATCTCCAAAAAAATGTAAAATAAATATTTCAACATCAATTTATAATTATTATAATTATAAATCAAATTAGACCCATTTGAGCTCATAGCCAAATTTAAAAATGAATTAATTTAATTTAAATTAAAAAATTTATTATATATTTAAAATAAATATATAAGACTGCAAAATATATATACAACTATACCCCACCTCCCATTTAACTTAATGAACCTTCCTCATCTCCCTTTTCAAATCCCATCTAGCCTTGCAATGATCACCTTAGGAATCTTGAACATGGAGAGAGAATCGGGAGATTTGTAAGTACCACTTGAAGTAGAACCAACTGGCACCCCGACCTCAAAAGGTTACTCCGCCAACCCTCCATACGCTTCTCAATATTTTCCATCAAAGGAGACCATTCCGCCTTTAGAAATTTTTCAAGGTGGAGGTGCAGTCCAAGATGTTTCACAGGGAACTCTAAGATTTGACAATGGAATATATGAGCAAATGACTCAAGCTCCGAGCACTCCACATTGATCCCAAGCATTGCGCTCTTGTTAAATTTGATCCGAAGCCCCGAAAGGAGTTCAAATACATATAAGTTGAACACCCGTCACAAAAGACTCATCTACCGCACATAGGATGATGCTATCAACAGCATACTACACGTGAGAGAGCAGGGTCCCTCCTGGGGAAACTTTCTTCGATGATGCTTGCAGCCACCCTCTTCAATCTATTAGCCACTGCCTTTGCAAGCATTTTATAACTTCCATTAACCAAACTAATGGGTTTATAGTCCCTTACCTCAACTGCTCCTTTTTTGGGAATGAGAGTGAGATAAGTGGCATTTAGACAGCCAATACTCTGAGAGCCCGAGAAGAACTCAAACATCTCCAACAGTTCTGGTTTCACCAATGGCCAAAAACTCCTGATAGAATTTGGAACTGAAGCCATCTGGACTAGGCACTTTATCTATTTCTGATTGCAAAACTGCACAATGGATCTCCTCTACTGAAAATGGGCCATCTAATAAGCTGTCATTGATCGCTAGAAACCCGACCAAGGTCCTCGTCAGCCCACTCCAGTGAGTCCCCCTCTTTAGATTAAAAATCTTTTGAGGGGTCCACGAGTTGGCTTACGTGGAATATTATGATTCATTAAAAGTTGACAAAGTCACTCTTGTTAAGGGACTCTGGAGAGACAATTGACCAATAGAAAATTGATAATAACATAACAGTGTCGTCATCCTGGGATGCATAGTTTGTTCCTAGAACCCTCAGCATTATTTCAGTGTTCTCGTGCAAAATGAGTAACAAGCTTGAGGACTTCGATAAGTGAACTCTACTCCAAGTGAATGACACCTCATGTAGTATTTCAAAAATCCCCTTTGAAGGAGTGCATCTTCAATTAGTCCCTTACATCGAGTCAACAATGTAACCAACTATCTCGATCATCATGAAAGAGTCTACCTAATTTGTGCAGGAAAATACTCCAGAAAGGACGTATCAAGGACTCCGATAGGAAGCATCCTAGGAGTCCAATTAAGGGACTCTGGGAAGAAGGGACTGTGGGAAATAGTCCCAAGGTCAATCTTTACACTACAAGATGATGTTGTTTATAATTAGCAAGTGATTCACATAAAGGGCATAGAACATGTTTGTCTATGGCTAACAGTCAATGCCCCAATCCTCCTAGACGGACATGACTCTCACGCATGGTAATTTCTAATGAACTTAACCGCTAGAATGCACACTAAAATGACAATTCGACACGCTCAATGGATTCTAAAACATGTTGCGTCAACATATCATTACATTTATACATAAAGATGATGCATGTCATCAAGATGAGCACCTGGTGCAGCAAAATTCACCTATAAAAGAGGACCACACCCCCTCAAAATCCAGATTGAGAGCCATTCTGTTATTCTTCGCTTTCAAAGCCAATCTTTCATTCTTCCACAAAAAAAGTGAGATTCCTCATATGAGTGCCAGAGGTTCTTAGGCACCACACCGGTGTCAAGATCTCAGCCTTCTTAAGATAATTGCATCCAAGTGCTCGAGGAGGGGGTGTATCTTCCTACCGGTTTGAGGGAGAGTAACCACAAGGAAAATTAATGAAAGGATTTCTTGGGATGCAAGGTCAGTAATGTCATGAGGGTACCTGATATACCGAAGTGGTATGGAGTCCGGCAAAACTCCAAATGTGACATCTTTTTTAAATTGGTAGGGAGTCATCAGGCTTCAAGTAACTAGTTACTATGTGAAGAGAATATTAATCGACGCCAGGAGTTTGGTGAATATCCTTGCGTGCTGAAAAGCTTTGTTTCAACGTGTTTTAAAACTCAGACAAAAATCTACCAAGAACAACAAAGACAATAAGAGAATTTTAATAAAGAGAATAATCTCAAATTTTCAATAAGAGTTTGGTTGAAGGAGTTGGTGATGAAGTCCGAGTAATTATTGACGTGATCCACTGCATTGTGATTCTATGGCTTTAAGGGCATTCAATGAATCAACGATTGCATTCTTTCGATCTCCGGTAGTCATGGGATTTATTTTTAAATCTTTTTTTTTTTGGGTTGGCTGGGATTTAAAGGATAATGGACAATGACCTTTTTTTTTAATAAAAGGGAGCACGGGGAGATAATACGGATTGATTGTGATAGAGTTGGGTTTTGGATTTTTTTTTTTGAATGGGATGTAACTGAAAGGGTAAAGATAAATGGGATATGGGTTCAACAGTGGCAGCAGCTCAGGATGACAGCGACGGCGACGGCGGTGCTCAGAGGCCGCCGGTGCTCGGAGGCTCTCGACGGCAACAACAGCTCGGTGGTGGTTGAACACCTTGGCTCTGATACCAACTGATGAAACGTGATGATTACGCTTTTCTTCTGATCCGATCAAAGATGCAAGATCTACAGGATCCAACGACGCTGTTGATTCTTCAGAAGAATGTCAGAACGATGGGCTTCAACAATTTGTTGATTCCTAAGAATACCAGAATAGTAGACTTCTATGAATCTGCTGTTCTACTAAGAATAAAGAGAATTTTCTCAAATTTTCAAAAATCTAATCTCTCTTAATTTTGTGTTTACGGAGTTTATTTATAGAATAAAGAATCCTAACAAAGTAGGGTCTCAACAAATCTCTCAAATCACATTTGATCAAATCCTAACTATGCAAATTTGAATTTAAATTCAAAATTCAAATTTAAATTCAAATCCTAACTAAAAAATTAAAAATCAAATCTAAATATTAAATATGATAAATCTAACAAATAAAACTAAAATATTAAAAAGTGCAAATCATCAATAATCCTCCATATCGAATGGTCCATGATTGTGGTGCATAAAAAACGCAGAAGCGAAATTTCGTTTGTATGAGTGCATTCCGTTGGTGGTGTTTACAAACGCAAAAGCCAGCATAACGTGGTCCCAAACGGACCCACTGGAATGTTGGAAGGCTTCACATATCTATGGGGAAGGTAACTCCCCAGCCGATTGCTTGCAGCCCATCAGTCCTCCAGAGGAGAAACAATCGATCTTTGGCACGAGTTCCAATATAATCAGCAATCTAGGAGGACAGGATAATGAAAGGATACAAACACATTAGCTAACAATGGAATGCTTTGGCATTGGCTCTGGAGACGCGGAACAGGGGAGGTTGGCGACTGCAGTTTGCTTTTCTTCCCATTCGTGCCCCAGGTGATGTGGAACAGAGGAGGCAGGCGACTATGGTCAGCCTTCACTAGTTTTGTGGTTCAGGGTTGGTGGATCTGGGGTGGTAGCTGGCACTGGGTTCTCTACCCCCTTCTTTTTTAAAGCTCTCTTTTTCCTTGCTCTGTTTATTGTAAAGAGTTGTGCATTTGTTTTGAGTTCTAATTTCAATCTACACATGTTTTGAATTTTAAAAAATAGGTACAAATTTTTACAAAAAAATAAAACATATACTCCAATTAATTGCATTGATGCATTTATAGAAAATGTGAAAAATTTGAGTATATGCTCATGTGATTTTCTATCGACGCATATTAGACTAGAATTAGGACTGGAAAAAAAAATTGTACATGTAACAGCACTCTTGTTATGTAAAGTTCATAGTTATAATGCAAAAACTTGATTACCAATAAAAAATTGATCTCAATAAAATTGTTCAAGTATTGAACTAAAATTTTAACCATACCAAATGTCATTACGTCAGGTTAGCAAAGAATTTCTTTGGATCTCCGAAACGAAGTAAATTGAGTTCAAATGAAAATGCCAGAGTAGCCTGTAATCACTTCTGGTAAGTATGCACTTTCCAGCTGTTAATATGCATCAGTACTAGATGGTGTATATCAACTGTACCGTTGAATGTATAATATTATTCATACTATCTAACAATTAATATACAGCCATAGCACAATCAAAGGATCAAATGGTTAGGATTCAATGGCATCAAAGTTATTTGTGTCCCAAAGCATGGCAGCTGTTAAACTTTAGACCAGTCTTTGCACCTCGGTGACTTCAAAATAAAAACGAAGAAAAGAAACAAAGACGTAAAAAATAGAAAGAGAAAAAGAGAAAAAGCAAAGCAGTCTTTGTTTTCTTTTCCTTTATCTTTGGCTCTGTATTCATGGTTATTTTTTTATAATACTATATCATCAGTTGTAATATGTTTACAACGAGAACTTGTAAGAATCCCCATGCAAAGTTTCAGTTGGACCAATGACCAGTCAGTCCTCCAAAGAATCTATCAGGGTGTGTACCCCACACAATAACGAAAGAAGCCTCCTTTATCATGCACTGATCAATGCATTGGTGGAATTGCTTTCGTTTCACCTAAAGAACACAGGTTACGAGCCAACATAAAAAAAAAAAAGCACTTGATTGATTGATAAGGATTGTTATGCATGTTCTCTCTCTCATACAATATCTGATCCTCTAATAGAACATTTCTTGGGTTCTGTTCCATGCATGCATGCATGTACTCGTCTCTTTTTGTGGTATCTAAATAATACATACATCTCTCTAGATAAGAATATACAATAATAGATTTTCACTTCTTCTCTCACTCTTCCCTCACAATAAATAAAAATTGCATAGCCAAAGTGTAAGCAAAGGTTTTGCCAATCTTTCTCAAGATTCCCGTGTGTTGTATATTATATTTCTACTTGAGAGAAGGCCTGGCTTACCTTTTTAGTCTCACTCAAACCAAAATCCCCACATTACCACCACCTCCTCACTCCAGTACACCACATAAAGTGGGAGCTTTTGGCAAAGTAAAGGGAGTTTATATACCTCTTTGAAGTGGTCATAGAGTTCCCCCAAGAATCTCAAAAATTACATGCACAATGACCCACACCATGTGTATTTCTCATCACCTGCAATGGTCCAATTTTCTCCACGCCCTCATCGATCCGCCGCCACTATGCCCTGCCAGGTGGTTGTCCAGACTTCCCTGCTTTCCTGTGAAGAAATGGAAACATCCATTAAAGCCATAACTAAAAATTAGATGTTCATTTTAAACATTATCAACTATTGAGGTAGTGAATCTTTGAAATTAACCTAGCTAGACCAATTATAAGTAACAATGAACTTAATAGAATTGGGAAAAACGAGTTGAGATCATGCATATCACATATTAACAATATATATGTCTAGACAATATTTTTGTGGTAGTTAATCATAACCACATTATAGTGACAGAAGCATCCATGTCACTTGCAATTCTGGCCAGATTTCATTGTCCGATTGATTATGCCCCTAATTCTCGAAATCTCAAGCGATTAAATCATACAAAATATGAAAATCATTTTTTGTTTTGGGGATTGTGTGTGTTCAATGAAACTTAATTAACATTGGGATAGGTTCATTGGGAATATTATACATGTTAGGTTTCAAAAAATCATGTGAACCTTGAAGATGTAATTATATTGAAGTTTGACCCATAATTCAATGGGTAATTACATGGTCTTAGACTCAATTAAATCCCACCACTTATCAAATTAAAAATTAAAAAAAAAAACAACAAAAGAACTACATCTTAGTTTAGTGGTCCTTATTGTGTGATGCAGCACATAGGATAAGCGTGAGTTACACTTGATACTACCTATGCTGAAAAAGTAACTGATACGTATATAACTAAAGTGATGAGAATAAACAAAATAGGGTTTGTATTTACTAAAGTGGAGGGTTTCTTTTCCTTTTTTTTCTTTCTTTTGATTTGAACAGAATAAATCAAAGTTGAACAACACTGAAACCTATGACAATGGGCCCATCGAGAATCAAAATATTGGGAAGAATAAGGAAAATTAAAATCATAACATGACAATCTATGTGATATAACCACTGCTTTTGTTTTATTTTTTTTATTTTTTTGGGTGGGGGAACAACTAATTCTGTATTGGAACCAAAGAGTGAGCTCAAAAGATGGTCACTACAGGTTAATTGCATGTCCATGTAATTTCTATTCTTTTTAGTTCTCAGATGCTTCATTAATTATTCAAAACTGGATGAACTTTATTCCCCCTACTAAATTATCTTATCTTATATGGTTCAGTATTAAAAAAAAAAGAACCATCAACATCACATCTATAACAGAGGCTTTGGAAAAAGAATGACCAAGTTGATTTTTGCAATGACTCACACATAAATTACTAAACAAGGTTAGTTTAACAGCCTTGATTAATTTGTTTCTCATGGTTTTAATCCAAAACAAAAAAAACTTCTTTGTGTTGCACAAACCATATTTAAGTTCAATAAAACCATAAATTCACTTATGAACAATAAAAAGTAGTGAAAATTTGATAAGTAATGGTTCATACAAGTTCCAAAGAAACCAAACTGTGTGATGATAAATTGACAATATAACAATGTATTGAGAGATGAATCTTAAATATAACACTAACCTGTTGTGAATAGGATCCGGACCATTGGGAACCCTCCTCTCACTCACATAATTGAAATCAGTTGGCCTAAAACCGCTCCGTTTCATGCGGGTCGTCGAAGTCGATGTCATCCTTCCTTCACTTGTTACAGCCCCAGATAACAAAATACAAAAGAACCAGACAACCACTAAGCTTCTAATCAAACTTTTAAAGCTACCCATAAGAAAAGACTACCTTGCAAATCCTGGATA
Organism: Acorus calamus; assembly: GCA_030737845.1. NCBI lineage: Eukaryota > Viridiplantae > Streptophyta > Magnoliopsida > Acorales > Acoraceae > Acorus > Acorus calamus. The sequence continues at coordinate 3,111,122 of CM060867.1, forward strand.
AAAAATGTTCTATATGCAAAGAAGTTTGGTTTTTTGATGGAGAAGAAAAATGTGGATGTGGTAGAGAAGTCCAAGGCAAGTAATTTAATGCTGTGATATGGGGTCTTGGTCTATCTCTCTTTAATATTTAACAGGAGGAGGGGGTGCTCTGCTTTTTCTTTATAGAAGAGAAGCGATTCTTGGTGCACTTTTTGTTGTAGGGTTTTTGAAATGAAAGGCTGTGTGTGTGGGTGTTTTTTGAAGGAGTAGAGACTCACTTTGTTGTTGGATTGTGGATTTTCATGCAATACCTGGGCCCTTCACCAATGGGGACCTCTCACTTTCATCTGCTTCTGTACAGCTTAACAAACCTCGGTCATGGTGCCATGCACCCCCCATCCCCCCACCCACCACATCTTTGTGCATATTTAGTACTTAGCTTTCAGGTATAGGCTTCTTTTTAATCAAAGAACAAGGCAAAGTGTGACACATGCAGTGTTAGTGGTTTATATATTATATAAAAAGAAGGGAAACATTCAAATAACCCTATGTAAACTGACTGAAATTCATATAACCTCCTGACTTTTTTTAAATCCATATAAGTCTTTTAAAACATCTATGTAAATTTAAATAACCTCTCTCTGAGTTAAATTTTCGTTGACAGATGAAGAATATTATGCAAATATTCTATTTGATTAATCCTAATTATATGGACTTAAAGAAAAGTCAGGAGGTTATATGTGGGTTATATGGATTTTTCCCTAAGAAAAATGATAGAATATGTACTTTCAGTAATTAATACATGAAAAATGTTAGGAGCCAATCACCTTAATTTTAACTTTTTTTAATATGGGCGTTGTTACACATAGTTTTTTTTACAATCCAAAATACACTCTTACATATCTTGTTCGAAATCAAGTGAAACATATATTTCATTATATGTAAAATGTATATATCTCTTTAAATATTTTCTTACACTTACTAAAAATGAGTTCATTTAACTCGAAATATAACGATGTAAACTTTTTATCAAAGCATATACATCATTAGATGATGTTTACTATTTATAAATAAATAAAAACATGTGTGATCTTAGTTTTGATTGATAAAAATGACAAGTCAAACAGTTTTGTTTGGCTTCTTCTTTTTTCTTTTGTTTTGTTTTCCTTCTCTTTCCGGATTTTAGACCATTTGTAATATGTTCCCCCGTATATGGGACATGATTAGATGCGGTCGTGCGGTCGGTGCGGCTGTGATCACGGGCCGTCGATCACGGGTTCATCGCATCGGACGGTCGGGTGTGATTCACGTCAACCGTTGGATGCGATGGATCGCTCCCCCGTGTGTATATATAATGTACATATGTTTAAAAAAATTGAATATGTTTTCTATTTTAATATGTATAACCAAATAAGTACGGTAATATGATGATAGTAAAAGTAATTAATTGGAATGATTGAATAACAATGTAACTATTGTTCGTAATATATATACACATTATAACCACGTAGTGACAAATTCCATATGCCTAAATAATCTGAGTTAGGTGAAATCACAAATTTTATGACATATATTACACAATTTGTGTAGTTTACATGTCAGAAAAGTTTGTATACATGTGCATTGAAATGTATACAAACATGGTTAAACTTTTTTTTTTTTTTTTTTTTTTTTTTTAGCACCGATGACTGGATTTGGGATTGGATTTTATGGTTGGAGGCACAAGTAAAACCACCACTTAGAAGTGAAAACCTTACCCCAGTAAAAAAACAAAAGGGGGGTGGGGTTCTCCTTCCCCAAAATATTTAATAGGAAGAAGAAGAAAAGGGGGAGAGAAAGAAAGAAAAGGGGTGGGACTGGGTGGGAGGTGGCTGGCTGCGGTGGCGGACAACGGAGGACGACGGTCGGCCACCTTTCTCTCTCTCTTTTTCTCTTTGTCTCTCTCTTTCTTTCTCTCAATTAATCTATTTCTTTCTCTTTTTCTCTCCCTTGACCCTAGCTCCTTAGCCCCCTCCATCGCCGCCACCACCACCTCGGCCCTCCTCCTCCGTCTGTCTCTCTCACTTTCTCCCTCCCCTCCATCGTTGCCTTTCCCATCACCGTCACCTCTCTCCCAGCCCCCCCCCCCCCCTATGGTTTCCTTTAGAGATCATATATTATTGATTATTATAGAGCATTGTTATATGTTAAATGGTTCCATGTCGGATTTCTACCTAAGTAAGATCTATTTATTCATGTATTATTCTTCAAAATATATTAACTTCCAACAGTTAAATTCACGTTATATAACTAGCTGTAAGAACTTGATACACAATGTTATATTGTAAATTTGTAAATTGCGCTTTGATTAAATCAGCAAGCACTTCCAACATCAATGAAAGAGGTCAATGGATCAAATATTGAGGAGCATATACATACTGTAAGTGATGTGTGGAAGGCCCCCCAGTGGAGTGATCGAGACGCACCCTCTCCGAAGGGGAGGTCGCCGGTTCGAATCCGCTCCCTCACTAATTACCAAGCAAAAAAAACAAAAAAAGTATACATGAATTGAAAGTAAACATGACTGATGTTTAGGCAGTAGCTGGAATAATATATAGTAACATTCTTATTAATCTCCGGAGATTTAATTCACATATTTAACATCTTCATTTGAAGCATTAATATAATGGGAGCTTGGAACTTGGAACTTGGGAAAATAAAGAATATAATTTTCTAAGGATAAATTTGTCTTGTTAGAGATAATATGTTTCATGGCTGTTTTTAAAAGGGAGGAAACTTTCATAAATATTCACAAATGATCTGTTACATCTGGATTTGGGTATAATACCTGCATTATGTACCTCAGGGAGACAAGTTTAATTGTTTGGCTGACACGGCTGGCTAAAGTTGAGCACAAGATACTCACTAGAACCAAGGCAGGATTGGCAAGATGAGATGAGGTAGACTGATTGGAATCAACAATTGAAAGAGGGGTTTTTGCACATGCGGTTAAAATTTGTGATTTTTACATATATATATCCCTACTATATTTTCTTTTTGTCAAAAATATTTCTGTTAAAATGATTCTTACAAAAATACCCCTCAAAAGTTCATAAGTTGTGTATCCACACTCCTGCTGTAATCTTCAGAGTTGGGGTTAATTTTTGTCATCAAAATACCTTTTTGTACCGTTAAGTGGGGGGATAAAAAGTTATTTTTGAAAGATATGATAAGCTAAGACCTTGTTATATTAAAAACGAAAGCGCAATACAAAATACTCGACCAAAATGTAAACAAAAAATGGCCACTAAGCTTGAAGCCTGAGTAGAAGAGGGACCTATGACATTGTTTTCATCTTCTTCTTCAACCTCCCGACCAAAACTTCTATTTTTCTTTATCTAATCTCATTTCGCTCTTCAAAATCCTTCTTCTTCAATCCCAAATCTCCTAATTTTGATGCTCTAACACCCTCAAAGATGAGTTCTTCATCTCAAGCATCTTCAATCATTCATTTTTGAAAGATATGATTAGGTGAACATCTACAAAGTAAGCTACCAAGGGAAAGGAGTGTTATAAGTGTGTACGATGAAAACAAGAATGAACTTCATTTGATATTTGACTATTAAAATTAATTTGAACATATTTAATTCAATGGGGTTGGTTAGGAATAGGAGTACAACTCAAGCAGATTGGGTCAAGTTGGAGCTCTATCTGAATCCAACCCTGAGGTTGGAGAAAGCCAACACAAACCCAATTCAACCCGACCATCGGGTTTGAGAAGCTCAACCAGAACTCAACCCGTCGTGTTTTATTCAAGTTCTAGTTGGGTTCGGGTTTGATTCGGGTTGGGTGGGCTTGGATTGAGTTCGGGATTAATTTGAAAAATGTATTATTTTAAACAATTAAAATTTTATCGATTATAAGATTTAGGGTGAAGGGTAATTTGATCTGTTTACTACTAAAAGGGTGAAAAGGTAATTGCACGCACTATAATTACCCATGTAACCATGGTTGAGTTATTATCGTTAGCAACATGTAATAGAGGGGCACTGGTACACAACCTTAAAAATTGAGGGGTATTTGCAATGAACTTTTCAACAAGGGTATTTTGAAAATAATTGAATATATAGTAAAGGGTAAATGTAAAAATTTTAAAAAAATTCTGAATTTTATGAAAACACGATAACTATTTATTGGGGATTGACAAAACTGATAAAATCCAGCACTGATTGAATCATACATATGAGATATCACGTCTCTTTCCAATTGGACGAAGGTAAAAGAAGATGTGAAAGATTTTAGGCTAGAAATCTTACACATCTAGAACTTTCCTGAATTTATTCCCACCCTAATATTGAATGATCTCTAGTTGATGAAAAGTCTCTCTGTTATTGATGATGCCTTCTAATTAATAACGGAACGTCTGTGGAAAACTCACAAGATGAGTTTTTTTTTTTTTTGAATTGCTCAAATATCCTTAGACCACCTCTTTTTTTTTACCCCGGTAGGGGGGCACATTGCTTGGATCCAATCTTTTACCGTCACATGTCATCAAGCGTGTCCCACACGAAACCACTCGATGACTGACATGTGTCAACCAAGCACCACGACACGCTATCCTCGTCTTGGGTTGGTCGGGTTGACTGTATATGCAGAATCCCACTATATCCTCCTCGTATCATCTTCCATAAACGCTATCCTCCATGTCCTATCTGATCCCACAATACCTCCCACCATTGTTTTGGATGGAAGATCATGAGAGGTTTCGAACAGGTAGTTACAGACGGTACTAGGAAATGGGGAGGCAATCTTAAATACAAGGTATGTGAAATTCGTTTTTATAAAATCCCTATATCTAATATCTTACTGACTTGATCATTGGAGGACCTTTTACAGGTCACCTCCCCCTCTCCAGACATTTCAAGGAGAACATCTGCTGGTGTATCTAACCAAACGATTAGAAAAGCAGCGGAGAGCGCAGATCTGAATATCCAAATCCAAGTGAATTGTTAATTGAAAGGGCTATTTGAAAGACTTCTTTGCACGGCTCAACTTAGCCGTCAACTATCAACTTTTCTCCCACTCCATTTTTGGACTTTTGTAACCCCTTCCTAAGTTATAAATAGTCTAAAGTTCCTTAAAAAAAAAAACTTCGCTGTCAACTCTCACAATTGCCATGTTCCGCCTAGCCTTGCTCCAGTAGTAGTGGACACCCCTTTCATCTTGAAAGTGCTAGCTTTGAACCTTGCTGAATGCAAGGATTCAGCAAAAAAAAAGCCCGTGTGGGTTTGGGTTTTATATGGGCTTTGGTCCCATGGTAGTTTGGGTCTATAATGGTAGTTCTTGTATTATTCGTCAGTCAGAACATGTTCGTTCTAATATGTCGGGACTTTGTAGCCCTTAGAGGGCCTTTGTACCACAAGAAAAAATGTCACAACTGCCATGGAAACTTTGGTCTGATCACCTTATATGTTTTTCTTTCTTTCTATGTACTGTGATTGTGGTAGGTGCTGAATTAACCAGATTGATGTGGAAACTAGATTGATACGGAGTCAATGAAATGAACTCACACACAGACCCCATGGGCGGACCCACATTCCCTTGTCTGTGTGTGTGAGTGTAGGCCCAAAGTGTGGGCATAGTTGATTACACCAAAAAAACTGAACCACAGGGCAGTTACACAGAGTGCCCAGGTTCAGGCATATGAACTATACACAAAAACAAAGTATGTTGTACAGATTGGAGTAAATGTCGGATATGATCATGTTGAAGTCCATCCATCGTCGCCTCAGTCTGAGTGTGACGAGCTAAACGAGCTAGTAAATATGGAGCTGCTACCCATTCTTTTGGTACATGAGAGAATACAATAGGATCAAAAGGTCCACTTAATTGTTTAATTTGAGATATCAACTGCCTAAGTTGAAATGGTCCCTCCCCATCACTATTGAGGAGTTGGATAATTTGGGTTGAGTCTGAACATACATGTATGTTCTGCAGCCTTCGACTACGAGTAAATTGGAGGCCTAATCGTATAGCCTCCACCTCTGCACGAATAAGGGTGGCCCAAGGCCAACTCGAGAATCCAGCCCCCAAAATGGTCGGGGGAGTTTTTTGTAGTACCAAAAACCCAGCTCCAGCACTGAAGTAATGGGAATGTACACTACCATTTGTCAGTATATATATTTGCTTCCCCTGATTCCCTTGAGCATTCTGTTCCTGTTGATACTTTATGGATGGGGGAGGGGGGCCCAGCCCAATGTATTTGATTAATATTAGCCCATTGTCTACCCCCATCTTATGTTAATAGTATTAACTCATTGTGTATGTCCCTCCCGACTTTGACAAAGTGGTCGAGGACATCCCTGGTCGAGGACATCCCTTCCCAAGTGAAGGGCATGGTTTCAAGCCTTCTTGGTTGTGAAAAAAGAGTGTTGATATACTCCGCCCATTTTGCAATCATGTACACTATGATATGATAGCATATTTTTCGTTATCATAGTATATGGGTCCGGATGTATCATTTTCCATGAAAAAAAATAGAAAAAGCCTTTTAGGCTTGTCTTATGGCCCCATTATTCGTTTCCCCAAGATTTGTATTTGTACATTATTATTGACTTACTTCCATAAAATATGAAATTGCATGCCATTATAATTTCATATGAAATTATATAAGAGACTCATGGTAAACCTCCCCCCACCATATTGAAATTTGAAGTGAAAAAAACATATCAACCATTAATTAATAAAAGACAATAAAACAAAGAAAATATATAAGAAAAATTTTCTTATCATAACAAAAGGTTTCCAAATACATATAATTTGCTTCTCTCTCATCCAGTTTAAAGTCAAACTAAATCAAAAATTAATTCTTAAATTTTTTTAGGAATGATATAATAATTTTGTTGAAATTAATTTTATGTTAATGATATAATGTATATTTACAAAAAAATTATTTTGTATTTTGAATAATTAAATAAAATCTATGATAGATTTGACTCTCCCTCCCCCTCGACCCACGTTTCCATTCTCTTCGACCACATGGGAACTGCTCTTCCACATTTCTTACTTGATACATGCAAGACATAAATCCAGCATACCTACGCATTTCCCTTGTTTATTTGTATCTCTGCGTGCTGTTAACTAGTCTCCTGTGACTTTGGAATCAAAATCTATTTCATGTTCACTATTTTAAAAATTATCTCACAAAGGCAACATCTGTGGCATACTATCTCATTGACAAAGTCAACATCTGAAGCATCCAACCCACTCTCCTCCATCTCTCCATGCTCCTCCTCTCTCAAAATCTTCTTCAAACACACACACACAGCTAGAGCAAGAGCTAGAGAGAGAGAGAGATTTTCATAAGATTCATAGCTTTGAGTGATGCCCCTCGCGCAGTTCCTATGATTCATCAAAAAATTCATCATGATCTGATCAAACCCTCACCATAGAAACCCAATCAGTGCTTCTCGTCCTCGATACCAAAATGAAGATCCACATGAGAAACCAAACCTTTCTCTCTCTTTTCCTGTTGGTAGCCATAACCGCCTCCATCGACCCAACCTCTGCCAAAAACTCCACCGCCTACATCCCGCCCGAGAGGATCTTCCTCAACTGAGGCACGCCGTCGGGCAATATGTCGGTAGAGATCGATGGTGGGATCGACCTGTGTTGCAATCAAGCGTGAGAACCGCCTTTTGAACCAGGGAGCGCATGAGTTCCGAACAGAGATTGACATGCTTTCAAAGTTGAGGCATCGGCATTTGGTGTCCCTTGTCGAATACTGCGATGAGAAGATGATCCTCATTTACGACTACATGGCGAACGCCGAACGGGACACTCAGGGATCACCTCTACAGGACCCAAACTCTGCCGCTCTCGTGGAAACAACACCTTGAGATCTGCGACATCAAGACTACAAACATCCTCCTGGACGACAAATGGGTCGCAAAGGTTTCGGAATTTTTTTAGGTTATGCAAAGCAATCCCAGAACTGGATTGTACCCATGTGAGTACCGCCGTCAAGAGAAGCATTGGGTACTTTGACCCGAAGTACTTCTGGAAACATAAGCTAACTGAGAAATCCAATGTCTACTTGTTCGGGGTCGTCCTGTTCGAAGTGCTATGCGGGTGGACGACCTGCCCTAGATCATTCACTCCCCGAAGAGCAGGTGAGCCTCTCTCATTGGGCATTGCATTGCAAGCAGAATGGCATGATTGATCAGATCATCGATCCAAATTTGAAGGATGACATGTCGCCAGGTAGTTTGGAGAAGTTTGTGGACATCGTGGAGAAATGCCTTGCCAGTCAGGGGATTGAACATCGATGGGCGATATGTTGTGGAATCTTGAAGAAGTAGCACTCCAGGTGCACAATAATTGTGAGATGGGAGAATCTAGTTTTCACCCAGCTTCAATTTCCGATTGTCAAGGAATGATGAGCTCAATTGTTGTTAATGGAGACTCTGTGTTCCCAGATTTGAGGAGCCCAAAAGGGTGGTGATATCCATCAAACCAAGTTCACTTGAATTTCTTTTAGAGAACTATTGTGAATTCTCTTATTTATTAATATGAGTATGACCACAATTCTTTCTCGTCTCCTTAAGACAATGGACTGCCAGGAAAAAATTGCGAGGAGGTGCATTAAAGATACATATTACGAACATATTGATATCTTCAAAATTGTGAAAAGCCTTAATAAGCCAAAATTGCCAGGAGTTTAAAAATGAAAAAATAGCAATGTCATTATGGCATTCAAATATTTTTAAAGATGAAAATTACCTTGACAACAAGATTGACAAGATCTAAGATAATCTTTCGTGCATTTTATTTTCTTCAGATTTCATCACCTGAAGAACGAATACATTAAAAAAATTGTCTGGGTAGATCATACAGTATTCTCCAACACTAACATCACATCAACATTTCCCTAGATGTCAAAATGAGTCCAAAGCAACATAAACCTCCCTGGTCCAGTCCCCCATTTTCCCACCAGAACATTCAAGTCAGTCCCTCTCTGTTAACACCCTTTATTTTTGTCTATGTAATGGCTGAAACTGACTCTCTATCTTTTCACAGCATTATAGGGAATCCATTGATATGTGAAATCCATTCAAACGAGGAGGGCTGTTCAAGAACGAGAACTCCAGTCCCTCTCCCTCTCTCTATCGACTCCTCATCTCCCAACCAAAACAAGCCCATTTAAGCCCTCATGGACACTAGTAATCTGCTTCGCCTTCCTGTTCATCATTTTCCTTCCCTCCATCTTCAAAGCTCCAGAGCCATCCAATGGGCGATATAAATTTAATTTTTATATCTTACAAGTTCATCAACTATATGTTATAATATTCTCTTTTCTTTAGAAATAACAAGCTGAATTCTTTTAAGACGCATGGTCTAATAAACCTAGATCCACTACTGATGATAAAGCATTTATGCAGACCATGTTTTTTAAATCAGATAAGCTTCTGGCAAAAGAGGTTTTGAGTATTTAATATTCACAAATGCAGGCCTTAAACCGCTCAAAATTTATCGTACTTTAGCTCTCACGAAAAGGGAGAAGCATTTGCAAGAAGTAAATATTTTAGGCACCTAAATTTCCATGGAATTCAAGTTGAAATGGGAAACAAAAGCATAAGAACAACAATAGTGCATATGAGAACATACCCAAAAAAAAAAGCAGTGGATATATAAGAGTATATATATCCAAGACACCTATAAATACAATCAGAATTACATGTCATATTAAGGAAAAGAAATTAAATTTGCATGCAAAACAGTAATTTTTTTTTTTTTTGAAGTTAGGTAGACATTTGCTATCCGATTTTCATTACATGAATATCGAATTACAAACTCCGAACGGATATATAGGGGTGAGGAAGGGGATAAATAGAAACACATAAGAAACAGAATAAAAAAACCATAAAACTCAAAAAACACTGCAAAACAGTATTAAACAAGGCAAGGTGAAGAAGATTCCATATATGCACAAAGTATTGTTACTTACTGCCACTGTGCATGCAACAAGTCCAACCTTCTCTCTGTGGTCCATGGTAACAAAACGTAGAATAAATGCACTGACATACCATGGATCAGCAACAAAAAAGATGCTAGAAAAAATCATTTAATGCAACAAACAAAGTAGATACCTTTCAGCATAAGCATAGAAAAATTAAACTTGAAATAAACCTAAAACAAAAAAAGGAAAATAAATGCTGCTGCATGTTAGAGGAACAAATATTCCAAATATTCACTAATTACAAGCTTCAAGCAACAATTGCATGCTTATGTGTTTGAAAGAAGGTTAAAAAATCCAGTACAATGACTGTGACTTGCCATACCAGTGTGATCAAATTTACTGGTTTATCACAAACTTGTGAAGTTTTTTTTTTGAGGTAAACAAACTTATAAAGTTTAGATCATAAGTGACATGAAAGTAAATGATCACAATTTTCAAATTACTAAATTCTATTGAACTTAAGCAACCAAATGTTCATAATGGAAGCAGTTATGAGCAATTGATATAGACATTGTCTAATAGTAAACATTTGTCCGAATTCACCAAGAATTGGCTGATAAGAATCATATTAATCAATGTAAAGAGTGTCATATACCAGAGTTGGATGTTGGAGAGGAGCTCCCTGAGGGGGACGTGGACCTCCCAATGTCGCCAGGTCCCCGAGGGTGCGGTCAGATTTTTAACTTGCCTTAGTCAACGTTGTCGCATCTGTGATGATGAAAGGCACATTGACTTGCCTTGGCAGAATCTTGGCAAGTAAAGTCTTCCCTGTCGAACAAAAGATTTGGGTGGACAACAATCAACATAACCAAGGAGACAGGCATTTGAATCACTATTCTACTTTTACAAGAAGCTCATAAGAAACCATATGCTAGATATTGTTACCTGAGCCTGTTGGCCGCATGAGAAGAACATTGCTTTTCTTGAGCTCCACACAGTCATCATAATCGTCGATGCTAGAACCCCCTATGGGCCTAATGATTCAAAAACGAAGTCATATAGATATAATTGAAGACACAGATATTAATCCATCAATCCAAATTAAATTAAAAAACACAGATTTTATCAATCAGACCTCACCACTTCTGTATGGTTTCATGAAATACCCTCTTGTAATTTTTGCTGCTGCCATATCTCCGGCGAATCCCCGCTGCCCTGGGACCCCGAGCCGTAACAGAACAACTTCAGAGATGGCGGAAGTATTGGTGTTGGTGATGGTGATTTGGATTTGGGGGTCTTCAGAGGAGGAGGAGATGGTGATGTTGATGGTGGTATTGGCGGCGGCGGCGGCCATGGAGAGGGTATTGGGATTTGGGGGTCTTCAGAGGACAATGTGAGAGATGGATTCGGGGGTGATGTGAAAGATGGTCGGACACAACGGATAGATTTTAAAAACAATTCAAAATTCAAAATTCTACTTACTATTCAATCTCTCTAGAAATGTGTTGGCACCGGTGAGCTTTGTGCATAATTAAATGGTAAACCTTCATTGATAACAATGATGTGATGGACTAGCAAGAGTATAAACAGATGATTATGGGAAAAATTTAGTCCACAATTGTATAGTGAGATTTAATAATTGTTGATGTGACATTGTATGTCTCTGAAGACTTTTTTTTCTTTGGAATGAGGATCTTTGAAGACTGAGCCCCATAAAAATTACTTGGGCCCATAAAAATTGCTAACGCTTCCGATCATTCATTTTGTAACCAAGTTTGGACTATTTAGTATATTAATCTCCTTTCGCTTCCAATTATATAGTTTTTTTAATAAGTCTTGCTAATAAAACATGATTGAAACAATAACGATGAAGATCACATTGAAAATTCATTAATTGTGTAAAAAAATTTCCATAATCAAGCACAATGACTACCATTGTGATTTATTTTCCACGATCATGAATTATTGTAGGATACAAAATCACCCTGAAGAAGAGTGTTCGCATCGTGAACTGGATTGAGATCGTCTCGTTGCCATAGACTTTTTCAGTTAGCCTACACAGTTGGGTCAATGAATAACTAATAGTCTATCAATACTTATGTCATGTTTGAGACTGCGGTGGATAACTCTGTGTTTGATAAAGAAGGGCGATAGAAAGTATTGTTTTTAGTGATTTTTAAACACGGAAAAAAATAATCTTACAACCTATTTCGATGCTGAAAAGCAGACACCAAATTTTCCCACCACGGATGCCAAGCGGGCTTTACCATTACATATATATGTCAGGTAAAATGGCGTTAGGGATTATTTTATGAAGTTAACACTTACTGTTTTACGAGTCTATTATAGCAGAAGATTAGGTAGGACTTATCGTCTCAAAGAAAAGGCCAGTAGACATAAACCTGTCCACAGTTACTTATTTTGATTGGAAAAATATTTGGATTAATTTGATTGATATTTTAAGTGCTTCAATTGAATTGCCAGAAATATTTTGAAGACTGACTTATCTAAAAATCTACAATACTTCTTTGAAAGATGAAGAACATCATATGACCGATCGGGTCAAAATGGATTGTGATTCTTTCTGGTTTTTGGAATGAATTTTAGAATGTCTAAGTCAACGTTACCATTCATTTATTGGTCTGGTTTTTATTTGACATTATTTTTATTTGACTTTGTGAAAAAATTGCAATTAAGAATGGCAGCGGAGCGGATTGAAATGGGTTTGGTTAATTCAATTCCAAAGTCCTAATAAAATCTCATTCCAAACTTATGACGGTTTGATAAGTTTGTCCAAACCAGACCCAACAAGTTTTTAAAGAATACAAATACATCACATCCCATCTTTGAAACATTTCAACTAAAATTCAATGAGGAATAGAGCTGGGAGTGCCTAGATCTAAAGGACAAAAATCATTCCATTTCTCTTCAAAAAAAAAATTAAAAAAAGTTACAGATATACTAACGAAACAAAAATATTACAATGTTGGTGAATATAACCTAATTTTGTGTTGCAACTTGCAATAAATGTGATGAGCATTGTGACATTCTACTAACTAATGTGCGTACCCTTGTTTGGATAGTGACATAAATGATTTCAGGATAGATAACTATTCTAATATAGATAAGGAATAAATCATTTTTTATTTGGTTGTGTTTTTAGTTATTATCATTGGAATAATAACGAAGTTATTGGGTTTGGTTGACTATGGATAAGTGGATAAAATGATATATATAAGAATTTATGAAATGTGAATAATTTGATATGTGGGCCTCTCTTAGACCATTGAAATAGAGTAGGTGAAATAACAGAATTCCAAGGTGATCTAAAATACAAATATTAGTTTATTCTTTACATATTCTGACATAACTATACCCACATATACCTTACAAACATTGTGATATAATAGGGAAGACACTCTTAAACAATACTTCATTGTTCAAAATATTTTCTTCATAAAGACCTATTCTATCCTTAGGAACACCCACATTTATCTTATCCATTTGAATATTTTCTCGTTAGATGAGGGATAAATTTTCACAATGTGTCCATGTTGTTCACAATGCCAATATAAAATATTTTAAAGATTGTTTCAAGTTTTCAATCTTTCATTGTTTAGGGCCCGTTTGGCTCAGCGGTTTAGGCCTCCACGTTTGGAAACATAGCCCCGTTTTTAGAAAATGTTATTTTCATTCGTTTTAAAATGTTAAAAATAACCCTTTCACTGCCACCATCACCTTTGAAACGTCAACGTTGTTTTTGTGTTTGGATGGGAGGTCGCATTTGACGGTGTTTGCAAATGCAAATTCACCCCCAAATACTAAAACAAACGGGCCCTTAGGGTCCGTTGGATCCGAGTTGCCAAAAAGAGTTTACAGTATGAAATCTCAAATTTGAGCATCCTAGATCCAAACATCACAGGGCATTAAGAACTCAAAAAAAGTCATCTTGCGTTTTATGTGTTAATATCCCAATGTTTCAAATGCCTGAAAAGAATGCTTTTCAGAATCCTATGACTCAATGCAACTGATAAATCACGTAAATACGAAACTACCCCTCTACATTAATAACATTGACCCTCTATGTAAACCAAAAAAAGCTCAAAAGCCATGACCCATGTCATCGCAAAGTTATCTGTTGTTCACCTTCCCCATCCGTCGCCACATAAAAAAAAACTTTCATCCCATCCCCTTCACTTCAATTTTTTTTTCCAATACATCTTATGAATATCTGATGCTTCATCTTCCCATTTTATATTTTGGTAGTTCTGAATGTTTGACAATGATGTATTCGGTGAATCTTGATTTTTTGCATTGCATGTTATCCCCATTTTGTGAAGAGGGACCAACTGATGATCATCCGGAAAAGATGGAGGGGGGTCATTTTAAATGGGACTTTAGGATTTTGATGTATGTATGTTTAATGAAAAAAAAAAGATATTGGGTTTTCAAAGGGTATTTTTGTAATGAACACAAAGACTTTTGCAATGCTATTTTTGTTGCCAAACAAAACTGTTTTTCATTTGCAAAGGGTTTAAAATGCGACCCACTCATTGGTCGGGTCTTAAAAGCAGCATATGTATAATTTGGGTTGGGCACCTCATATCCAAACGGACCCTTAGATAAGTCAGAAAATCTTAGGTGAATCCAAAGGGTGACGTTTCGCCCATAAATGGATTGATGGTCATGACAGAGAAACCCTAGATTAGTCTCAAGTCTGATCCCCGAGAACAGCGCTTTGATGGCCTACCATCGAGTAGACTTGGTTGATCAGCGATATGTTTACGTATAGCTAGGGTCTACTTGATCCTAAACAGCTGTTAAGGCTCGCGCTCAATCCGATATGAGGGCTGACTGGATCTCGCGTGGCCCCCCCTAAATTGAGAACACACAATAAAGCAAATAATACATATAGAGAAAACAGAAAAAACAGGAAATAAAATAAAAACAGAAAATAAAATTTTAAAAATAAAAATGAAACAAAAATTAAATATAAAATCCTTTAAAAAGAAATAAAAATAACAAAAATTTCTTAAATATTGAAATATGTTCTTATCTATTAATTTGTTAAAAAAACAAAAAAAAAAACAACAACAAAAAATCTTAAATCATGAGATACGTTATCATCTAGTAATTTATTGAAAATATATCAATTTATTTACCAACAAAATAAATAAATTTGTATAAAATAAGATAATGTAAATAAATAACAAAAAATATAGGAACAAGAAGAAAGAACAAATTTGAAAAGAGAAAAGATGAATTAAACACGCATGAAAAACCTACACTTAAATGTAAATTTTCACCATTAATATTTTTAAAAAAAGAAATTAAAATTTTATTTTTCTTTGATTTTGGGGCCTATTTGGGGTGGAGGCTCTAAGCAAATAGCTTACTCTGCATACCCTCACGGTCGACCATTACTCTTATTTAGATGACCACCGCACTAATATAATTGGCTAATTAAACTAAAATTACACAACATTTTATATTTATTTATGAGATTTTTAGATCTAAGCCCGTAAGCTATAGGATTTAGCTATTGATCTCTTATTTCTTCATATTTAGATTTTAGTCCTTACATTTAAATGATAATTAGGAATATGTCCCTCCCATAGACTAAAAAGCAAACTAAATAATTTAGAAATAGGTCTCCTCGAGAGACTAAAAAGGAACATATCATTTAAATGTAGGGACTAAAATCTAAATATGAAGAAGTGAATGATCGATAGCTAAATCATATAGTTTAAAGAGACTTAAAACTAAAAATCCATTTTTTTTTTTTATTTGTTTATTCTCAATAAAAACTACTATTTTCACACACACACTTCATTTTTTTAACTCCCATTCACTGAACGTAGCAACCCAAAAACCCGAACTTTGAGCTCACTCCCCTTTTCCCAACTCGATCAGTTGATTCAGCTTGAAATCCCTAACTCAAACAAGCTTCTCTATTTATTAGTCTAATCAGAGAGTAAGAGAGAGCTTCGACAGGGAAAATGTGAGGTTCTTTTTGGGATTTTTTTTGGGTGCTATGGATCCGCCGCAGCTGATGAATGCGAGTCCCCCTTCCCCTTCACCGTACAATCTAGTCGAGGTTTGGCCTTCCTTCCGCGACTCTTCCGGGATTCTGGGGGTTCAAGAGGGGGATTTCGCACGGCGAGGCGGTTCTTGCCCGGCTGAGGCTGGGAGCAACCGTGATGGCTCCATCGAAGAATCGACGGTCACGGAACAGAGCAAGAGTCGTAGGTGGTTGAAACGGAGGGACCCATATGAGGATGAGTCATCCAAGCTCGTCTCCACCAGCAGCGCCAATGATATGGTTGATCTTTCTCACTCCCTCTCTCTGCTTAGTCTCTTATCTTTCTTGATTTTTTTAGCTTTATTGCATAATGCCTAGGCTATAGAGTGGTATTAGTGAGGAATAACTTGAATTATTTATGGAAGAGCAACTTTTATAAAAATGGGTGTTAGAGCTTTCTTGATCTTTCTCAAGTATGAATGAAGCCTGAGTGATGTTAGTTTTTTTTTTTTTTTTTGTATTTGACTGATCTGTTGAACCAAATTATTCAGTTCGGAAAGGCCTTGAAAATATTCATATTATGCGATTTAATTCTACAAGGGTTAGAGGATGGCATAGTTTTCCCTCCCTTTTTTTGCAAAACCGGGAACATACAACCTAGATGTCAATAAATCATGGTATATGTACAAAACTTCCCAAGAGAAACAAAAGAAAATGCATCAAATGAGTTATCTCCACAACACCCAAAACTGAAACACTCCCTTGACTGGCACTATATGCTGTCCGCACCGCACTTTTAAACACTGCCCATATCCACGTTGCATCAATGAGTTGCAAGTAAATTTGTCAAAAGCCTTCATTTTATCATGTTGGAGATAAAGTAACAAAGCATTTTCCTAGAGATATCTCCTTTATTTTAAAAATGAGTTCATACATTATTGTCAATTATGTAGGATCCCATGATTCAAAATTATTCATACCAAGTTATTGAAGATAGGGATTAAAGTACCACCATTTATGGTGTTGTCTCGGACAACATGTGCTTGTATATCAGAAGTTACTTAGGTGTCATGTTCTTGGCTTATAGTGTGAACTTTTATTCAGTCTGATACATATCAATTTTTATTGGCCCATATTGGGTTACTATAAATGAAGCGTAATTATTTTTCAAGGAACTGGTAGGATCCTACTCCCAAATTTCATTAAAAATTTTGGGGTACGATTCCACATTAGATAAACAAAAGAAAAGGGAAATGACACAAAGAAATAAATACCTATGATTGGATGTCCATTTATCTTCATATGATGTTGGATGAAGGCTTCCATGGCTGACTTATGGAAATTGTTTTGAATCAATGACTACATTTTGGATAACTCACTGTTCACTGATGCATGTTATTTACATAAAGTATATAGATTTTTTTTCCTGATTTTCCTCATTCTACTACTAATATATAATTCACATTAAGAAAAAAATAGAAATGCATTCATTAATGTGAAATACCCTTTTTCTAGTGTCTGTAGTTTCAGCAAGGGAAAGTGGTAATTCAAAATAACTTCTTTGTGTCACCACTTAAGAGTCATGCTATTATCTGAAACTTGAGAAGAGATGGTTTTACCTGGTTTTCTTTCTCTTGATTAGTGACATTCTCAGCATAACTTTCAAGATTATTGAGTTGGAGAAAGATAAATAGGCTGGTAAAACAAGGAATTCTGAAACCTTGGATATTTAAATTTTTCCTCACTTGGGAAGTTTCATTGGGCCAAAGTCATATGTATGTTTCAGAGTTGGAAATTTTTCCAAAATTAATATTCAGGTTGAATTTCATGTAGACATCTTAATACTCATGAAATTTTTATCTCCAATTTCTGTCATTCATTGGATTGGAGTTTTTATTAATATCAAGTTGCAACATCTTATAATATTCAAACCTTTTTTTTTTTAGGATAATGGTAGGCTTTCGCCCTCAATTTTATAGGGAAGGATGCCCAAAGGAAATTACAACATACATCCAAACACCACCCACCCAAAGTCACACCCTCCGTAGAACACTCTACAGCAGGTGTGACCGAAACCCTCTCATACAACGCATACGGAACTATATGAATGATATTCAAACCTTTAAAATGGAGAGTTTCTTTGTAGATTTCAATTAGTAAAATGTTGAAGTGGGGATAATGGAAGAAGCACATGGTTCTTATTATTTTGTATAGGGATATAAGTGAAGGATTATCTGGCAGTCTTTGAGATGAAACTTAATTGTGTTATCTATCATTGCAACTCTTAGCTGTAATTTCACCTTCGGCAGACTGATTGTGACATGAAGCGCCTTAAGGTTGAAAAAGGAGAGAGTGGAAATTTGAAAAAGGAGGTTGCAACAAGTACAGGGCTCGGTAAAAAGCTGGCTGAACAGAGCTTGCAGCCAGTGGAGCCTCCTAAACAGGACTACATTCATGTGAGAGCAAGAAGGGGTCAGGCCACCGATAGTCATAGCCTCGCTGAAAGAGTAAGTTATTTTGTTTTCACGTGATATGGTTTGGGTTCATATGTTAAGCATTGATGTCATTATACAACATCACAAAAACTGAATGCCAGAAGAGTCGTATTGCTAGTAATTATAGTTTTTTCTTCTTGGAGATCCATGTCTCCATTTTGTTCGAGGGGTGACATTCTTAATATGAAACTCCAATCTTGTCTTCAAAAAGTAATTTTTGATTCATTATTGTGGAACCATGTGAGCACATAAATCCAGTCCTTATCAAATCAGCAAATCTGACATGGTTGTTTTAACACAACTCCAATTATTGACAGGCGAGGAGAGAAAAAATCAGCGAGCGAATGAAAATTCTTCAGGACCTGGTTCCTGGGTGTAACAAGGTAATTTTCCATTGTCTGATCAATTTCTGATTGTACCATACATAAAATATGTGATCTGGGCTTGTAGCCTTTTGAAAAGAAAAAAAAATTATTTGAAAAAATCTCATCCACAAAAAGGATTTTCATTGCTTAAAAGCCAGGAATATAAAAAAACAATCCATGCATATAATCAGTGTTTTATCTCTGACCTTTATTTAATGCTCTCTGAAAATTTCTCCACATATCTGGCATAAATATATCACATAAAGATTTTTGTAAGCAGGTGATTGGAAAAGCTTTGGTCCTTGATGAAATAATCAATTACATCCAATCACTACAGCGTCAGGTTGAGGTATGGTTGTATTATCATTTATAATTTCTTAAATTTTAATATTTTCTAGACTTTTTTTAATTATATAATTATGTATCATGCTGAATTTGCAGTTATTGTCAATGAAACTTGAAGCAGTTACGTCCAGCGTAAACACCAACATCGAAGGTTTTCCAGCAAAAGATGTATGTTGGACTCATTTAATATCTTATATTTCTCCAATTTGCAGAATTCATTAAATATCTTATATTTCTAGTAATTTTCAATGTTACCATATAGTTTCAAAGATAACTCATGTTGTTTTGTTAAGTATTTCAGTAATCATGTAAAATTTTATTTCTGAGATGTACGTTGATGTATGTTGGACTTTATTGTCTATCAATGGGCATCTAGATGCAAATTTATTGGTTTCAAATATGCATAATATGTTCACTATGCGTTCTACATAAGTACCCTTTCATAAAATTATGATATTATACTTATGAAATTGTAGTGCAATTTCAAATCAGAAGAAAACAAGAGATGAGACAAGAACAGTAGGTGAGCCAACAAAACCAAGAACAATGGATGCAGCCCTGGATGCTAAGCCGTGATCTCCAATCAGCTCTGAACAAAACCGACTCTTTGAGCCGCCACATAATTAGACTCCCCAATTTTTCTCACCCTGATGTTCTCAATATGAGGATTGCTGCTTTTGGAGAGTGCATCATTCCTTGTAACCCAAATAGTCCGGCAGTTGACGGGAACTAGAATTTGGGACACCTTTGTTCTAGCATTCCTATCTCCTTTTTTCTTCAAGTTCTTTACTGCTTCCCAAACACCATCTAGGCTGCAAAAAACAGAGTTCATACACACGGCCTTCCCAAAGTAAACTACATTTTTTTGCGAAAAGGCAGCAGCAAAGATGTTCCATGGATCATATGTGGTAGACTCCTCCGTTGCCCATTTTGATCTATATGCCTTGGTCATTATTCTCCTTCCGTATGTCCATGTAACACCCTACACCTTAAGGAAATTTTAGTCCCCCAGATTTCATCATATTTCACATGGGTGAATTGGGTGTTCTTTGTTTGAGTCAATTATGGCAAAACTTTAAAGAAAAGTCTAGGTCTAGGAAACCATGACACTCCATTTACTTTCTCTGCCATCCCTAGGATATCTTCCAGTAACTGCATAAAAAACTTTTTGCTAAATTGTGTAGGGATTGATATGCAAACTTCTTTTTGAAGGGGGCTAACTACAAATCATAAAATGTTATGACTACACAATTTTACACATTATAAAGTAGCATAGATGAATTGGCCCAGCCCGTATTACTGTCATGGTGGGGTCTGCAAATGGACGGTGAATATCAAGATAATCAAATTGATGATCAAATCAATGCTGTCGCCCTTCCAGATGAAAACATATATGTTCCATCTCTGATGCAGCACACCATCTTTCGGTTGATTCATTGGTGAATCAACACCAATGAAACAAAAGTTGAATGAAACAAAAGCTCTCACGGTTGTATCTAAAATCCATCTCTCTCTGTGTCAAATGGTAATACATTAGGGTTTCAGGGGCTTGGTGTTGACTGATTCTGCAATAGATCACAAAATTTAATTTTGTTCTTGTTTATTTGCCAGCCTCTGTTTGTGAAAGACTTCCAACCCATACTTAGTGAAGTCAATAGGAAGCCATTAGATGTCCTCCTATCTAGTGCTCGCCCAACTACGTATGTGTTGTCTACTAGACAATTATGATATTAAATGCATAAAACTTTATATTAAAAATGTATTTTCACATCATGATTCCAAGATTTACTCTTTAACGCCAATCATTGTTCTCACATTATATATACCGTGAGATACACTAACATCCTCAGACATGAATAGTCTAATTTCTGATCATCTCAGGTCCATTTAAATAGAATGATCAATGAAAACAGAAATGACCTGGTCTTCCCTGATGGGAATCATCGTCAGATCCATAAATAGTTTAGACACAGTTGTAGCTGTTAGATTTATATTGAGTTGTTAGGATTTGAGTTGTTTAGAAGTTTTGGTATCATTTTAATTAGAGAATTTTCTAGCAATTTTTTTCAAGTCAATATTCAATATTTGGGATAATTTTAGTTTATTTTTATGATAATTAAAAGACTATTGAGGCACTTTTTTCTTTTATTTCATCACCTCTTCTCTTTCCCTATCTGATGCAGGTCATACAAGTGGGAACCATGATGAGAGATAGAACACAGAAAGAGAGGAACAGGAGTCTAGAATTCTCACTGATATTCAATAAGAACAACAAAACATAAGTTGTGGGAGCTTTGAAGCTTCTTTAGAAAACTACATATATAAATAAAAATAAAAATTCATTCCTTTTCCATCCATCAATGAATCCTACTTTTAGGCCCTCTAAACTGATTTAAGGTCAGTGAGAAGAGATAAAGTTTGTCACAGTTGACTAATTCTTCGAGAGTCGATAGTTAAAAGGAAGAACGTATCGATGGTTAAAGGTTGACAACCACACTATTTTGTTTGTTTTGATGATAAAATACCCGAATTTTAGGTCCCTGAACTCCCTGGTTGATCGATGACTGGTATCTGAATATCCTGAGGGTAGTCATCTGCTATTCACCAGCCTATCTTCCTTTAAAAACATCGCTTCTCGTGATGCCTTCTCCTTCACTCACGTGCTATGTTAAGGATGGATGGCATCTTCATCTCTGCTTTGGGAACAGTTCATCCTAGAACTCGAATTGTTACCATTTGCCAATGGGGTCCATTGTAGGGCACGAAGCGTTTTATGTTGAAGCATCTACGATTTGCATAGATAGGAATAACTGGAGCTGGTATGTTCAAGGATCCACGCTTTTTCTCGCTTAGTTTTTTATATTCTCTGGCACATAAGTGGTCCTTGGTAAACAACATTCATAGTAAGTCACCTGGATTAAAGATAAGATGTCCTCATCATCGGTTTGGCTTCCTTTGTCTACTTCTTTGTGACTTATTTAAAGTTCTTCTTCACATATTTGTGGATGTACCATAGATGGTCAGTGAGTTCTTTTACCTTTGCATGAGGCTTATTGGGTACTGGGTAGCATAATCTCCGTTAGACTCCTTCAATTTTCGCATACAATCTGGAACCAGCTGGATTTCGTGGACTGATCGATGGTGTGTTTATAGGGAACTCCACTGGATATATGTAATGATCCTACCATCTAGGGTCACCATTCATTAGAAATCACATGTTGGTTATTTAGGTTTTTGTTGACCAACTCAGTTTGCCATCGGTCTAGGGGTGATGCACGCTGGGTGATGCACACTGCTATACTGCTTCCAAAACCCTGGGGAGGCACTACCTTAACACCCAAAAATGGCTACTTAAACTCTAACCGTCAGCCCCCAACTTCAACATCCAAGGATTGTTATGAAGACTATCAATCCCCACATCTTGCACAACCAGGGACAACTACATGAAGGCTAATCATCAGCCCCTCCCTTCTTGCACACCAAGGAACGACTACACAAAGACTAACTGTTGGTCCCCCACTTCTTTCACACCCAAGGATGGCTTCTTCAATACTTGGAGATGACTTCAAACCTTCTAACCATCAACCCCCCATCTATTCAACACCCAGAAGGCATGTAAAGTGCAAAAACTGTTGGCCCACTGTCTTCTCAATTTGTTGCAATCAATGGTTTGAATATTGCAACTGTCAACCTTTCCAGAATCTGTCGCAAGAGAAGCATTTTCAAGGAAGTACACAACTAGACAAGAGTAATCATAGGCCTAACCAACTCAATCCTGAGTTAGTAACAGTGGTTACTTTTGTCGAGGTTCAACTAACTCTAAATCAATGCACCTCAAAATTTGTTATGGGAGATGGTCCATCAAAAGTAACCACTGAGCATGTCTATGTACTGATGGTTAGAACATTCTAATTGTTTAATGTAACCGACTACAAAATTGAATCACAACAAACTTCATCTTGAACTCAATTTAGAGGTCTATATATAGGACCCACACGATGATGGAATTGTGGTCAAATTAGTAAATATGCATGTAGATTGTTTGACATTCTTATAGAGCTCCCCAACTTGTAATTTATGGATCAAATTGAAGTAGTATTCTCTCTCCCCTCTCTCTCTAGGATGATCTTCTCCTCTTTTGGGTTCCATTGGCGACAACGCTATATCACATAACAGTATTGACAATACTATCTTTTATCTGAAGAGTTTTTTTATATTTTTATCATTAGGCATTGAGTTATTTAGGATCCCAATAGAAGTTGAGTGCTAAGAATGTTAATTTTGGTGAGTTTCTCCCAGAGTACATGTGGCTTTGATTTATTTAGGATCCCAAAATAAGTTGAGTGCTAAGCATGCTAACTGGGATAAGTCTCTCCAATAGCCCATGTATGCATACCACTTGTACAGTTGTACTCCATGAAAAGACGGCATTAATTTTGTCCATGGGCTACCCAATAAGAGGACTTGATTATATCTTTGTGGTAATTGGCGGGTTTCCATTTTATTCCTTGTAACAAGATGGCTGACGCTTTGAGAATTGCTAATTGTTCTTTAGCAATCTCCAATATTATATCGTCATGTTAGATTTAGCAGTTATTTTCAAAAGATATTGTGGAAATCACTCTATACTTCGTTGAAGTTTTTCTTTGTATTTCATTTTCACACTAATGGTTAAATTGAGATTCTCAGTAGAGCCCTGGGTAGTCCTTTGATGTGTCTAGTGGGTAGGTGTTACACCAACTGGTACTTTTATCTATGGAGTTTACTTGTTAACTATTTAGTCAATAGGAGCCATTTAGAAGTTTTCTTGAATTAGGTTTTACATGGTGCTTGGAATAAAACAAGGCAACTGTTTGCGGAATATAATTGAAAAACAGTTATTACTTTCTGTAATGTCATTAAAAAAATCGAATAAATTTTCTTTTATTATTCCTATGTAGCATTAGGCATCACAACATATGTGAACATCCAACATGGACTTTATGTGCCAGGCATGTGAACCAAGATAAGCTATTAATAAAAACTTTCAGATTTTGTTGAAAAATATAACAACTCAGTAATTCATCAACTCCTTTCCACATATATTATTGATCCAGTACCCAAAAACGTGCACTCCACATAGGCGCCAGATGGAGGCTAACGTTTCCTAGTTTCTCATTACTAGGCAAATTGCTATATCGTTTCAATTCTGATTTAGTAAATCATGTCCAAGTAAAAAACAATGCTGAAACTTAATTAACAAAAGGGATTTCCCTTTATGTTCTTTGTAATAATATATAAGAAAACTAAACCTTAACAGGGAAGATTGATGGAACATGTTACCCTAATTGAATGAAAATTTTCTCATTTTCTAATAACTGAACAGGTTCTAGTCTCCTCATTTTTCCCACTAAATTAACTGCCTAACATAACATTCTTTTTTTTTATGCTTCAGTTTAATGGGCAGGCAATTGATACTGTTGATGCAATGGAATTCAGCTTACATCCAGCAAGGGAATACATTCAGGAACCATCGCAGGAGTGGTTGCACATGCAGGTTGGTGGTGGTTTTGAAAATACAACTTAATTCTGGAAACCCTTCAAGGTCAATAAATGCACCAGCTCCTATCAAGAGGTCTCAGCTAAAGCATTTTAATAAATGAAGACTAATATATAGCAGGTAAGATTATTCTGTCAAATATATGCCCAACCTGTGGGTTAGAAAATATTGATCAGTTATAATTTCGTGTTTTGGAAGTGTATCTTCATTGTTACTGTAGTCTGTCATCTAATAGTGTCTAGCATCATAAGAAACTTATTTGCTGCACATTGTTGATCACATACTCAAAACATGAAGCTGCAGGTATTATCTATGCATTATCATTTTCTGATGTGCAGTACTGAAATGCAAAATTTTGTTGCCTGCTTTTGCTATATGATTATTCCGTAGCTTCTGACTCTATATCTGCGGTTTAGTGCATATTGTTTCCATAATATTTATGGAAGGGCGCTGTTATACTTGGTTTTTTTTTTTTACAATTCAAATTACAATTTTATATATCTCGTTAGAAATCCAGTATAGCATATATCTCGTTAAACGATGTATATGCCTCCTCATTAAATATTTTCTTACATTTATTAAAAATAAATTTATTCAACTTGAAATGAAGTGATATACACGTTGATGTTTACTATTTAAAAAAAATAAAAAAAATGTGTTGATTCAGTCATTTTTATCAATCAAAACTTAGACTACACATATTTTAATTTTTTAAAAATAGTAAACATAATCTAATGATGTATATGTTTTGATAAAAAGTGAATATCGTTCTATTTCGAGATGAATGAACTCGTTCTTAGTAAATATAAAAAATATTTAATGAGATATATACATTGTATATGCTTCACTGAATTACTAATGATGTATAAAAGATTGTATTTTGGACTGTAAAAAAAATGAGTGAAACAGCGCCCTTGTGTAATACATGTGGGTTTTGTAAGAAATGTTTACATTAGTTCTTTTTTGGCCTTTGATTATGATGCAGCTCGGGTGTATATATATATATATATATATATCATTTAATGAAGTATATATCTTATTGAACAATTATTGAGGTATATGGAATTTTTGGCAGGGTTGTAATGGAGTTTGTGTGTAACAATGCTCTAAATCATACGCAGTTAGCTTCAATCAGTACCGCAATTATAGTTGTATTGTAGGCAAACATGCTAGTGCTGTGATATGTATGCATTGCATGTATTATATAAACTTCCTTACGATGTCCTGATAATTCAACCAATAAATGGATAATTATTTGTAGGTCACTTTACTATTCTTCAAAATATTGATTTCAATGGTGATCTAATATCATCAAATGATAAACACAATTAACTAACATCAATTGATAAGATCTCTAAGCCCCCGTTTGGATACAGAATATGATTTATTCTTGATTATTTATTTATCCGAGTATAAGTGAGTATAAATAAAGATAAAATGATTTTGTATTTGGTTGTGTTTTGAATTATTCTCGTTGGGAATCGTAAAAATAAATGTTTTGTTGTTTGGGTAAAATGTGAATAAAGTATGGATAAGAATTTATAAAAAGTAAAAAAAGTAATGATAGTTGATTTGAAAGGTGATTTATAAGAGGTGGTGACAGTTGATTTGGGCCCACTTATTCTTTGGGTGGAATAACCTAGGATAACATTATTCTAAGGGTTGATTGGAATCCATATACAACTTTATACCAGTTTATTCTAGCACACTTTATCCGGGGTTATCCAGGCTTTTCAAACGGAGCTCAAATTTTATCCGAGGTTATCCGGAGTTATCCGGGGCTTATCCGGCATCCAAACGGGGGCTAAAGTTAGATAGCATAAACCATGATCTCAATGTCAATACATCAAGTATGAGAAGATTTGACTGTCAATTATCTTGTCAGCAACTATATAATTTCACTACATGCTCCCCTCGTTGGCGAGGTGGTTGACGTGTACCCCGACCCCCCGCCCAACCCCTTATATGAGTCTCTTCTAGGGTTTAAGGACTTTGAATCTTGTTGAATCTGTCTGCCCTTCATGGGCCTTTGATCACCAAAAAAATATGAGTCAGTCACATTCACCAATCAAAACACAAATCATATATACTTCGTTACATATTTAATTAATCATATACCTCGTTAGATGATGTATATATCTCATTGAAGTTTTTCTTACACTTGTTAAAAATGAGTTCATTCAATTTGAAATAGAGTGATATGCATTTTTTATCAAAGAATATACCTCATTAGATGATATTTACTATTTTAAAAAAATAAAAACATTTAAGGTCTGAGTTTTAGATGATGAATGTGACTGAGTGTATCATTTTTAAAAAAATACACACACACACATGTTATAAATAGAAAGGAAAAATCCATATAACCCCCTGTAATCTTTCTGATATCCATATAACCCCCTGGATAAACATACCATTAATGCAAATAATCCCATGCGGTTAAAAATTCTTTAACAGAGTTGAAATATTCCAAGCATATTTCGTTATTTAAATCATCGTTAACAAATATAAGCTCTTTTAACCCTCTGAAAACAATCAATACTTAAAAAAAACCTAAAAGAGTGTAAAATTAGAAATATGAGAGTTTTTTTTAGAAGTATTGACTGTTTTTCAAGGGTTAAAAGTATACATATTTGTTAATCATGGTTTAAATAATGGAATATGCCTGAAAATTTTCAAATCTGTTAAAGAATTTTTAACCGCATAGGGTTATTTGCATTTATGGTGTGTTTATAAGGGTTATATGGATATATTGAGATTACAGAGGATTATATGGATATCTGGAAAATTACAGAGGGTTATATGGATTTTTTTCCTAAATAAAAATAACACTTGAAGATAAAAATGATTCTTGGAATTCAATCGCGAACCACAATTAATTAGCATTACCTATCAATTGTGACTACTATGAAAAATAAGCTACAAAATGAGTTAAATAAAAAGTCTAGCGAATTCATCACTGCTTGGACATCTTTATGCTATTGAAGGTTTCAGAAGTTCCTTCTATGTTTGTATTTTGGGTACGAGACAGAGGATGAATTCTTAGATGCTTGGAATAACATGCTTGAAAAATACAATCTTCAAGATAATAAATGGCTACAATAAACTTTTGTTGAGAAGGAGAAATGGGCTTTTGTGTATGGGAGAGACACATTTTACACGGATACCTAATAGTGGAATACCGAGCAGGCACTCTCGAGCAGGTGAGACACAACTAGATTGGCCCCTCATCGAGCTAAGCTAGGTTTGATCGGATGGTCTTACACCTCGCAGGCAAATGCCATCCCCGGGACGTGTGACACAACTAGATTGAATCAAGTATGGTCAGACGGTCCTATATCTTGCAGATAAATTCTATCCTGGGTAAGTGAGTCTCGACCAGATTGAATCAGGTTTGGTCGGACCATCTCACATCTCGTGAACGAATAACTAGGTACACACTGAGCAAGACTCTGTGTATCGACCAGATCAAGACCATGCGGAGAACCTCGGAAACGGTCAGGCACCCATCACGCCTGTAACTGTCAGGTGAATTATTAAAGCTCATTACTCATAAAACATGGGTAATTAAGGGCACATTCAACTACAATAAAGCACAACAGTTACCACAAAATTCATCCACTAATCAATCATTAAGGGAGAGTTGTTACAATGGCTATGGGGTCAGTGACAACGACTATCTAGCCCATGAACAAAAGGGAAGGTTAACAACAAACTGAGGTATGAGTTAACTTTTTATGAAGCCACATAATTAGTGAGGTACCTTTGAATTCCCTTACTGATACATCTCAGTTTCTATATGAAGCACTTACAACAATGGAAACATCTCATTTCATGAAAACAGATTCCTTATTTAAAAACATCTTGCATATTTATTATATTCTAGCATTTGACAACCATCTTTACAATTTACATAAATGAGATACATCTCATACAATGTAAATACATTTCCTAAATGTTTACATCTCTCACAACTATTTGTTACATTTAAATAAAAAAAATTTACATAAATGTAACATAACAGTTACATGTACCTAAATGTTTTACATTTCATACAATGTTTAAACAATTTAAAAACAGTTCTTCTCTTTAATAGTCAGTTAAATTTTATGGAAAATATCAAATACATTTTTCATTGTTGAGGATTTACTTTTTCCCCTTCATTCAACTTTATCGGCTGAAGCCTCCTTGAATTCGAACCCGATGATATGTGGATCCTACACTCAAAAAATGAATCAGGGGACACCGGTGTAGTGTCAGCCAAGGGGATTCCGAAGATATGCATCTGTAAGGGAATTCAAATGTCTATCTCACTAATTATGTGACTTCATAAAAAGGTAACTCATACCTCAGATTGTTGTTAACCTTCCATTTTATAGGGTTCACAGGCTAGATAACCATTGTCAATGTCCTCATAGCCATTGTAACAACTCTCCTTTAATGGCTGATTAGTGAACGAATTTTGTGGTAACCGCTGTGCGTTATTGTAGCTGAATGTGTCCTTAATTACCCACGTTTTATGAGTAATGAGCCTTATTTACTCGAGATAGAATTTGTCTGCGAGATGTAAGACCATTCGACCAGACCTGATTCAATCTAGTCGTGTCACACCTGCCCAGGATATATAAGACCGTTCGACTAGACCTAGCTTATCTTGATGAGTGGTCAGTTTAGTCGTGTCCCGCCTACTCGAGAGTGCCTGTTCAATATTCTACTATTAAGTTCGAGTCCTTAGATGTTAAATATTGTGGCTCATACCCGTCTAAGCCCATACACATGTTTTTTAATAGGGTGCATATTTTTTCCTCTACAATTGTGTATTAAATATAACATTTAGTTAATGAAAAAATAAACTCTATTAGATTCCTTTTTTTTTGCTGGGTTTCTGTTATATTTTTCAATCACTATACAAAAAGCAGAAAAACATCAGTGACATCTATGTTCATCGAAACATTTAACAAATGTTACATACAGTTTATCAAAATGAAACAACTATTCTAAAAAAGTAAAAGTTACATTTAACAAATGTTATATATAGTTCATCAGAAAGTTACAAATTTTAAATTGAATGTTATACAATAAAAGCATTTAATCTGTCAGGTATGAAATGAAATATAGTTACATTTATCAAAAAAGTAGTCGAACCACCTTTTATATGATAGAGGGCGGGGAGAGGAATGCCGGGGTGATGATGCCGATTGTCGGATATGAACAGGTCGGCCGGAATGATTTTTTTAAAATAGCGGATGTGTATAAATTTTTTTTTTTTTCGAATTGGTGGGATGTGTTTCAAGTAGCATTGTATGGTAGTGTATTAAGTGAATGATAGTATTGTATTTTATTTTTTTAACTTTTTAAAAATTTCAAACAAATAACCAATAATAAAATACCATCTAATGAAGCTTGTAATTGGGGCCTAGGGCACTAGGCCTGGATATCAAGACTGTTTATAAAATTTAAAAATCTTATTCATATTTCATCTATAATTTATATTTATAGTAAACCAAATAATCAAATTCTAACGTAAATAATTAAAAATACAACGAGGTTAAGGAGTGTGTTTGTGCACAAAATTGAAGGAAAAATGAAAGAAAATGAATGAATTTGGATAAAGGGAAAGTGGTAGAAAGTAGAATTTTTTCCCTTTGACCAACTTTCAAGGTGTTTGTGCATGCGGTGAAAAAAATTTCATCACTTTCTCTCAATTTCTCATCTATAAAAAAAAAAAAAAATTTCACACTTTTTTTAATAAGATAAAATATGAGAAGGAAAATGAGATGAAATTTTTTTTTCTTTTTCTTGTTTAACATAATGTTATTTTTTTTTAGTGGTTAAAAGAAAAAAAGTTTGTTCTCTCATTTTTTTTCACTTTGCATCACAAACACAACTTTAGTTCACCGAATCACGCACCCTGTTGTTAAAAAACACGGGTACGGTAAGTTCATGTTGCAACATTTTAACAATCGCACGAGATAATAAAAATTAAAGTGGACAAATAATCAGAACCCAAAAACCTACCTTCTCCTCCCCCGTCTCCAAATTAAAAAAAAAAAAAAGGCGATTCCCCAATAGTTTCCCTCTGTAGTACCCCTCCACCCCCTTCTCTCTCGTCCTTTCCCCGAAAGATGGGATTCCCCTCTCCATGATCTCCGTTAAATCTCACCCTCTCTGAAGATCCTCGCCGTCGATCCACTCCACTTCGATGATGACCGAAGAACAACAACCCCCCACCACTCCGATCCCCGACCCTGGGCCCTCCGATGGCCCGTCGGCGCCGCCCCAACCGAAGAACCATCTCAAGAACAATATGATCAACACCAGCCGGAAGGAGAGGCTCCACCGGGCCTGCACGGCCCGATCTTCGGCCCGGTTGCACCCGCCGTCGCCGTCTCCGCCCGTCGAGCGCCGGCAGATCGGGTCGAAGAGGGGGAGGGACGACCCCCCAACGCCGCAGAGGGTTGTGACGCCCCTGGTTCGCCCGCCGCCGTCCCCGTCGCAGGTGCCGCGGTGGGAGCTCCGGTCGATGTGGGAGCTCGCTTCGCTGCTTAACTTCCTCCACGTAAGTTCTCCGCCCCCGTCTCGGGATCCGTGCGTGTTTTTTAGGGTTTTTTGGTGGAACTGATCTTCCTGGCTTTGTTTTCTTGCTGTGCAGGTTTTTAGGCCTCTTTTGTATATAAATGCGGAGTTTTCAGCGGAGGAGCTCGAGACCGCCATGATTGCGCCGAATAGCACACTTGATGATGTTCACATACCGCTCTTGAAGGTCTGTTTTCCATCTCATTGAAGTTTGGTTGAAGTAAATAATCCTCTTTTAAATCATTGTAGTGTTTTTGTTGTTTCCAACAAGAATGTGTTGCTTTTTTTTTGGCTGTGTTTTAAGTGAACTTCTACCATAAATTCTGTTTATGTGCTGCATTCAAGTTTTAAATTTTAGGGAGCCTCTTGAAATATCCAAGGACTACTAAGTGCTGCTTGTTTCCTTCTTGTTGTTTTTGTTTTTTCATCCATGTTAATTTGTAATCATGTGGTCTGCGTGAATAATGTTAATGTTTAACTAGTTTTTCAAGC
Source organism: Acorus calamus (assembly GCA_030737845.1). Classification (NCBI taxonomy): domain Eukaryota; kingdom Viridiplantae; phylum Streptophyta; class Magnoliopsida; order Acorales; family Acoraceae; genus Acorus; species Acorus calamus. Next base: position 3,142,872 of record CM060867.1, read on the forward strand.
TTTCACTTTTGTGACATACCATTGTGTCATTGTTGTATCTTGAAAGAGCGATGTTACACTTGTTTTTTTTTTTCCAATCCCAACTGCAGCCCCATATACCTTGTTAGCCCCCTCCACTCTCTATAACGAGGTTTATACCTCATCGAAATTTTTTTACATTTTTTTATAAATGATACCATTCAATTTGTTGGAGTATATACTTCACATTTTATAAAGTACAAAACTCATTAGATGAGGTATATGATTTTTAGAAAAATGAAAATATGGGTGGACTACGTTTTGGACTATAAAATGGATTGAGTATAGCATTTTCCTTATTGAAATTTTCTGTTGTTTGTTTCCCTGACAACATGTTTCATGCTTTCATCTTCCCTACACTCTTTGATCTTTCAAATAGAGTTTCTATATTATTTCTGTAAAGTTCCAATCTTAAAATGGAGAATGTACTCTATGTAATTTATAGTAATTATCTGATCCTGAGTTTTGTGTAGTCTATGGAGAATCACATTATGGTGGGATAAGGTTTTAATGTAGTGGAAATATCCATCCTATGCTCTATCTAAATGCAGCCTACATCATGTCTAATATCACTTCTTAAATGCTCCAATTAGATTGTAGTCTTTTTTAACAGTTTAGAATCTTAATAGGATGTCAGAGTCATGGTAGGGTGAATTGTTAAATCTTGAATTGACTTCTCCCCAAAAAGGACTATGAAATGGAATTATATGAATTCATAGGCACTGCCAGTCAATTTTTCAACTTCACCATTCCAGAAAATTTTGATTAGTAAAACAACCATACTCCCTCCACTACGAGGGAGAGGCACTTAGTGTCATTTGCACTTTTCAAATACTCAGTTTTATTTATTTATTTATTTATTTTTGAACTCAGTTTCATCGTATTGCCATGTGGTAGAACAGGTTCACCCTAAATGCATCTACATCACCAATGCTGCTCCTTCAGTTGTACAGAAACCGTTTCTTACTGCATTGATGTGCACCTTGTTCAACTTATTGCATGTTAACTTATTATGATTATTATTATTTATTATAGACCATTATTCATTGCTTCTCTGGTACATCCCTCTTGAGAAATGAGTGCATGAATACATCTAGTGGTATGATTTTTCTTTAGGTACAAGAGGTTGCGAGTTCGAGTCTTGCAATGCTCCTTTCCTTTTATTTTTTCTTTAAAAAATAAGTCATTTAACTAAAGATACTGTACCTTCTATGTTCATTTATGAAATAATATTAATAGTGCTGCTCTCTCTTCAAGATAAGAATATAGTTGTTTTGGATAACCTTTGACCAACTTACCCCCAAAATTATTCGTAAATGGCTATTTACTTAGCTAATCTGAACTCCAAGGTTTTTCAACAACTAGGTTCACTCTCAATCATATGGCTGTGTACTTGTGTGGTGCCAAGTTCTGCTTCTCTATTTCTCTCTAATATTTTTTGTTATCCTTGTTCCGTAATGTGTCAATAGGCAATCCCTCCTGTTACTCGGATGGCATTGGGGCGCAACACTTGGGTGACAGTATTGTGTAGAAAGTTAAGGGATTGGTGGCATTGGGTATGTGACTGTTGATCTTGATGCATTGATCCACGACACTGAAGTTTGATTTAACTTAAGCTTGTTTATGCAGGTTGCAGATGGGGAGATACCAATTGTTGCATCACATGGGTGAGTTTCATTGAGTGCATGATTCTGTGGATTTAACGCGCATATCTACATTGACATCTTTTTCATTCTTTTAAGTGCCGAGGTTGAGACATACAAGGCTCTTGATCCTTCTACTCGGGTGCTGATCTTGAAAGCACTATGCGACATACGCGTTGAGGTATTGTGATTTTTATTTACTATTCTTTGATCTGTACTCAACATTCCTCTTGTACCTGGTTAAACTACATGCACGCCCCGTATCACCTTAATGTGAATTTTATTTCTTTGGTTGAGTAGATAAGATAATTTAGGGAAATTGTTGATTTACTTTGACTTATTAAGGACGACCTTACTAAAACAAGATTTGTTCTATAGGCTCGTACAACTGTATCCTTTTTTCTCTAGAAAAATGTGATTTTCTAGGAAATGTTTTTTTTTATTAGGCCTTTTAATTGAAACCATTAATCAGAAGTCCTTGATTGGGTACCACGAAATCATGTTCAATTATGCAACATGATGTCGACACAAAGATATATGTTATCTAAGGTGCACTTATGAGAATGTTGGCTACCCCCTCTTTCTTTCTACCCCCATGTTGGCTACCCCCTCTTTCTTTCTACCCCCATGTTGGCTACCCCCTCTTTCTTTCTACCCCCCCCCCCCCCCCCCCTCCTCAGCCTCCTGACCTCCTCCTCCCTCTCTCTCTCTCTCTCTACCCCCTCCCCCTCCTTATTGTCCCCACCACCCAAAAAAATTCTGGGTGGTGGGGATGAAGGTTGTGTTGGTGAGAGTATTCGTTACCAAAATAAATTCCATGAAGAGCGGGACTTAGGGATAGTGACTCTAGACAACAAATTTAAGACATCTACAAACAGAAAAAAAAAATGAAAAAAGGGGAGAAAAGAAGGGGGGGGGACAACAATGCCTCTACAGGGAATGATACAATCCCATCCCTACTAATACTGAGCGAATCCATGCCTGCTATGTGTTGGTCTGAGGCCTTTAAACAGCTAAGGATCCCTTCCCATGCCTTCTCAAAGTAGATTTATCACAGTAGTACTACATGATAATACAGGAAGTTGCACTTTTTCTTTGAGATGTTTGTTTAAGTTTTTGATGGACTGCCATGGCCTAAATGAAGATGGATGTTTTATCTTACATTTTTTTTAAATCTGAAATCTCCATGAAACTATTTATATGTTATAATATTTTGAGGCTAAATTCAGGCCCTTGGAAATTCCTTGAACATAACAAATTAAAATTAAATCTGATACTTGTTAACTGCTATCTGCTACTTTGTTTTTGTCTCGTCAAGACAGACCAGTGGTGATGCTATGCTTGAAGTCCCATATGTGAACCGAGCCTTAGATATATGAAAAGTGAAAACCATTATTGGTAAAGTTTGCAGTTGCACCCAGGATGATTCATTCTGAGATTTCAACTTATCCACAAAGTAGGCAATAGTAGTCTCTACTTCAGATGTGCAGTAGATCGAACAGCTTTGACTTACTGTAGATTGTCACATGATCGATCAAATTGCTCAGATGATTTGACATTTTTGTTTCATGGCTATGCTACAAAATCTGACCATATGATGTTTGAGTTGTTTTTATGCATACCATGCCGATGTGGTCAGTGCGACCTAGATTAGAGTGCAAGAGCAAATTATAAAATTAAATTTCATAGAATCTAAAATCTAGTACACCATACATAAAGCATTGAGCAAGTCATGAACTCATGATAATCCACATGTTTCATGGTTAGACATATGAAGCATCAAAATCCTACTAAAATTTGTACATCAAAGTTAGCTTGAATGGGTCAGATATTCTTTCTTTCCATGATCATGGAGAGTTTTGCTCCCTGGAGGTTGCTCAAAAGCATGGTTTTACTGGTTTATAACTTTGCTAATCACTTTCCTGATGTTTTTCTTGGGCGTAACAATTGAGCATGATCATATTTTATCTCACGGTCTGCAGTGTCAGTGAAGGGTTTGTATGACCTAGATCAGATATGATTACAGGGGATCCTGCATACCTGGATCTGATCCAGTTCATTACTATTCAAATCTATATAAATTATATTTAATTAATTAACAAATGACCAAACGAATCATTGTTTAAATATTATCTAGACGTTTTTGTGTAAGTTCTTTAGTATCTTTTGAAAAAGAACAATAAAGCTATTTTTATTTTCTTCTCACTCTAAGTTGTGCCATTGGCAATTGATGATCACTCTTTCTTAATCTAGTGGACATTACGCTTTCCCTTGTGTTTTTGGCAAGATCAAATGCCTGATGTGGACCCAACACATTGACAGGTTTACTACACTTTGTTTACAGGAAAATCTCCCATTTTAATCTCTTGAAAACATATTGTTATCACGAAGGAATGATATTTGATTCTGATTTGATTCTTATTCATTCTGTTTGCAGTCTGTCATCTGTTGTAAGTATTCCTTGTGAATTCATTGTATGCAAGAGTTGGCTGTTGGCTCATTTTTATGAAAGCTATGTGAAACTATATCTGCCCAAATTCCTGAATTATAGTTGCTCAAGGAGGTTAATTGAGCACATAACCTGCACCTCATAGATAATACTTCGCTTGTTTGTCTGCTATCTATTTCAAGGCCAGCCCTGCCCTTATTTAAAAAATAAATAAATATGAATATTTTCATTAGTGCTACATACTTTGGATATAACTGATTTCTGGGTATTGTACAGCAAGAAGACATCAGAAGTTATATTGACGGTTCTCTCAAACATGGTGTTCAACTTTCAACATTTCGTAGAGAAAGAATCGGGGGCGATTCTCATGTTTCATACTGGTAATTTTATGAAGTTTACGTTACCCTGCTTGTTGACAGTTGCGGGCCACAGTGACATGGTTATGTGATGTTACATGGATATTTCTTTGTCGTATATATCTGTATCAGCTTTTTTTTAAGCATCCTTACGTTATTGTATTGGTTGTTGTTGTATCTCTGTCCTGATTCTTGCGGAGTGCCATGTCAAATTCCTGTATCTCATATCTTTGTCTCTATCCATGCCTTTATCTGGGCATCTAAGTTCTTAAAACCTGTGTTATTCTAACTTTGACACAACAAAGAAAATTTTCAATATTTTAGACTACTAAAAGAATGTCAGAGATTGGTTATAGGAGCATGATGCCAACTCCCTTGTAGGTACGAGGATGATCCCATTATTGGTCATCGGTTGTACCGGGAAATCAAGAGAGTTGAGGTGAAAAAGGTGAAAGCCAAAGGAGTTTCACCTGCTCCACTTGTATCTTATCAGTGGGAAACAGTTGCAACTAATTTTGACGAATTCCAAGAAGTTTCGGTGAGTAAATTATGTTGTAAGTGTTCTTTATAATCTTTGGGAATTTCCTTTTGTTAATTGATTTTCTGTTAGTGTTCTTGCATTTGTGTGTTTCTGTCATGTCAGGGTGAATCTCCATGTTTCAGTACTTGGAAATTTAAGAAAAAGAGGTATATTGTGACATCTAAAAATGAAACCTTTTGGATCTATTTTTAAGTTATCCTTCATTTGTGGGGCCTTGCACTAAAAAGAATATTTTATGTAAGATACTTTGCAATGGTGCTTCATTTGAATGCCAGTCCTTTGAGTAGAGTGTTACTGTACTCGAGCCTTCTTCCATTTATCCCTCTGCAGTTGTGCTTCTATCGAAGTAGCATAGATTAGGCATAGCATGGCTGAAGTTTTAAATGATTTCTACACATAAATGCTGGATGCTGCCCAACGCGTGTATGAATAGGGTGTACAGGTACTGGTCATGATGGCATGGACATGATGTGGATATTTTAGTATCAATCTGCATTTAGCATTTGATTTAGCTTGTTTATATTAAAATGGAGAAAATAATGGGCAATTTTTAATTGAGAATTAACTGCCATGTACCTGCCAGAAAATGTAGCAATGTTACAGAAATCTCTATTGTGGACCATGTTCTTTCTTTCTCTAGTCTTTTTCTACTCACAGTGGTTTGTCTATATGGTGTTTGGGTACTTTTTGTCGTATCCACGTCTAACTGAATCATGGGAACGTCATTCACGTGCATGTAATTTATTAATATGTAGTTTTTGTTGGTTCTGAGCACCATAAGGGTTTATTTGTATCATAATAAAACACATGCCATTTCTTTTATAGATAAAGTGCTGAATATCTATCATAAATTTACACATCTTGAAAAATACTAATTTCTGGAATATGTGTGTTAGTCATTTCCAACAGATCTGGATGATGAAGATTGTTAATATTTGGTTTATTTTTTATTTTTTTTACACGAAAGGTTGGAGCAATTATTTTATTAAGTTAATGCCCCTGTAAAAAAGCAGATGAGGGATCTTTGAACAAAGATAAGGAAAAGGAAAGCTCGCAAAGGTCACTCCCATCTTTAATCTATTTCGTTTGGTTTGTTTTAATTAGGATCTTATCGAGTGTAAGAATCCACATAACATTGAATCTTCAATGGGGAGGAGAGATGGGAGCTGCTTCTTGAAACCTCCATTTCCCATATCTAACTGTGAGGAACACCCGTTTTGATCATTTTACTAAGCAAATAAAAAATGAGGATAAAAGGTGAAAGCAGGTTCCCCCCTCCCATGTTGAAGTAGCCGATTGCCTTGCCATTAATGAGAACTGAAATTCAAGCGACACTAATCAATTCTTGAGCCACTTTTGCAACCCTGTCAGAAAGTTGTAGTCCTCCAAATCTTACAAAGAAAGTCCCACCTAATGGAGTCGTAAGCCTTCTCAAAATCAAGCTTGCATACAAGACCCTTTCATTTACCTTTGTGCACTCTAGTCTTATATTCTTAAGCAATCAAGAAGCCGTCGAGAAGAGACCTCCCTTGAATGAAAGCATATTGGAAATCTTCCACCAAATCTTGGATGATGACATTCGAACTTGGCTTGTTATCACGTTTGTAATGATCTTATAGGTGCCCCATTTAAGGAGACTAAATTTTGTTTTGATGGAAAAATTTAAGAGACTAATTGGGAGGTAGTCTCCTATTTCTTCGGCACTATTCTTCTTTGGGATCAAGACAATGAAGGCGGAGTTGAGGCATTTGAGGGTGTTTTTAATAATTAAAAGTGACGTATTCATGGACATGTTATTAAACATATTAGTGGAAGCTCAGTGGGCCATCATGAGTTGCAATGCAGGGTATTAGAGGGATTTTTAAGATTTGACATCCCAAACTTTGTTGTATTTTCTGCATTTATCTGTCCCATTTCCCTCATCACTGAATCATTCCCATATCCTGAACTTCTGATGGTCGTAACCGTTGGCACTCCAATGCAGGGCTGGTTTCTGGTTCCTTTGAAGGTTGTTTGGTTAGATTTCCCTTTTATTATTGCAGGATATGTGGAAACGTTTTGTACACGACTCTCTTGACTATTGAAAGAGTGTTTGATGTTGATGCCTAATAAACAATTTTCCCATTACATCATCCATTTAATTTGGAGGGCTAGTTGCAGAATGTTGTTGGCTGAGAGTGCCTCGTTAAATTCAAGTTGTTACTTGTCTTCATAATTGCATCGATCAATTGAAGTTCTGCCATTTTCATTTATCTTGATAATTGGCTTCTAAATTGAAAGTGAATTATGGTACAACACTATACATGTCTATTCTATATGTATTTCCCATCTCCTGCTCTTTTATTAATTTTATATTTATTTTGTTAACAGGACAAATTATTTGAAAGTAAGAATAGGTCTGAGGTTTCACTTGGTAAAAAGTTGAAGATTGACATACTTCCGGAGATTGAAAAAATCCATAAGGTACCACATTACTTTCATCTTGCATCTACACATCTTGCCAACATGCAACCAGCTTCTGGTCAATCGGGAGTTGCTAGTGTGTGTGTTTTGGGTTGGGGGGGGGGGGTTGTAGTTGTGGGGAGGTTCCTCTTGATCAACTCCAGTTTCTCCAATGTTGATATTTGCAGAGAAAAGAAAGGGTGCTGAAAAAACAACACAGGCAAGCTATTCTTCTTGATAGTTTTTTGACTGCAGATGGAATTTCTACAGGACGTTCACTTCGTGATAGGAAGCCTGTAACTTATACATTTGGTAAGATGGACTATTTGTTACTCACTGCACTATGAAGTTCACTGGATCAGGCATTCACTTTTTAGTCATTCCATTTAATTCCATACCAATGCTTGTTTATCCTGTTATCCTCTCTAAAATTTAACAGCACGAGTCATTTTCCTTGAATGATTGTAGGAATTAATGTATTTGCTTTTAATCTTTTCTGGTTCCTTGAGGAGGCACTTTTTTCAATTTTCTTCTGAAATCAGGTCTTAGCTTTTTTTTTTTTTGAAGAAATGATAGGCATTCAGACTCAATTAGTATTAAGAAAGGGAATGCCCAAAGCGGGAAATCAGGCCTTAACATTTTCCTCCGCCAGTAGTTTACTACTGTTCCAAAGATGGTGACCCACACTTTTTTTTCATCTAAAAGGGGGGAAAAAAGAAAAAATAAACTTCATTTTAGTTTAAAGCACAAAAGGTAACTCTGTGTGATTCTTTCATGAAAACATATTTGCTGTTTTTTGTTTTTTCCTTTTATAATGGCACTGTACTCTCTCAATACATCACTGAGAATTGCACTGCTTTAAAGTATCCGCTGTCCACCCAAATTTCTAAATTAGTTCTATCTCAGAGAAACATCAAAGTTGTAGATTCTTGTTTTGTTATGTTTGAGGCACTTTTGCTTACAATTTCAACCTTATGTATGGGAAGTTATGTCGATTTCTTTGATAGATTGCCTCCATGGTTGTTGAAATTGTGCAAATTATAGCTCAAAAAATTATGAATTGTTTAGATAAAAATCATAAATTTGATGCTTTAAGGTTTGATTTATTCTGGAATTTTATGTTTATTTAACTATATAGTTAGATTCATTAATTGTGTTCAATGCAGCAAATGTATCCTGAAAATGAAATCTTAAAGTGCAACTGTGTAAATCATTTAAATTAGTTACACATGTAGACAATATCAATAGCAGTGCTGGTTGAGTTGGTCCCTCCTTGGTTCTTCATCCCAGGTTCTGGTATTAGTAGTCTTCTTGGCTACTATCAGTTTTTTTCTCATTTATATCTGTAACTTTTCTTTTTTATTGTGCTTTTTTTTTATATTCAGGGAACTATACCCCTTTTTTCCTTTTCTTTTTTACCTTTCTTGAAAATTGGTGCCCACGAGGTTTTATTCCCTGACCACCTTTTAGTAGAGGAGGGGTGCTAACCGGCTAACCCAAGCACAGTTTGCGCTATACCCCATTTTTGGTGGTAGGGTTCTTACCGCCTCTTTCTCTCAAAATAAAAAATAAATAAAATAAATAAATAAATAAAGGAAAAAGAAATAAAGTATACGATATCAAAAAGAGTAAAAGTTGATCAGTGTACCACAATTTGGTTAGAATATGACAGTGCTGAAAATGGTTAACTAACATATTGTCCTAATCCTTGTATATTTATATGTTTCTAGAAGTTGATTGATTTACAATGGATGTAATATGATTTTATTTGGTTTAATGAACATAAATAAAATTACATGTGAAGTTGGCACGTGAATGCATCATCTACACACAAGTATACAACGCTGACAAACATAAGCACACATTGTATTGTTTGATTTCTCAAGATTTGCTACATACACACACTGAATAATAAATTACACCAGTAAAACCTTTTGTTTTAAATCTTTAGAAAGTGAGATATTTGAACTCCAAATTTTTACATTGCAATCTGAATAAAAGGTTCTAGAATTTTTCCAGATTTGTTAAATCGTCTTGAGATTTAATCTCTTCTTGAGATTAAGTCTCTTTATTAGCTCTATGGAGACGGGCGTTGTTCAGTTTGATTTTATATGATCACTGCAAGAACTTTTGTTGAATTTTTCACTGCTCATCTGATTGCTCTTTTAATGGACATTGGCCATCTTATTAATTGGGCATAAAATTCCTCTCCAAGTTCCGCACACACTTTCTGTTGAAATTTATTGCTGACTATTTGTGAGTTAACAATTTCTCTGATCACATGTTTTTTAAACTCAATGCCAATTTTTTTACTAAAGTTGGTTTATGCTGACTGTTTGTGGATGGTTATCCTTTTCCTCCTGATGTCCTGTAATCCACATCTGATTATGTTGTTTGACACCAGATGGCTTGTTTAAATTTTTCGTTATTTGGGTGTCTCATAGTTGAATCTTTCAACTGGAATGAAGAATCTTTTGGAGAAACATGTCTTTACATCTGCCGCATGATTTTAATATGCATTCCTGATTTGATCTCTCCGGTCCTAAATTCCTTATATTTTTCTATGGATGAGATTCTATTTTATACTTGGAATACATGAAATTATCTAATACCGTTTGGGTTTTTTTGCATATATACCCTTGAAAAATTTTCATTTTGTCAATGTACCCCTGACGAATTACTATTGCCAGCAATACCCCTCAAAAGGGCATAAATGTTGCATCAATGCCCTTTTGAGGGGCATTTGCAAAACTTAAAATATTTATAATGTGCATAAATACCCTTCAAAAGGGCATTCATGCGTGTTTTCAATTTTTTGAGGGATATAGGATTTTGACAATATAGGATTTTGACGGGTATGCAAAAAATCCATACAACTTCCTTGTTGACTATTTTAATGTAAGAATCATGGTCCTTATGTTATATAATTGGGAAGACAATTTTGAGATGTAACATGAATTATATGTTGGAACTTGGAAGAAGGCCAATGAATCATTATATGGGCTTACATGAACTTGTCTAAAACCATGTTCTGTTTATTGATAGTGTTTGGTAAATATTTTCTTGCAGATGATTATGATAAGTCCATCAATGAGGCTATAAAAATAACAAAGTATGTTTTTTCAAACCTTGGAACATTCTTCAAATGACATTTTTTGGATTGATGTGACCAACTCTACATTGCAATATTGCCCACAACATCAGGAGAAGACAATCCCCTGAACCAGTTCTCAAGAGAGAAGCTGTCAAACCAGAGGCAACTCTTAATGGGAGATGGAGTGGTCCTTTACATGATCCACAACCTGTATCGTATGATATGCAGTCCCCTAGATCGACTGATAATGAAGAAACTGATGTAGATCTCAAATCAGGTCCTCTAGACCGCAGGTATTTCTCTGATTGACACATTTCTTTTGTTATTTTGATTTATGTATATTATCTTATTGTTTACATTTGAAATCATGAAATATAGCGATCGACGGAGGCAAAGGCCTCAAAGGTATTCAGCAAAGGAGTTCGTGGAAGCTGTTTCAGAAAATGAGGCAGACTTTGATAGCGATGATGATATAGTTGGAGAGGCAGTTTATGATGATGAGTATCTCAGGAGCCGGAAGCACCGAAAAAAAGTGTCTAGCAGTTCTGAGGGAGATGAGGAATATAACTGGGATGAAGAAAATGTGGAGGATGAGGAAGAAGAGGAAGATGAGGATTCATTGAGCATCAGTGAAGATATGGATGATGAAGCCCCACGATATAAGAAACCACCAACGCGCAGTAGACGGGGTGCAAAATTGCGATCTGTTGATGAAATCCAGTCTGGCCTCAGAAGAAGCAGAAGGGCCACCCAGAATCGTATCAATTATCGACAGTATGAACTTTCTGAGTCGGATGTGGAGTCTACAAAGCATGATAATGAATCTGATGGGAATTCTGACCCTAGTGTGGAAATGGAGCCTTCAACTGCGAATCAAGATTCAGAAGATGAGGATGATGACCAGGATGCTGAATTTCATCAACCTGTAAAGGACTTCAACGAGACTGCACAGAAAGAAGAGAATGGGGGCCCATCACTTCAGAAGCCTAATAGCCCTGAGCAAGGAGATGGTGTTGGGAGACGTTTTCTGGACCTGAATGAGCTTGCTCCTGGTACAGGTTTCGATGATGGACCAAACTCTATATTCAAAGGTGATGACACAGATAACTTTTAGGGTCAGCTAAGTGAAAGTGCTCTATCCTCTCGTGTTGATTGGTTCCCCAATGGGAAGTTGTATTTGCTGGTTGGGGTTGTACAATAATATTAAATTTTGGTATAATCATGAAGAGGTAGAGGAAGGGGTTATTGGTTTTCGTTAATGTCCTCTCAACTGCAGATGACGTCTAATATTTGCAGGCAACCATGCGGATGTAATTTATTTGGAAAGTTCACTGGTAGGCGGTAGCAGCTGAAAATGCATAGATTAGGATGTTTCAAGTGTCTCTGTCTTCCCACAAGTGATGTATTACTACCGGATGGTATGATGTGTAGGGAAGTATCTATTAATTGACCCTTGGTCAACCCATCCATTGTGTAGTTCTTTGATGTTTGTCTTTCATCAAGGAAAATTCGCGGGTCTTTAATTTATTGTGCCCAGTGAAATGCATATGGAGGGAGGATAATCTGATATTAAAGTGTTTTTCCTGTGCAACAGGTGATTCTATTCAATTTTGAATGATTTTTCTTTCTAATTTGTTTGTATTCTGAAATCTGTTGCTAGAATCATTTCATGTTCATAAACTGTTAGTTCCTCTGTTGCCAAAATTCTCAATATTGTTAGTCTGAATTGCATCTTAGTAAGAGTTCAGTTTAAGATTGAATGGCAAGCATGTTACCATGATTGGAAATTTTTGTGGCTTCTTCTGAAATGGTTTGCTCCAGGCATAGGCACTGTGCATCTTCCTCTTGATGACAAAACTTGTTGCTGATTCTTTTGTTATTTATTTTAACTTACATTGAAAATGTGGAGTTGTAACATTTTATGAGCAGTTTTATAAGGTGGACAGGTGGTGATGATTTGTTTTACTCATATAGATTGATTCTAATTTATGGATTAGATTTGTATCATCTGATAGTTGTGTGATTCAGTACTATGAAATGTTTAATTCAACATTTGTTTTAGAACACTGTTTCATCACTTAATTTTTTTATTTTGAGCATCTTGCACCTAAAAATAATAATGATTTGATTTTCAGCATAAAAAAGTTGTCTCCATATAATTAACTTGTTTTAACTTGAAAGTACACACTCTTCTGAGCAAATCAATAGCAGCAATTAATTGGTCGGTGTTGTAGTGTTCTTGCTTGCTCTTGTTTGGATCTTCAGTCTTGATTTGGAGAATCAAAAGTTTGTCTCCATATTATTAGCTTGTTTTAACTCGATAAGTACCAACTTTTCTGAGCAAATCAATAGCAGCAAATGATGTTGGTTGACAATATAGTGTCTTGCTTGCTCTCGCAGGGATCTTCAGTCTCTTTTGCAACATCATTACTTCCAGGGCATGTGAACTATGATTCATCACCATGAAGTGGTTTTTATTCAACATTTGTTTTAGAGCACTGGTACATCATTTAAATTTTTTATCCTGAGCATCACAAATTTGTCTCCATACTATTTGGTTGTCTTAACTTAAAGTACAAACTCTTCTGAGAAAATCAATAGCAGATGGTGTTGGCCAACTCTATAGTGTTCTTTGGTGTCAGGTTTTCTGCAACATCCAAAGGGGTGATTTGTACCTCTTTCTTAGCAAAGACTTTGAAACACTCAAATGTGTAGTTGAATGGTAGATGTATCCACTCTTTAATGAGAGGACCTGGGTTCAAATTTTGCCACCTAATGATAAGGGAATATTTGACGAGGAAAGAATATTTACCAATAAAAAAAGTGTAGTAGGAGAGCAAGCCGACCACAGCTCATTGATGAAGTTCCAGGGCTTCTCAACTCTATAAAGAGCTTTCGCAACTCTGTGTTGTCCTTCACCACTGTCAGTTCCAAGTAGGGGTGGTAAACGAGCCGAACGAGCCGAGTTTTGACATGTTCAAGCTCGGCTCGTTTATAAACGAGTCGAGCCGAGCCGAGCCGAGCCGAGCTCACGAGCTTCAACGAGCCTAGCATTCTTCTTCATTTTAGGGTTTTTAGGGATTGAAAATAAAATTTCAGCCTAAATGAGCCAAGTTCATGAGCTTAAACGAGCATAACTTTATAGTAATTTAATATTATGATTTTATAAAGGAGTTTAGTCAAACTTCAGTTAAGTTTTAATAACACAAACTGGTCGAATTTGAACATAAAATGAAACTCGATCCAGGTCCCGAGCCTAACCGAGCTTTAAAACTTGTTCAAGCTCGTTCATTTGTCTAAATGAACGAGCTTGAACAAACTCAAACCGAGCCGAGCCCGAGCTGAGCCCGAGCGGCTTGGTTCGTTTACCAGCCCTAGTTCCAAGTCAAAAACGTCATTACTCCAAGAAGTTCAACATTGCCCCGATCATCATGGACCTCTCCATCCTGAGGGACTATACAATAGGTACTCCCTTTTCCAAGCCTTGCCCACCCTGGCATGGTAGTTAGTACTTGCCATTTTGTAACATGGTAAATAGTAATAAACCATTAAAACACATGACTATATTTTTCAGGTTGAATATTGGATGCAGATATTTTATTTTGGATATGAATGTAAATTTTCAGATATTAGATAAAAAAATTTAAATTTTGGATATATATATATATATATATATATATATATATATATATATATATATAGAGAGAGAGAGAGAGAGAGAGAGAGAGAGAGAAAGAGAGAGAAACGATTAGGTGCGACCGTGCACTCATCGTGCGGCAGAGGAGAAGGAATTATGAAAAAAATAGTATATATGTGTTCACCTGATACTTGCCACCTGGTCAGCAGGTCATCATCTGTTTTGAAAAATGAATATGGATAGTCAGATCTCGCTTCATAGATCTAACGGTCCACAATGTCAGCCGCACGATGGGTGCACGGCTGCAAAGCCGCACCTAATCGTTTCTCTCTTTCTCTCTCTCTCTCTCTCTCTCTCTCTATATATATATATATATATATATATATATGGGACAACTAAGATGCTTAGGGCCCTTTTGGGACCACATTGTAGGGTCATTTGCGCTGGCGAACATGGTGGAACCCCACCTCCAAACTAAGCCTGTCAATTATCCGAAAAAATATCCGCATCCGATCCGAATCCGTATCCGAAAATGCAGAAAATATCCGATATCCGAAAAATCCGTATCTGTATCCGAAAAAATAATCCGTATCCGAAAATTTTCGGATCGGATACGGATATGCCCCTATCCGATCCGAAAAATATCCGTATCCGATGGCATTAAAAAAATATTAATATTAGTTTTTAATATCTACCATTGGATTTTGATCAAGTGGCTCACATTCCTTCTAATAGTTGTAAAATTAGGACTTGTGTTTGTGAATTTTTAATTTTAAGTCAATTTTTGAACTTTAAATGAAAATTTGTTATGTTTAATTATTTATTTATTCTTTCTAATAGTTGTAAAGTTAGGACTTGTGTTTGTAAATTTTTAATTTTAAGTCAATTTTTAAACTTTAAATAAAAAATTGTTATATTTAATTATTTATTTATTTATTTCGGATATTTCGGATAATTATCCGAATCCGTCGGATACGGATACGGATCGGATACGGATATGCCTTTTAAATATCCGTCGGATACGGATACGGATACGGATATAAAAAAAAATTTCGGATACGGATACGGATATGACCATATCCGCTCCGTATCCGGTCCGTTGACAGGCTTACTCCAAACCAAAAAAAAATACATGCGTTCGCGTTTTCAAGGTGGTGGAAGCGTTGGAAGGCTTTTTTTCTCGCTTTTGCAACACCTCAAAACACCACTTCTCCATCACGAGACTAATTCCCCTGATGTTGTGTCCCATGCTGCAGTCCCAAACGGGGGCCTTAGTTTTGTATATTGTGTGGTGAATCAAGCTGGTTGATCGACTATGGGGTTGACACATCTAAGTCATTACGAAAGATGCATCTATTTGTACTCCTCGAATATGTTAGTATGCCCCTCCAATTTGCACCCCTTCAAATTTCAGTAAATATGTTGGGCAAAGCTATTCCCACTACCCAACTTAAACTTTTCCACTACCCGAAATTATCAAAATGTCATTATTTATTTTATTTTTTATCTCCCTTTCTGATGCAGCGTAGGACTACGCTCTTCTGCGGATCCGATCAAATATGCAAGATCTGCAGGCTCCAACGACGCTGTTGATTCTTCAGAAGAATGTCAGGACGATGAGCTTCAACAATCTGTTGATTCCTAAGAATACCAGAATGATGGATTTCTATGAATCTGTTATTCTACCAAGAATAACAAAGACAATAGGTGAATTTTAATAAAGAGAATAATCTCAAATTTTTAAAAATCTAATTTCTCCATAATCAATTGGGTTACATGCCTATTTATATAATAGAATCATTAAAAGATTATGATCTCAACTGATTATTCCAATCTAAACATCTTAACAGATTATGTAAATCTTGTAAAGATAACTAATACATCTTCATTTAATCCTAATTAATATTCAAATTCGAATTCCAACTAATATTTGAAATTCAAATATAAATATAGTAAATCCTAACAAATGCATAATATCCTAACAAACTAAAAATTATTAAAATTATAAATCAATCATCATCATCCATTTGGTAGTCTTCAATGTCAATCAAACCGTCCATGATCGCACTACATCATCCTCTCCATCTTCAGAAAAACTCGACCTCGAGTTTGGTTGAAGGAGTTGGTGATGTAGTCCAAGCATTTGATGACGTGATTCACCGACTTTTATGCAATTAGGCTCCACCTCGAGCGCTTGTGGCGAATGCTCCTTGTATGATTTTGATATAGATAATCAAGAAGTTGTAATCATGATTTCTGGAAAGAATGGATCCTCAAAATGATGGTTGCACGTGTGAAATGCTTCTTGTGTGAATTGAATAGAATCAAATATTTGAGGAGAGTTTTTGGGCTCGGACTCCTCCATCTCTTCATCGAAGATCTGTGGAATGTATGTTTCCTCGATTTCTTAATCAAAGATTGGTGGAAGATTCACTTCTTCAATCTCCTCATCGAAGGTGGAAGGTTCACCACTTCAATTTCTTCATCGAAGATAGATGGAAGGTCCACATCTTCAATTTCTTCCTCGAAGATAGGTGAAAGATTCGCCTCTTCGAACGAGTTGTCGAAAGCACCATCAATAGGCTCTTCCTCCACAAATTGTGGAGTTGTCGGTCGTTCTTGATGTGGCAATCGAGATCGTGAAGTTGGAGATCACTCATGGTGTTGCATAAACACCATCATCACCTACATCTGTCATGTGATTGCCTCCAATTTTTTGTCCATGCGCCTATTAACTATTGTTGTAGCTGCTGCGATGGTCTATTGTTGCTCCTCACGGTCGTAGGCGTCGCTAAGAGGACGTCTTCTCGGCGGCATGTTCTCTCTCTTTTCTTTTTTTTTGTGGACTGGAATGAAAAGTATGATATGTGGGGTTGGGTATTATGGAATGAAAACTTAGGTGTGAGGGTTTAAATAAAAATTTTCCCTTTTTCTTTTTTTTTTTTAATTTGAAAAGGTGATGTAATCGGTGGGGTGTATGAGTTGGTTGGAGTTTTTTTTTGTACGGACGGGATTAAATTGTACAGATAAATGAGGATTTTGGTATGAATTACCTCAATTAATCGACGAGGCTCTGATACCAACTAATGTAGCATAAGACTACGCGCTTCTACAGATCCGATCAAAGATGCAAGATCTGCAGGCTCCAACGACGCTGTTGATTCTTCAGAAGAATGTCAGGACGATAGGCTTCAACAATCTATTAATTCCTAAGAATACCAAAATGATAGACTTCTATTAATCTGCTATTCTACCAAGAATAACAAAGACAATATGAGAATTTTAATAAAGAGAATAATCTCAAATTTTTAAAAATCTAATTTCTCCATAATCAATTTGGTTACATGCCTATTTATATAAGAGAATCCTTAAAAGATTAGGATTTCAACTGATTATTCTAATCTAAACATCTTAACAGATCTTGTAAAGATAACTAATACATCTTCATTTAATCTTAACTAATATTCAAATTCGAATTCCAACTAATATTTGAAATTCAAATATAAAAATAGTAAATCCTAACAAATGCATAAAATCCTAACAAACTAAAAATTATTAAAATTATAAATCAATTATCATCATCCATTTGGTGGTCTTCAATGTCGATTGAACAGTCCATGATCGCACTACATCACTTTCCCACTACCTAGTTCGACAACATCCAGTCAAAATCTTCTTCACTAGGACGACAGAGGTCCGTTGAGCTGTCTAAACAAGTGTCGACAGGGACCCTGTGAAAATCTGCTTCATTGGGATGACAGAGGTCCGTCGATTTGTCTGAGTAAGTGTCGACAAGGACGTGTTGATCTTCTAAAAATAAATTACTTATCCAGTCATTTAAGTCCTTAAAAAACAAAAATTTCATTCAAGTCATTTAAGTTCTTCTGGAAATCATTCACCTATTTGTCATTTAAATACAAGATGTAAAAATGAAAAAAAAAGTCATAAATGAAATAAACATTAAACATTCCATATACACAAGTACAGTATAAAAAAACATTCCATATACTTTCGACATGAGACTCCACTTGTTTAGAAAAGAAAATAATATTTATTGTCTATATGAAATGTTTACTATTTATTTGGTTTAAATAATTATTTGATATTTTTGTTTTTTATACTTAAATAAATTTATATGTGAATGATTTTCAAAAAGACTTAAATGACAATTTTGTTTTTCGTAAAGACTTAAATGATTGTATAAGTGATTGATTCTTAAAAGAGAGTTATTGTTTTGAAGAGTTCGACACATCCATGTCGACAATTACTCAGACAGATCGACGGATCTCTGTCGTCCTAGTGAAACATACTTCGACTAGGCCTTTGTCGACATTTATTCAGACAGATCGATAGACCTCTATCGTCCCAGTGAATCTATCGTCCCAGTGAAGAAGACTTCGTCTGGACACTATGAAACTGGGTAGTGGAAAAGGGAGACAAAAAAATAACATAAATAATGACATTTTAGTAATTTTGGATAGTGGGAAAGATCAAATCGGATAGTGGGTATATTTTTGGCCAAATATGTTTGCATGTTGCTTATTTTGAAGAATTTTTTATATATTTTTTTCACATTTCATTTGTTGAACACCTCCTCGTCTGATCACCTCCTCCTCATCAGTCCGTAACCCCGTCACTCCTCTTCATTGGTCGTGCGCCTCATGCTCTTCATTTTCTCTCGTGAGTTTAAAATATAAACATGAGAAGGTGCAAGAAAAAATGTGGGTTTTGAAGATGGAAGCATATGAAAGGAGCGTGCAAATCAAACATATAATTTTATAGAAATGTAATAACTAATTACAATAATTTAATATCAATTTACACGTATATATATATATATATAAATGACCTATTACAGAAACTTTATAAACAATTACATAATGTAATCAATGATTTACATGAATCATTAATATAATAAAAATGCAACAGAAACTATATCATTACATAATGTATCATAATGTAACAACTATCAATGTAATACCCAATTACAACAGAAATTATCATTTACATAACTACAACAAAAACTATCAATGTAATGCTTAATAACATAAATTACCATTTACATAACAGAAATGTAATATCATCTATCATTCTTATAACAATTAGAACAGAAATTATAAAAACTATAATTTACATAATAGATATGTAATATTATATATATAACTAAACTAAGGACATACAAATTACAGAAATGTATTGATCACTTACATAAATTTAATAATCAATTGCAAAAGTATAATACCAATTTACAGATGGAGATATTTTAGGTATAAAAAATAAAATGACACAGGTCAG
Organism: Acorus calamus; assembly: GCA_030737845.1. Lineage (NCBI taxonomy): Eukaryota > Viridiplantae > Streptophyta > Magnoliopsida > Acorales > Acoraceae > Acorus > Acorus calamus. The sequence continues at coordinate 3,162,347 of CM060867.1, forward strand.
GGGTAAACAAAAATAGAACGAGATTTCAGGGGTAAAAAAAAAAAAAAAAGTTTAGGGGTAAAATAAAAATTAAACTCTTGGTCAAGGGCCAATCGAACAATTCACCCTTTTTTTATTTTCATATGGACGACATTATACACTGTTCTTTTTACGATCTTAAATATAATCTCATATATCTTTTTAGCAATATACTTATATTCAGTGGCGGAGCCACCGTAGGAACGACGGGGAGCATGGGACCCCCCTGGATTTTATTAATTTATTTATAAATCCTTTTAATTTTTTTTATAGGTTTTTTAAATTTTTTTGTGGTAGATTGATTTAATTATGGCCCATGGATCATGGACTCCACTTATATATGAAATTCCTTAAATAGAAACAGCTCACAACTCAAAAAATAAAATAAAAATAAAACAATTATCCATTGTCCTTCTTGATCATCCATGGGTATGATGTGCCATCACTCCTTTTAATTAACTCTCTCCCCTCCACATAAAATAAAAGCTATTTTTTACTCACATTTTTCATTGAACTCTAAATCTCCTTCTATCCATATCCAATAAACAGTCATATAAGTATGGATTCCACTGTGTCCCTATCTAGGTTCCCATCTTGAAAAAAATAAATTTTTGAATCATTTTTTTTCTTTTTCTGTTGTATCTCAATTGTTCATAATATCAATTCTCATCTTTAAAAAAATATAATTTTTACTTTTTGTTCCACTAATTGTTTCACAATCGGGAATCTACAACCTGTAATTCTTTCCTCTCTTTCATCAACACTTCGAAAATATATAATTTTTTATTTTTACCTTATTGTCATTACTACTAATTTATTTAAATTTTAAAATGTTTGTGTAAATATATAAAATAATCAAATCATTCAACATTTTTAGAATATGAAATCTCGTTGAGATCAGATTTAAAATTATCTATTGCTTATTAGATTTGTGTTTTGACATTTTTTATGAATTATCAATATGAAATATGACGTATCATTTTAAAATATGATAATTATTTTTTACAATTATTCAATAATATGTTTTATATGAATGCTTTTATTTTATTTTATGCATATTTTTAAGTTATACTATTGAAAAAAAACATAATGATATAATTTTATATCATCTTTTTATAAAAATCATGATTCCTTATATACCTCGATAATTTTTTATTTACTAAAAATATATCCATTTAATTTTAAATTAAGTAATACATAAATTTTTTAATCAAAATATATATTTTATTAAATAAATTTATTGTTTTAAAAATTTTAAAATATGTCGATGAGATTGAATTTTAAGGCTCCACCTAACGTACCCCACCGCCGTCTCCATCTGCTGCATTCGAAGTTCCCAACGGTCAACAAAAATTTGTAAATCTCTCCTAAATCAACGTCATTTTTGTCCGCATTTTATATCTATCCGTTGAAAAAGGGGGAAAATTAATTAGGGTCCACGTGGTGGTCATATCTATTATTTTTAAGTCCCTCATATTTTTTTTAATTATTTTTAGGTTCATAAGGCGGGGAAATATTAAAAATGGGAAATATTAAAGGTGGTCCCTTTAACAAAATGTTATTAACAAATACTAAAAATGCTCCCCCCAACCCAATTAATTTAGTACATTATTAACACTTTTTAACACATTATTAAATATCTGCAGTACACTGTTAACACTTTCAATATATTGTTAACCTTTGTATAAAATGTCCTCCGTTCAAATGTTTTCGTACACTGTAAATATTTGCAAGTACATTATTAATTATCTCCAATACAATGTTAATACTCATTCAGTATATTGTTGATCTTTACATAATTAGACAAATGCATTTTTTGATATTTTTGAACGTAAATCGGTTGAAGGAATCTAAAGATATTTTTTTCCGTCTTAAGGACCTAAAACAAACTTAAAAATATTCAGGGATATAAAAATAATAAATGGGTGGCCGCGGGTCACTTATTAATTTCCCCCCAAAAAAAACATAAATTCACAATCAAATCTAAAAAATTCATCAAAAAGTTTTTCCTCTTTCTTCGCAAAACACTACTCCCCATAAAAAATGCTCTCCCAAAAAGCCCATCTCTTCCTCCTCCTCCTCCTCCTCCTCCTCATCGCCGCGGCTACGGCGGATTCCTCGACTGCGTCACCGCCCGAGGAACCGCCGGAGACTGTGTACGACATCTTGAAAAAGTTCGGTCTCCCGCCGGGGCTCCTCCCAAACACGGTGAAAAGCTACACCCTCTCCACCGATGGGGATTTCACGGTAGATCTGGAGGGCCCCTGCTACGTGCAGTTCGAGTATCTGGTCTGGTACGACCGCCGGATAACCGGGAACCTAAAGTACGGCGGAATCCACCAATTGAAGGGGATCGAGGTGAAGAGGTTCTTCCTCTGGCTGAACGTTGATGAGATCACGGTGGATCTGCCTCCGCCGCCCGATAACATATACTTCCAGGTCGGGATCATCACGCGGCGGCTCGACGTGAAGCAGTTCCTCGACGTGCACACATGCAAGAAGGGGTCGATCTTGGAGTTTCTCAAGGTAAAGGGTTTTTTAGGATTTTTTTTTTTTTGTCTTGAATTATATGATTTTTTGCACTTGTTGATTCTTTTGTTATGGTTTATATATGTTTATTGAATTACATGTCTCATCTCCTCTTTTTTTGAATGACTTTCTATGGATGTTTGGGTTTGGGATGTATTCCTACTCTTAGGTTCGGCATCATTATTTACCCCCTACTAACCTTTTCTATCAAGAGCTCCTCTAGAACGATCACGAATTCTTTACCTAGATTGAGATGATTGTGGTCGAGGACTCAGACAGGGTTGGGTTGGCTATATAACAAGGGTCATTGAAAATGGGTCTAAGGGGTGCATCGGTAGGGGTGGAATCGGCTGAAGACATGTTTATTGTTGTGTAGTGAAAAATTAAATTACAAGAGATTGAGAGAAGATGTAAACAAGTGATGAACTCTTAATAGTCTCCTCCAAAAGCCTTAAAATCTTCAAACTTTACTTTAATAACCTCTTACAATCAAAATTGAAAAATTTTAAGAGTTAGACCTAAAAATAACTAGTTGAAATGGAAAATTGAGAGAGTTAGACGTAAAAATAACTAGTTGAAATGGAAAAATTGAGAGAAAATAAGCTATGATTGAGAGTTTGAGAGATTTGAGAGCTTGGATAGTTTTTTTTGAGTTTTGGTATGCCATTGGGGTCTAAATCGGCTAGTTTTCCAGCCATTGCACCATGTGCGATATGCACCGCACAAGGCGCATGTGTCGCACTTAGGTGGCACCATAGTTGTCATGGTGACGCCTAGACGATCCATATGGGCCTAGGCGGTTGTCCGCTTCATCAACAATGCCTGGGCCTGTATATGCTCCCAAGCATGCTTGTACCACATCGTATTAAATGGGTTGAGGGGACGTTCAGTTAACTTGCCTCATTTATTATCTCATCATATAATAACCTTGAGGTTAAACATGGTACACTAATTATACTGTTGATTAATGGCATCTAGATTTTCGTTCATGGTGATAAAACTTATGTTTGTCGATGGGTTGATGACATTTCTGTTGTACTCAGAACCCCAGGAGTCTTATGCCTCAGAAAGGTGGTTTGTGGGGAGATATGAGTGACAAGACCGATGTGGATAATTAGGATAATATTTAGTTTTATGATTTGATTAAATTTAGAGAATTGTTTAGATTTTATTTCTTCGGATATGGTTGGTTAGGATGTGATTTGATTTTTTAGGGTGTGATTGTTTTGTTATTTAAACAAGTGTTTACCCCTTTGGGGAGAGAATTGACATTATTGAATAATTTATAAAACTAGTATTTTTTTCTCTCCTCTCTCTTCTCTATCCTTCTACATCTGTCGTGCATCAATTTGGTATCAAGGCAAAACTTTCATCGAAAATTCTCTCTTTCTTAGTCCGCCTCTTCTTTGTCTACATCTATGTCTCCTCTTTTTGTCGCTGTCACGCCTTCATTATTTGCAGCCGCTGCACCACCTGCCTCTCCTGCCACTGTGGCCATTCTCCGTTGCTGTGCTACCATCACAGCAGCCTTTGCTGCTGCGCTGCCTGTTGCACCCCCACCCTCCCACCCTTCCCGCATCTGTTCCCAATCCCCTCCCCCCTCTGTTGCCCTAAAATAACCCCCTCAATCCCACTAAAAAAAAATCTAGAAAATTTTGGAGAAATCCTTGAAAAAATCAGAAAATCCAACACAATTCCAGAAACTCTAGAAAATCCCTGGAAAAAAAAAACTAAAAATAATTCAGTGTTGATATTTTTTTTGTTTATATTAACATGGTGTCCAATAATGAGTTGCAAACTAAGTTGAACACCTTAGAACAAAAGATTCAGGCTATCGAGGATTCCATTGTTGAATTGAAAATGTATATAGGTGCATTACATCTTTTAGGGGAGATATGTAGTGAAATTAGTAAAATATATGAACAACTTGCCTTAGTAATGAGGCTTTCAGTATTCAGCCTGTTATAAAGTTGGAAAATAGTCCACAGTCCCAATTAGTTGTAAGAAATCTTTCAAAACAAAATACTCAAGATGGATTTCTCTCAAATCCTCCTAAAGTTAGGATTGACCCTACTATAGTTCCCACAGATTCCATAGATCAACCTCTAGATGCTTCTGTACTCCCAAATCCTCTTAAAGCTAATATTGACCAGTCTCATGCCGCAATTCTTATAGATCCATCTTTGGATGCTCCCATACTTCCATCTCCTCTTCATGGTCCTCAAGTAAATCATGGACCCCCTTTCAAGCATTTACTATGTAATGTATTGAAATATTGACTTTGAGGATGATCAACCATCAAGGTTTACCTAAACAGCCTATTAGGTATGAAGATACGCATGCTCTGAAACGCTTTCATAGACCCTACCAAAAGATCCATGGATATTGTCAAGCTGACATCGACAACATCACCAAGAGAGTTAAATAAACCATGCGTGAAAGATTATTGAAATATCTTTGAACGCATTCACGGTTCTCACTCTCTTACATGTTCTCACTCTCTCACAAAATCAATTAGTCACTAGTGAGTCTCAACTTTCACTCTCATTGAACCCACGATAATATCTCGGCCGTGAGAGCATCAACAGGCAGTACGCGAGGTCACGTTCTTGCACCACCTCGACATCTTCTCCTTGGACCACCTCAGCTGGTTGTCATAAGACGAGCGACTCCTCTGCCTCCTCATTGGGATTCGTGCCGCCACACCTGCTGTGCTCAAGGAACGACTTCCACGACGACAGGTCCTTAGCACAGTTCTTGCATGACGCTCAATTGTTCAGCCTGTTTGGGTTAGTACAAAGCATGTAGATACTCTTGTTGTCGCCGCCATCATTGTTGCTCGTGCCGAAGTCTTCGTTGTCGGTTAGTGGCGTGTCATCGCCGATGCTGTGTGCCCTCATGTGATCACCCAATGCGTGGCCGTAGTTCTTACATGCCGTGGGCCCTTCTTGCAAATCTTGCAACAGTGATTATGGTTATTGTGTCCATAATAATATATGTTTGAATTGTTGGGGAGAGAGTTGAGGCGATTAGTAGTGGTAGTGGCAATGGTAGAGATGCACTGTGATGAAGAAATTGTATTGGTGGCAACAATGGTAGGTAGCAACAGTATTGGCAATGGTGGTGGCCAAGGTGACACGATATAAATGAAGTCTTATAAACAGCATCAATGATAAGCTTTCAATACCAAAAAAAAAAAAAAAGATTGGCTGTGAAAGGTTGATAAGAAGATGATGGTAGTTCTGACATTTCAATGTTTGGGGTATTCTTAGTCAATACAGGGTTTTTTTTTTTTTTGGATTTTTTTATCATTTCAGGGATATATTGAAATACATTTTTAACTATTACAACTAAACCAAATATACCAAGAATATGCCTTCTTTACCGATGGTAATTTTGTAAATTCACTCAGGGACTAAATCATTTAACCAAGATAGTTTGTAGGGAGTTATGTCAACTTTATGTTTTTATGAGGACCATATTGGATTTTGACAAGTTTACAGGTAGTTATATTGATTTTACCCAAAAAGTAAATCTTCTTATCTTTCAGTTTAATGCCTGGGAATTGTTAATTTTTGCTAACCCTAATGTGTGGCATTATGATATTAGACCTGAGAATGACCTATGATTGAACTTTTTGGCAAGCAGGAAATAAAGATGACTCAGATCATCAGGCAATACCGCAATAGGTTGTGTTGATGCTAATATTAATTACATGAAAACTCTTACGGTGGTCCACAAGCAATCGTTCTCTGCTAATTAACACTTTTGGGCATGTTTCCATGGGTCTTCCAATTCTTCTCATGTTTGCAATTCAAGAGTCAAATCTGCTGTTTTTTTTTTTTTTTTTTTGACAATCTGTGGTTTATGTGGTCATTGGTTGACAACAGGGGTCTGCCGACATTATTTCTTCTAGCAGACCTGAGTCTTTCCCAGTTACATAATTAGTGACCGTTTTCTATGGTTGCTGGGTTGATCGGTTGGCTATAGGGGTCTGCAGACTTCAGTCCCTTCTGGCTCATCTTAGTCTTTCTCTGTTGACTGTTGAATACTGCAGACTTCAGTCCCTTCTGGCTCATCTTAGTCTTTCTCTGTTGAATACTGCAAACTTCAGTTCCTTCTGGCCCATCTTAGTCTTTCTCTGTTGAATACTCAGTAACCTTTTTGTGTAAAGGTGGGATACCTATCACCTGTAAAAGGTGTATGGAGCCATTTGATTAGGGATTATTTATCTACCCAGTCTCAGCCAACACAAGCCCACACCCTTGCCTACTCAGAATCTGCAATCTCCCACCTACCAACGAGATACTCTTTGCCCCAGCACAGTAGCAGCCCATCTTTGATAAAATGGATCATCATCTCCCACATATGTTCTACATATATTCCGGTCCGCTTAAGCAATGATTCCGTGCTGCATATGCACAGATCACTATCATTATGCTTGTACAAATAAATGTGATCCATCAATTTTTTTAACACAAATGAGTACTTTTTTCTGCTGACTATCTGTAAGATCAAGAGTTTCTAATTTTTGTTGTTTTTCTATTTATGATTTCAGTGCATGAAAATGATTGTTAATATTCTGTCTGTTTTAATTTGCAGTTTCCAGAGCCTGTATGGGATGATCTTCCAATGCTGCTTACAGAATAGTTGAAAGGCAACAAACAGGTTCATCCTCCTCTATCCCCAATGGTAGTTGAACAATAAAGCATACTAGCTGTATATTCCATTTTAGTAGGTCGTGGAGTTCGATCATTGAAATGTACAATTAGGAGATATGAATCACGAGTCATCCTAGCTCTATTTCTAATTGAATGTTGTACCACTTATACATCAATTATACTATATTAATCCGAGCGCCACAGAGACATTGATCTTGT